>CM040745.1:16510000-16927500 GCA_022829145.1 Albula goreensis
ACAAGGAGGTGTAAGACCCCTGGGCAGTGCATGTTATCAGGGCCAGGCAAACGTTTGAAATGAATGGACTGAAAGAGAACACATAGAATATTTTATTTTATATATGTATATATATATATATTTTGTGAGCTGAGTTTTCCTGGTAAATAATTACACACAAAACATAGTCAACTAATTCAACTGTCATTACAACCACTTCAACCTAACCCAACCTCTTACTCCATACCTGCAATTATTCACATTGAAGTAATTGTTTTAATGAGGTGCACACCCATTTTTCATGGGAGAGGTGGTCCTTTTTGCATCACATGCTAATTTTACCTGCACCTCTGTGAAGAAGGTTTGAAACTTTTTATAACTTGAGATTTACTGACAGATAAAACACCTGCACAAGTGAATCACATGTTCAAGGAACCAGGCCACATGTGAGATCACCCTTGGAAAAATCCTGATGGAAGCTGTTCTCTCATGTCATTAAATGATATGGTTTAGTGGATTCTCATAATATCCAAGGCATCAAGATGACATGGATAATTGCATCCAGTACAGAAATGGAGGAATTGGAATTTGTTGCTGTTTTGTTGCTCTGGATTTTGAGTGACTGCACTGAATTATCATGAATTTACTTTATGTATCAGATTTTTCTATGGAGAGGGGAGAAAGAAAATGCAGTGCTGATGCAAACAGTTACACCCACCCACCCATCCACCTACCCACCCCCCAACTCCCTCCAAACTCAGAGGAACCTCCAGCACAGCTTTCATATTATGAAGCTAGCACCAATAAAAAACTGGAATGTCAATCACAGACAAGGATTCTTAACTACTGCTGAATACTTACACTGGCTCTGTCAAAACACCACAAGCTATTTTGTCAACAAACAAGCTATCAAATAGTATACTGTTATGCGCAAGGGGTATGTTTTGTTCCTTTTTGAGCCAGTGAGTCTATGTTAGTCTGTCTGGTATCAAAACATGCTGTCAGCTATGTAATTGAGTTTCTTCTTCTTTACAATGTGGTTGCATGTGATGTGATGCAGTACAAGGAATTCTATTGGCAACAGAGGCGTAACATGTCGACAGCTAGTATGTATAAAAAAGGACCATAAAAAGGTAAGGTAACAGTTACAGCAATACAGACTGTTAGTAGCACCATATATCTACATCAGTATTTTATTCAATGTTGTACTTCATACACAGTATGGTGTCGAAACTAGATCTCAGGGGAGGAATATAAAAACTGTAAAATAAATAAAGAAAACACAAAAAGGTGTTGTAAAGCTGCCTGTGATGATTCTTAGGGAACATAAAAGCAATGCAATTGTTTTTTTATTCGGTCCTAGTGTAAATGTTGACAGCCTTTGTCCTTTTGAACATGGGGATGTATGCTGCCAATAGATACAACATGCCTCCCAGCTTCAGCAGAGAGATATTTACCAGAACACTTTCTCTTTTTCTACCATCAGCTGTGTCATAGCTGGATTTGGACTGCGGGTGAGCAACATGAGAAAAAGTTTATTTTGCAACCAATCTAGGTTGCGAGATTGGATTGAACATATTGTGTATAAGATGTGAAGTATGTGCAGGGATTACTCTGGCACCTTAGTCCCATTTTGAGGTCGAATACAAATGCTCAGATTAAAAAATATATTTATTTATTTATTTATTTATTTATTTATTTATTTATTTATGTATTTATTTATTTATTTATTTATTTATTTATTTATTTATTTATTTATTTATCTATCTATCTATTTATTTATTTATTTATTTATTTATTTATTATGAAAATGCAGGTGATCAATGGGAGAAATAACTATTTAATGAAGTTATAATTTCTGGAAAAGAATATGCTTTCAGAGGATTCTTTCTGAAACATGGATATTTAGTACAAATGCACTTTACCTTCAGTTGGTCTTGTAAGTGGTGGTTTCCTTTATTGTCCTTAAATTTTCTCTGTAAACCTCATAGTAAACATACATAAACAACATAATCGTATATAAAACAGTGGCATAATGGTAACTAAGGTGTACATGGGCAGGTGGGCATGCTGTTACTCCAAAACCTGTGTCTGTAAATAGTAATAAGGATAATTAGTGGATATACATTTCCAATTACTGTACATATCCAGTAGTTTAGATGAGTATACTGCGTATATGTACAAATACCCTGGTAAATGTGCTAACACCTCAGATATAAACCTATAACAACTTTTTCACTTTAGTACAAAAATGTAAATAAAAGTCACATTGTGACTTAATGTCACATTAAATGCCCTCTGAATACCAGTTGCAACATCTATTTATTATTATGTTTTCATGTGCATATGACAAAGGTTGCAACACTATGTCCTCCTAAATGTAGCATGAATAATACTGAGGTACTCCTCAATTTGATCATCACTGAATACATGCATAAATTAACTGACATTATATGTCGCTGTGTACCATGTGAACATCCTTTGCATAGTAGTTGAGATTGATGTGTCATACCATGATGGATAACACTTGGCCTGGAGGAGGAGCCCGCTCAGAATATGGAATTTGTGCCACAGTAGGTCTGAGCTGACACGCTGCCTTACAAGCGGTAAATGCATTTGTGTAAATATTCATTCCTGTCACCTTTGATTTAACTGCCATTCAAATGTCATGTCAGGCATTATCAACCCACAATTTCCAGCATGTGTGACTGCTGTCATTATAATAATCAACTGGTTTCTCAGGCAGCAGAGGTACCGGCCTAATATCAGGAGATCCATTGGGTATGTGTCAAACTTGTAGCACCATACTTTCCCACCCACAGTGTCTCTGCCTCAGATACTGGTCAGCTCCCGCATCCTCTCATACATTTGCTAGAGGGGCTAACCTTGCCCCTGGGTATTCTTATAATCTCCTGCACTCATGAGCAGCAGCGCTCCATCTTCCCCTGCCCTCCCTCTGCCTCTCCATGGAGTGCATGTTTAGTTTTTATACAGTCCCAGGAATAACAAGGCTGCGCTGCCTTCAGTGGACAGGAGGGGGCGCTGTAATAAATCGGTTATAGCTGTTTATGCAGTTCAGCGGAGAGGAAAGCTATTCTTAAGATGTGTCTTAGTTCTAAACCAAAACCCTTTCTTGCCATGATGATGATCATTTCCCTCTGCATCCCTCTTTTCTCCTTTCCCCTGAATCCCTTCATACCTCACTTGCTCTCATGCACATATCTAATCCACATCTGTTTTTTTACTTCTATTTATTGTTTTGTGCCATCCTCCTTGCTCCATATTTTTCTTCCAACCATCGCTTCCCATGACCTTTCACTCTGTCCTCATGGCCATTCGTAAACCCTTATGTGACCCTACCCAAACACATACATTCACAGACACAGGCACGCACACACTCATGCATAAACATATCCACATGCCCACACATAAATACATGCCTACACATACACACGTATGTACACTCATACAAGTGCACATATGTACACTCATATGCACACATACACATCCAAGCATGGTGCTCTCACTTTAGCATATCAGCCTGGTTAGACTTAGAGCACCATGAAGCTCTCAGCCTCTGACAAGCATGGCTAAATTGAGAAGCACCTCAATACCCTAAATACAAATTTTCAGTAAGGTGCCAGAACCTCTGTCCTTGCTCACGCAGCAGCTACCTGTTTAATAGATTTCAACTAGAAAGCAATCATCAATATTTCTTGTAAAGCAATTATAGAAAATGGGTAAGGACAACTGTATTGACATTATGATTATAATAGTGGCTTAAACAATGTTCTGGTGTGTTCATGAGTTATTAATAACACTTTAGAAGTTGTCAACTCTTTTTTCTACGGAGTATTTATGTATTTATTTATTTATATATTGTTTTCTGGGTTCCCGATGATTTTGATTGGGTTATAATGAAATTTGTGCTCGTGCCTTCTAATTAGAGACTAGAATATGAGGTCAGATAAGGGGGAAGGGCCTAATCATAAAGTGATTTAAATAACTCCATTTAATAGGCTTCAAATCCAGTGGGAACCCTCATAATTATCACTCATGACCCATAGCAATTATCATCCTTTCCCTGGAGATGGAATGCAATTTTTAAATGAATCGAATGGTAAGCTGGAGGATCTCGGGGAGCTTAACCTCTGCAGTTGCAGGGGTCGGTGACTGTTGGAATTTAAAAAGTGTACTTCTGAAAGCATCTTTTGTATGCATGGGCCTATTTCCTGTAATTCAGAGTGGCTGGATGCATAGGATGCAAAGTGAAGAGATGCATCACCTTTCTGTTGACTCTTTTATCTGCCCATGTTTGTGTTGCATATTTTCAATGACTTTTATGTGTGCTGCTGGACCTTAACTGGGGATCAGTTCTGTATATTATGTTTCACCACATTCATGAAAATAGAGCATGCTGTGAGTGTGCCACATAGGTGCCTGAATGTGGTTATTAACCAGAAGATTACTGGTCCATCCTCAACAGCTACTTTTACAATGGAATCAAGGTCTAACCTGCAATTTTATTTCCTGCTTTTTTTCTACTCTTGCCCTGTTTATAGCTTTGGATAAAAGCCTGCAGAAAGTGCAAGTAGCTCATTTTTCAAGAGTAGCTAAGAATGCAGAAAGTGAAGCAGAATGATTTTTTTCAATGGAGTTGAAAGAAAAATGTTTTATCAAAACAAGCATTGTTAAGAACAATTAATGAAATTAAGAACAGTTAAGAACAATGACAAAACCCATGTCTTCCAAAACAGAATTAATTTAGAGAAAATGAATTTTGTTTTGGAAAACATGGGTTTTGTCATTGTTTTGTAGTTTGTGGGTGTGTGTGTGTGTGTGTGTGTGTGTTTGGTGTGTGAAAGTGTGGGAGAGAGGTATCTTGCTCTATGTTCAATAATGGCTTGCTTCTCTTCCAAAGTCAATATTAAACCTCCAAATCTTATGCACGTATCACACATCCGCGAGCGACGTCGCCTCATTTCCACTGAATTATTAGTCAATTATTCTGAATTGCCATCCGTCATGGTGGCATTTACATAGTGCATTTGCTCATTTGCGAAGCGATCTGCAGATCCACGCTCTCAGGCTAAAATGTAATGTTGCATTTTACTGTGCATTTTATTGAATTTTTAAGTTTAATGGGTCACATTTACTTCGTTTTCCAATGTTTTCCGTCTTTGACTAATAAAATAAACATAGCAGCAAGTATGGTGCAGGCAGGTATTGTTCTTATGAACAGCTGTGCTGTGTTCTTTGGTAATGAAGTGCAGTGTCTAATTGAAAGGCAGCACCAAGCGATTCATAGCACTGCCTTTCATTTCTCCTCGTGAGTGAGGAGAGGAGGAAGCTATTTTAGGAGATGGGACAGGGGAAGGTCAGCAGGGGGGCAGGTGCGGAGATAGTCCTGGGAGATATACACAATGATTTTGAATAAAAAAGCAGTACGACGACACAGCCCAGGGGATGGAGAACTGGTGCATACCCAATTTATGGGAGGAATTTGATGCGATGGACGAAATATGATATTAGGTGAGCATATGCTCAAAATAAAGCTTATTGCTCACCAATGACTGGCAAATTGGGCATGCACTGTAACTGGGCACATGCGTCTCATATTACTATGTCACAATATGTTTCCACTGTGAAAGACATTTTAAAACCAACACTTTAATACGTGAGTTTCTAATGAAACACAACAATCTAAGTACAATCTAACAGATGTGACCAAAATACGATTAGTCAGAAAAACTGTAAAATGATTAAGGGAACACATGACTGCATAAGACACACAAGAAAAAACTGGATAAACAGCAGCCGCAACTCAAAGGCCACTGACAGCGATAAACAGACACTAAATAGGATGATTGCTAAAGCCACAAAACATAACTGTGTTCTGAAAAGCCTTTAATTTTCCCACAGTTCTGAATCTACACCTCAGTGAACCAGTCACAACAAAAACTCCATATTGTGAGTGTCACTAAGATGGTATTTTTTGCATATGTCCATTTGGACAGTCATGGTATCCAAAACTAGTCCACAACATCATATAACCTCGTGTAAAGAACTAGACACCTGGACTTCTGAGCAGATTGATAAGGTAACATATGTTGATGATTCTTATTTCACACATTTTATCCTATCTGGGTGAGAGTGTATTTGGAGCCAGATGTAGATCTCAGGTGTTAACCAATGCTTCCGTAATGGTATAGGCAGCCATCCCACAAAAGTCCTTTAGATTACTTATTACACAGCAATGCAGGACTGTTGAAGAGGAATACAAAGCCAATTTAGATAACCAGGTGCACCCAAGGGTGCAAACATTGACTGTGTGGTAAAAATGTTGCAGTTTCCACTGGAATATATTACTGCCTAGTGTTTTCTTCACCAGAAATCAATGAATGCACAACTTTGATGATGCCGACTGCTTGTTTGTTGACAGAGTTGTAAAATTAAATAAGTATTATTTGTGAAATTTAATTCTGTGAAATTTTTTCCTGTGGTAAATTGATTTTAGCTACTGTCATTTTAAAACTTTGGTATGACATGTCTCTAAATATTCATTAAATGCTGTAGAGACAACATATCAGTTTCTGTGATACCCCGAAGATAGACTCATTAGTTGATTGAACAATCGTATTGTTCATTTAACCACTCTCTGCCATTAAAATAAGGGACTGCATCGGTGGGGGAGCTTGTCTGAAAGCATGCGCTAGCTCTATAAATGAGTACTAAAGTCTTGTCACTGATGTCAAATTTTAGCCACTGAATATTTGTGTGCATATGGGGGGGCACAATTAAACTCAAACAGTTCACAGCTCACATGAGTGTCCCACAGGGATCTGAGTCTGAGACAACTGTATTTGATTTTATGGATGCCTCCTTTCTCAAACTGTCTCCACATCTTCACCTTCCCCTGCAGGGAAAATAGCAGCGGGAGATGCTGTAGGGATTAAGGCCATAAGCCTCCGGCGTTCAGCAAAGGCCGCAAATCAGCCCTGGAAAGCACGGCAGGATTTGCGCTGTACATGTGTCAAAACCTTTTCCACCCCCTTCCTCCTCTATTCTCTGCCTATTGCACACACCTGACATAAACTACTCAGCCATATTCACCAGGTGCTCTGAAGCTATCGGCAGGGTTTCCTAATCCCAATTCTGTATAAGGGTGAAAATTCGTTCTGACGCAATAGCTGTTTCAGCAATGGAAGCGTAAGCTGCTAATAGCCAGTCCTCTTTATGCATTTGAAGAGTTGTGTTGGAACAAGTGTGTCTGTTTACTTGAAATTGCCATTTTGGTTAAATCTTCCTCTGGGATTTGGCAGGGAGAGAGAGTACGGTGTATGGAGGCTGCTGCTGCTGTAGAGCTATGCTCCTAAAAGGCATTCTATGTGTGGGTTAGGGCAAAGGTGCTCAAATACGATAAATATGCCACACAATTACTAAGTATCGGGGGAAAAATGAGAGTACATATATCATTTCGTATATCTTCTGGGATAATATCAGATGAAATTAAATGGTTAAACTGTCAATATGAGGGTCTCCCGGTGGTCTACCATGGAGATTTGGGGCTCATTTGCTTACAATATCACTCAGGGACTGTTTCAGTCAACATGGATTTCCTCTCCTTATTGCTCAACATCATCTTACCATGACTGATTTATTGCCCGCTCAGAAAGATGTCACCGTCTTCAGGAGGCTATACAGTTTTGGTTGGGTGTTTTAAACCTGGGGGGAAGGAAAAAATAAGAAATAAGCCCCACATCACAGGTTTTATATACTTAAAATTACATATACAAAGGTTTTTTAAGAAAGTATTGTTATATGGATTTTGATAATGCAACAACAAAGACACTCTCTTATGTTATTGAGAGGGGGGCTTTTAATCTCCTCCCAAACAATGAACAGCTTTAAGTGTACGTCCTCTGTTTAAATACACACTGATTTCAGATAAGAAAGTAATGTTGAAAAGTTAATTCTGCATAAAATTCACATGGCTTGGCCTGTGTCTCTTCAAAGGTTGCAGAGGGTGAGAGGGGGTTGCATAGCAGGGGTATCTGTCTCAGAATTAGAAGATTATTGTGAACTACAGGGATTGTGAAATTGTATCAGGTTTTTCAGAGCGTGACAGATATTTCATACGCAGAATGCCAATGTGTGAAAACACTTCCAATGTATAATCAGCTGCCCCCTTGGGTGAAACCCTTCTTGTCCACATGTACATTTTTCTGTTTGATGTATTGGTGACAGGTGGATATTGCCAGCCATTTTTTGGATCTGCACAATCCAAGATATATCCACATGGAATGCTACAGTGTCTCATATCTAAGAAATTCATTGTAATTTATGTTTTTTTGATTCCTGTCATTTTCAGTCAGATTTGATCTAAAACCTATCCCTGGGCCACATACTTTGTTTCTTTCTTCCCCCACCTTACTGCCAGTGAAAGCAACTGATTGATTCAATTAACTGATATGGTTCTCTACTAAAATGTACCTGGTGTTTGGCATGAGGGCTGTAAATAATATCTCTGCTATGGGTATCCTCAGTTCCCCTGAAAAATGACTAAGGAATGTTTGTATGTACAGTGTTTTGCCTCAGCTGAACCCAGACTCCTTTCAAGCAAGGGAGCCAGAAGGTTCTCAGGACAGAGAGGGGATTTGTCTAGCTCAAGGTTTTTGTGCGCATCATAGTTTGTTCATTTTTCTGGCTGATGAGTTCATTTTGATTGGGGCCAGGTGACCGCAGTTGAACCTGATATAACTTGATTGGGAGCTAAGACTGGCAGTGTCTGGAGCATCCTGTCATCTGAATTTCATATCAGTCTCCTTCCCATTAGATAGCATATTTTAGGACAGAGACCTGACTTTCCTCCTGATGTGTCACAGTGTTTAATGTTCCTGGTGGCTGCCTCTGCTTTGAGCTGTGTCCTTGGTGAATGGAAAGAGATAGGCAGTCACCAGCAATGCAGAAAGGAGCCCTTTGGATAGACACATAGGGCTATCATGCATGCTTGATAGCTTCTATCAGTTTGGGCTAATGCGTGATGGTGATGCTATCAATAGGAAAAAAGGAAAGGAAAATCAGCAATAGAACTTTGAACTTTGGCTGACATAAAATGAGGAGAATCAAGTCACATCATGCTTAAATGTGAGACTGCCTTTGGGACAATGTGTGCCTGTGTGTGCCTGTGTGTCCGGTGTGTGTGTGTGTGTGTGTGTGTGTGTGTGTGTGTGTGTGTGTGTGTGTGTGTGTGTGTGTGTGTGTGTGTGTGTGTGTGTGTGTGTGTGTGTGTGTGTGTGTGTGTGTGTGTGTGTGCATACATGTTTTTTTATGTGACAAAAGCACATCACGATGCATGTGTGTTTGTATTTTATATTTTCTTATTTGTATGTGTCTAGATAGGTGTATAGTATATTTTGTGCATGAATGTGGTAAATCATTGTGCCTGAATTTCAGTGTATGTATTTTTATGCATGAGTGTATCAAGTAATCTGTACAGAAATATCACTGCAGTTCATTGTTTCACAGCTCATGTCCAACAGCTGTTTGTGTATTCAGCAGAGAGCCATCCCCCTGGATGGCCTATCACTACAATAACAAACAAGATAATAAGGAAGACTCCAAATCATTTGCAGGTCTCCATTGTGTATCTCAGCCTGGTCACATGTCGGGGGCCAGCTCATCAGTGATTAAACGGATTGCATGATGAAGGGCAACTGTCGAGTTACAAGGGGGATCTCCAAGACCTGGCCTATTTTCCCCATCCTTTATTGGGAAACATGACACCTGATTGCCAAACTTTATCAGATGATGACCCACAGATCCTGTGAATACACACTGTATGAGTCCAAACAAACATCAATGTATTAGTCATCCAGTAAATTTGTTGTCAACCAGCCAACAGTACTCAGTCGATCCTATTCATGTTACTACACTGAGAAGGGCTGAGGCCAAAACAGTTGCATGTAGTTTTGTCTTAGTATACACATAGTACATGTTATCTTTCTAATTTTATTGTGTTCTAGACAACCTACCATCTCCTTTGCATGAGGGCTGACTGATCCCTATTCTTTATTTTTCAACCAAAATGCTATACAGCTTTACATTGCACCAATAAAAACTGGGGGATTCCAACCAAGACTATCTTAGATGGGCCTGCATAAATGAAACAAATGATTAATTTGGGGGTGGTGGTTGACAGGCACATAATACTCAGGGAGGTTTTTAAGGATGGAGAATATACATAAATACCAGTAATCTCCATCTTTGACATAGATGATCACTGTTAATAACCATTATTTCTGCATATTATTAGACCTCTGTCATTTAAATATGAGTCAGATACACACTGAAAACATTCTGGGTACAGTCTCACTGGGCACTCAAGCCATATTCCAAGTCATATGTTGCAATGCAAACTCTGATACTGGCTCTGCAAATGAATCACTAAATCTCCTCCCCACCCCTATGGTCAATGAAAAGTGTTGGGGTAGGGTCCCTAAAAGACACCATTAGGGTTCACTAAATCGGGGAATTCGGGGATAATACAACTGAAAAGAAACTTTCAAGCACAAACTGTCCCATCACCATCACTTGGGGATCTCAAGAACTCATAAATACCTCCCGTTCAGGGTTGTCTCTTTTAAACAAAAGGAAATAAATGCACTTTGGGGCAGTTTGTTAATGAACTCAAATTTTCAAAATGAGAAACTGACCAAGTCAGAGTTCAATTACACTTGTCCCCCAGAAAAAAAGAAAAAGCAAATTGGCTCACTGTGTTAGAGTACGGTGCTAAAACCCTCAAAGCTGTCGTATGTCAACCCATAAACAGCCTAACTTAAATCACCTCAGATTGTATGTATTGGTAATGGAAAAGGTGCAATGTTCCTCTCAGTAAGTGATAGCTGTACTGCAGAGGCCTCTTCTTAAGAACCATAGATACGTCAGGAACTAAAATGCATATAAGAGCAAATCACCAAAGAAAAAACTCATAAAACCCCTCCAAATAAGGACTGCAAAAGCTCATCCCTCACTCAGAATCATGTGATAGAAGGGATCAGAAAGTCACACAGAATAAAAGAGGGCATCAGTATTCTCAGTCAGCAGCACAGGCTGGGTCCAACATCCAGATTCAGTGTTGGTCATTAGTGGGAGACAACAGAGGAAAGAAACATCCCACTTTGTCTCATGAAATGGGATGGCTTTAAAGGCAGTTCCTCTGGTTACTAGTGAATTACTAGTGAATTAGCTCCCTTAAAAAAATTGAAATGCAAAGAGTCCAGATGCTTCCAGTTGTTTGAGAAAGAGAAAGATATTTAAATGTATTACATTACCTTATAAGCATTTAGCAGATGCTCTTATCCAGAGCAACTTACAACACAAAGTGCATTATGTTGGGACGAGAGTGGTAGAATGCTAGAGGGGGTGAAAGTCTCAAATGCCAGAAGGGTTAGCATGAACTAAACCCTGTGGGATACCTGCTATAGAAACAAAATGAAAAACCATTACTAATATCAACAACATATTTCAAAATTTTCAACTCTTCAATCAGTGCTAGCTCTCCTGTTGGTAGATGAGTATTTTCCAGTGGTGCGTGTTCCTCAGCTGCATCACTCTTTTTGTGAGGCTGTGGGTGATATAGCAATGCATCCAGAGACATACTATGTGAATCAAAATTAGATGAAAAAATAACTGAATGGAAAATCCAAGGCTGCCGGCACATCTGACAATCTGTACTCAACAAACACCCTGAAATCGATGACACAGACTTTTGTGAAGGAGTGACTGCCTTGAGAAAACCAGCATTAACATTAAGCAGAGCCTTAGGCACTCAACCAGCTCCTGCTCTATTTGCATGTCAGTCATAATGGATGATGGACAGTATAAAATAGGTACCAAGTGCCTGAGAAATGCTACATTACTTTAGACTAAATCTCATGACAACTGAAAGACAGTTCTCTAAAGGTCCCCATGATACATCATTTATTTGCTTAGCCTAAGCTCTTATCTTGGCTTACCTACCCTGCTAATACCACGCTCATCCTGGAGGCTTTTTATACACATAGTTATTCTCTGATGCTATTGAGATGCAGTTCTAAACCAGTCACAAGAGAGCAAGGATGCTGCCTCTTACACAGGGGGTCTAAATGCCCTGCCCCAGGGTTTACAATTCAGTTCTGTACCTTCTATATCACATTCTGCAAAGCATTGTATTCAAAGAGCCATTCATTCTCTCACTGACCACAGCATTTTTGTAGATTTACAGTGTCCTACATAATGGAGAGAATGAGTTGTGAAACACTTTGGACTATTAAATAAATACATACATAAATAAATGACCGTATTGTATTTATATTGTATGTATTTAGTGCTAATTATGCAATATTCAGGATAGAAAATAATCATGTTAGCCCCACAATGGTGTACTTCCCAGGTGTTGAGTGGGAGTACATCTACGTCAGTGTGGATAGCATGAAATGGCTTAGTGATTGATACAGTGAAAAATTATTAAAATTCATCTGCAGAGAAAGATACACAGCAGTGGATGGTGTAGCAAAATGAAGGTTGACCTATCCCTTTAGATGGTACATAAACTGTAGATTTTCATCTATTTAAATTCAATACTGCAGATCTATCAGGGGCTTTCCAGTCATGTGTGAAATGACTTTGGCTGTACAACAGTAGGTGCCTGGAACTCCATCTATAAAGGACACTGTAGATCTTCCCCATACACCATCCGGACCCAGTTTCAGCCTACTAGTATTTCTCTAAAAAATCAGTTGGTGAATTTATTAAGCAAAGAATACAATGATTTTTAATTTTAATCCTCTGTGTTCCCACAAACATATCAACCACCAAATTCTTGATGTTGAGGTATTTCAGCTTTTAAGCATCTCTTTCTGTAAGGTCTGATTTAGTGTTGATGGAGATACCGCCATCTTTGAGCATGTTATCAAATAGTTTTCAAATTGTCGGCATACATATTAATGAGTAGGTTGTGAGGTATTTGTTGAGATAGTATTACTGAAAATTATAATTGTGTATGTGACCATAGTTCTTTGACAGCAGACAATTAAATATCATCATAGCTAGTATAGTATCTCTTGTCTAAAAGTGTGAGTACATTCCAGCCATATTGACCAAATTCCCATTATAAAATTCTACAGAAAACTGCGCTCTAACCATTACCCATGGACCCAATGCTACACTCTAAAATAGGGTGCTCTGTAATGGTATGGGCTGTAGGATAGGGGTACCTTTCAGATTCCCTCAGAGATTGGACATTTAATCACCTTTAGACACCCCGGAGCCAGTGGCCTGTGTCTTCATGTCTTTCAATATGAATACAGAACAATACGAAAAACAACAATGGCCAGAAGACTCCGTGATGTTATCATTGCTCTTTAAAACAGGCCAAAATCAGTAGCCTCCACAACATTAAGCAATGCCCTGCAAACAATGTAGTACTGAAAATATTTTAATTGATTAAAATTGATTTCAAAGATGTTTAAGCAACCAAAACTGTGATGTTATGAAGGAGGCTGATTTATATGGTCAGATTTGTCTAGGGTGAAATTACACATATAAAATCATTATAAAAATGTTCAAAAATGTATTTTCCTGTTTTCAAGTTAATCTGTTTTGTTATTAAGCTTTCTCATTCACTGATCAGAATGACCTTCCGACAGAGTTTTGCTCACTATGAGTTCCTCTGCACATGCTCAGAATGACTTCCAGCCTCAGAGGACAGAGAAGTGTACAACAGGAGGAGAGTGGTCAAGGTTAGTTAAGTGGCAATTGAATAAAGTCGCTCTTTTCATCCGAAAGGCCTCCATGCTGCTATCTATTAGTTCTGCTTCATGGAAGGAGGAGAAGGGCTGTGAAGCGATCAGAAAACTGGAGCCAAGCGAAAAATAGGCGACCTACCTGGAGACAAAGAATAGCCTCTTTTCAAGTGTTCTTTGTGAATGTCACTGACTTAGCAAAAAAAAAACTTTTTTCTTTAAATTGACATCCTCCTCCCCCTCCTCCCTCACCAATAATGTCCTCACGTATCCTTAACACAGACACGCACACACTCCACTCACCAGCTCACAAGCAAGCACAGATACAAACAGGCAAATAAGAATTCTATTCTAATTCTAAAACCAAAAATATAATTTCAACTGAAACATTCTTTAGGAAACCTATTGAGTTGAACAATTTAAGTTGGACAAGTTCATTTTTTTTAAGTTAAATTGGTGATAAATTTAGTTGTGACAACATCAATGTATTGACTGTGGTAACATCAGTATTTTACTTACACTAACCCAAATGATCTGAGGCAATTAGTTTCCTTAAACCATTTCAGTAATCTTACCTTGCTGGGTTTTACAGTGTGGAGTATCTTGTGGCATGTTAATAAGCAATTTTCCATTTTAAAATGTACTGGTAGGTGAATGAGCAGCCACACACCTACCCACCCATACATGCAACCTTACACACCTCTCCTACAGTCATTTTCCTCTCCCTGCACACACAGAAGTGCACATGGACACACACATACGTACATACTAGAACCAGTTTATGCACACCAAAAGCTGAATTTTGCAGCATCAGTTTAGTCTAAACTGCAGATATTTCACTTTTGGTTTCTTGAAATATTTAAGAAAAAGTATACATTTTTTATTGTGAGACACTTCCACTGAGGGCGAAATGTGCAGCCATGCATACAGGAGAACTCTGTGGGACATAATTCATAGTGCAGAATGTAATTCTGTAAATCATGCATCGTATCTGTAAGAACTTCTCAAAAGCCTGTCCTCATATGCCTGCTTGCTTGACTTAGAAAATAATTAATAAATCTATTTCAGAGCAAACATCAGAGCAGCATGGTGCACATAAAGCATGCCATCGTCCCTGCTCTTTATAAATTAGCAATGAAAGCCATCTTGAAAGATGGGACCAGATGGAGGGGGGTGAAGACAGGAAGCCATTTTGTCATTCTGTTGAACTGGTTTTGTGTTGGCTTATTCACATGCTTATGCAACCAAAAGCATTTGGTACTGTTTGCACAAATCCATCTCTTCAAGGTTTGTTGAATAAGTTCTGTTAAATCTTTTAGTTTGGATAAATATATTTTAGTGAAGTATATAGTAAAAACATATAACTGTAAAATGCATTAGCCATTCTATTGTATTTTGAGTCTGGAACTGGAGCCACGTGACACAAAGCCAGGACATTTGTGAATATTTTTGGTGTTAGTAACAGGCTAAATTTTTTTGACTAGATTTCTGTGTTTTTTTTTTTTTTTGCTTGTTTTTCTTTTCCAGCTTTGGGAATATGCATGCATGTAATACAGTAAGCAAGCATTAGCTAGGAGCAGGGTGACTTCTGTCAGCATGCTGGACAATGGGGTTATACTGGCGTAGTGGTTGAATCAGCTTCACAAAACGCACAACAATAAAATATGTGAATAATGTGAATGGTTTTATTTGGTAAATATCTTACTTAATATAATTTGCATCTTGCAGTTTTGCGATTGCAGGTATTGGACTTATTCAAGTTAGAATAAAGAAACATATAGTTTGGAAAAGGATAAGTGCTGCCAAAATGTCATTTTTAGGGAAATTAAAAAACTAACAATTTTCTAGTATGTCATGTAATGTGTTGCCTCTCTTATATACTTCAGCCTTGTATACCCTCCCCACAACATATATAAATCTATTTAAAAATAAGACTGATCATTTAGAACTTGAATGCATAGACTATTGTATGTGGTTAAAGATAATATACTCATTAAACACTTTTTTTTTTACTGCCATGAAACTATCTTGATCTGTCTTACACTGGAGAATGATTTTGTAAAGACTGTTTGTAGCAACAAGCGGTGAAAAAAAAAAAAAAAAACCTGAGAACATAGGGTGCTTTGATGTTTTCCTGTTAACTCAGAACACTACCATTTGCACTCATTTCCTCCTTAATGTTTTGTCTTGAGAACATCTGGGCAGCACTGTAGTATGCAGGAAGGCTGAATTAAACTGTAGGGAAAGGTACCCGCAAGATCTGTGCACTGTCATATCTACTTCAAATATAACATGACTAAAGAATGCCTGCTGTGAGCTTGTCTCAGAACCCTAGTCCATTTAAATGGTGAAGTGACATAACTTTAAGGTAGCAGAGCTGTACACTTGTAATTATGACAGTGGGGACTGGAAAATGTGGTCCTGCATGAGACACTGTTATCTGCTGATGGAATCTCACACTCACAGGGCTTGACTGCTGGTCAGGGCCAAACTCAGGGGAACGCTTGGAGCTCAAGGGTGCAAATGTTTTTAGCAAGAGGTGTTCAACGTTTCCCCTGTAAATGTTTGACATGCTCTGTTATGTTCATTCACTTTTGGCCGAGAGGAGATGACCCAATCTCCATCTCTGCTGCTGGGGTGTGTTTTGTCTTATCTGATATTATCAGTGAGGTTTGTTTTGCGATTGTTCCAGAACTACATTCATTGTCCAGGAAAGAGTTCAAACCATCTCACATTTGGATCAGTTATAATCCAAAACACTGTTATTTTATTTCTGAAATCATACTCACTAGCTCAATCAACTCAACTGCACCCAAGGAAAAAAATCAAAAAGACTTTTGGATACATAGAATTATGAGTTTGTTAATATGCACTGTGGATGCATTTTGGATTTGTGTAATGCATCCAGGGTGTGGTGACAGGTATCATAATACATGGGGAAAAATATAATTGCAAGGAGGATGATTCCCTGCCACCAAATACAGGTAAATACATCAGGCTGATGCATAGTCATTTACAAAGTCTCTAAAAGCATCTAACTCAGAAAAATAGACAGTGACAGATGTAACACTTCTGACACTTCTGAAAGTGAGTCAGAGATGGGCCATCAAATCAATACCAGGCAGAGAAATGTGGATATAAGACTCTCTTCCCTACATTTTATTATTTTTGATGCTGTTATCAATCTTCAGAAATTTCAGCATTCATTTTTTTTGGTGGGTGGGTGTGACAGACAGTAGGATGTCTTGACTGTTTGCATTATGCTGTTGTGTTTTGATTGATTTAGTTTATATAGCCCTTTAGAGACACTATGCAAATAGCAAAGCTGCAGTTTTCTACCCTGTGTGAAGGTCATGCACCTCAGGCAAACTGAAGTTTGCAGATCTATTAAAGCTGAAGAATAAAGAAGGAAATCATCATGAAAATGAGACAATGGAAACTACACTTGGTGTTCAAAATCGATCACCAGTCAAAAGGCAAAGAAATAAATATGGATTTTTGAAGCTGAAAAAGGCCATCAAAGAGAGTGCTGACAAAGGCTGGGGGTAAAGGGAAAAGGCAATGCTGAAAATAGCAATCAAGAGGGACAAGAGCTGTCATCATTTATTGCTGTTGCAGCTCTTTGAGCTCCTGTCACAAACTGCTATTTTACCAGCCTCCTGGCCACTGTCCTTTAGTGTGCCCCATGGGGCATGTGATTTCATTTTTGGAGATAATGCTACACATCATGTAATGTTACCTCCCCCCAATTTTCCTATCATTTATTCATATCCACACAAAGGTTTTCATACTTTATCACTGGTTCACTTCATTTTTCACATATGTGGTCCATGATAGCCCACCTTATAGACTTCCTAATCATCTCTGTCAGTGTGATATAGGTATTTATTTCAATATCACGCCTGAATTCCAAACACAAGGAAAATTGTTTGTGTAAGACACTAAAACTGCTGAAAATATTTGTTGAATAAAATCCTTTTGAACAAATCTTCTCATGTTTAGATATCACATTGTGACAAAGTCTCCTGTGCAAACCTTCCTTGCACAAGCAATAAAAGTATTCTAGATGCAGTGCATTATGGGGAAATGGAAGGAAAAAAACCTTCCCATGGCTCAGATGTCTATCAAAGCCTCTTTGTCTTATACTGAAAGTAAATTAATCAAAATTGTCAGGAATGTTAATATCATCCCATTAGAGAAGTCAGCAACTTTAGCGTAGGTGGTGCTCACATTATGCTGCGATCGATTTCCTGCTGGACTAACTGGCCTCCTCTTTGGCAGTACTCCAAGTGGGAGGTGGCCTCACATGCTTGCTTGTTCAGACCAGGGTCTTGGAACATATAATTGGGCTTATGAGCTCAGTATGTTTGTAATTGGTGCATGTATTAATTACTTAATATTTTTGTGGGTGCAGAGTGACTTGGAGTGGTGTAGGGATGCCCTGTAGTCCTGGGAGTTGAAGTTGAAGTAGTGTGTACTTCTGAGGTGTAGCAACTAATGCAAAGACACTGCTACTCTATCATCCCTATGTAACTGTAAGAATATTTTTTTTGAAATGCAACTCAGATCTATTTTGTCAATGCTGTTTTTAACTACCCATTACAAGTATTGATGCCATCCTCACTATTGATTTCCAGTTACTATATACTTCAGAAGATATTCATTAGTGGTGGTGGTTTCACTCAACCAAAAATGGGAGAAGCTACCATATCATTAAAGTGATACAGTGATTTGGAGCTATGACCATATTGTGTGTAGGTAGAAGATAATTTTTCAGTAGGTCAGTTTGATGACTGTCAGCTGAGTGTACCTTCACCAAGGGGATTCATGAAATTTCAGCCGTCACCACTTGCCATCATGTGGTGATAATTTTTTTATCTATCTGTGTAATTATTTTTTGTGGTAGGTAGGGATGAGGATTGTGCTGAATTAAGATATTATGTTTGAATAAGTAAACTTTTTGCTTTCACCTGCCTGAAAGAGTAACAGGCCCCTCTATTTGACTGTGACCCATATGGCAGTGTGGAGGGTGGGGCAGTCTGATTTGTTTTTTACTTTTCATCACAAATCTGTGATTCACAGTCAGAATTGCTTAAAATTGTCTGTAATGCTGTCTGATGTGGTGTTTTTTCTGTCTTTTTACTTTTGGTCTTGTTAGATTGTTTTTGTATGTTTTGGTTTTTCCGATTTGAGTTGTCCAGGTGCTTTTGTTTTCTTTGCCCTTCTGTGTTTGCCCCATCTTCCTTGTTACCTGTCTAGCTGATTGTTAATTCGCTACAAGCCTTCAATTCCTGTTACCTGTCTGCCCATTTTGACTTGCCTATTTTCCCCATTTACAATTTTTGGATTTTGCTTTTACCTGATTGCTGTGTCGTACCAGTTTTGACTTTTTGCCTGCCTGCCTTGACCTCCCTTTTGTCCTGTGTTTTTGTAACTTTGCCGTGTCTTTCTGGTTTTGACCCCTGCCTGGTTTTTTGATACTGATTTCTGGATAGTGTCTTATAGGCTGGTTAATAAACTCCTGTTTATTATTTGTCTCTGTCTGCGCCTGGGTCTCTGACAAAAATGCAGAGTTTTCCAATAATGAGCTTTGAATTCTCAGTACAGCTGGACACCCTGATACTGAGCAGTGTTTGCATCTATGCCACCATGAATCTGAACGTGTGGTAAAGAAAGGTATTTGGATTTCAATCATACTCACATTTCTCACCCCCCACTGGAAATCTGGCATTCAGCAGCACTTTCTTTGTAACTAACTTTTTAATTGACAATAATTTAACCAACAAAAACATCAGCAGGGGACCATACATCAAATAAAACATTAATAAGAACGAGTTTGTCCAAATAGTGCTGTAATTAGTTTCTTATCTTATACATTTTCACAGTCTACATAATATATATATATATATATATATATATATATATATATATATATATATATATATATATATATATATATATATTTTTTTTTTTTTTTTTTTTTTTTTTATTTTTTTTTTTGAAAATTCAAGTATAATTCTGTAAAGTACTGCACTCTTGGGTCATGCTTTATTACAGCATTGAGTACCTGTAAAACTTTTTCTGATGCAGCAAGATTAACAAAGCATGTGATTGCGGTAGTTTGCTTCAATCACAAATCATGTGACTGAAATTGCATGTGGAAAACATGTATTACAGACTTAGACAATTCTGCCACTCTTCCTGACAATGTACAAATGAAAAAAAATTATTTGTGTGCATGTTTGTGCCAACCTCATGATAGTG
Source organism: Albula goreensis (assembly GCA_022829145.1). NCBI lineage: Eukaryota > Metazoa > Chordata > Actinopteri > Albuliformes > Albulidae > Albula > Albula goreensis. Next base: position 16,530,028 of record CM040745.1, read on the forward strand.
ACAACAAATTGTATCCATTTTTTGTGCAACCATTAATTTGAAAATTAGTAACAATGTATGTTTAGTAGATTGGAGAGAAACATAAGAACAACTACTCTTTCTCTGGCTCTTTGTTTCATGTTTCATGTATCTTCCCATTTTGAAAAAAAAAGAAATAAAATTCTATAGTTTTTGAAATGAAAATGTATAATATATTAATCTATTGTTTGTGCATATTTGCAAAACTATTAATCAGTGTCACAAAATCTATTTTGAGGCGTATAGACAGAGTTCACATAAAGTCACTTCGACAGAGACCATTTTTTAAAAAAACATGTTTATGGTTTAAAACATATACCTTTATAGCTGAACAAATCCAAGCAGATACATTAGTTTCAAGTAAATTACTTAACAAATTGAATTGATCTAGAATAACCTGTGTAACTAAAGGAATGGAAAAAAATCTATTTCATTTGCCATACAATTTTATAAGATTCCATAATACATGTGCAAATCACATAGTTGAATTATTGTAGCTCAAGACTATATAAGTATGTTACATGTAAAAAGTGTCTGGCCAGAGCAGGGAGGGTACAAGAAAGTAATGAGATTGATGACTTTGCTAACTGTAGTTTTTTGCCCAGGCAAGGCAGAGTCAATCATAGTCTTGTGGACATGCATATTTGTCAGTTATGCATTTGAAAGGCACAGCTGCAGCAGCTACATGCGCATACGGTGAGTGAGTCTTGCTTTGATCACACCAAAGCATTTTTTTATTTCAGGAACATTTACTCAATACCCTCTGAGTATTAATTGCTAATGGAGCATGAGCAAACCCCTTATCTAGGACTGCTCAGAATGCCTTTAAGAAGTGCAATAGAATTTCTACAGGGTAAAACCACAGGGCTAATTTTTTAAACATTTCTGCTGAAAAATTGTGTCCTCTTTGCTTGAGAAGGCACACTGTTCACATCTACACGGTCCATTAAGTGTCTGAGAGCCATGCTTGTTTTCATGGCACCTCTGACGAATATGCTCTTGAACTAGAGAAAGCACTCTAGTGGTGAAAAAATATTGAGAAAAATGGCATAAGATTCAGACTCTCATTTATACAAACTGCATTCATGAAAAGCACATTCATATGGCATCACAGCATTTTGTCCTTTCAGTCCTTCCTTTTATGTTTCATATATCCCATGGAGATACATCATTTGTAGTTGGTGCATTGACATACCATTTGAAATATGATTTCATGACATTATCTTTCAAGGAAATGTTTCACTGTAAAGGTTCCTCTAACCAAAAAGACAATCCTATATGTTGTCATATCAATCTTTAAAAATGTAATTAAAATCTCACAACACCCATCCATCAAAATGCATGAGAGTAGTAGGCTTTATTTGCATTCACTCATAGGTCATGGCAATAGGGTACATTGCATAAGAAGGAGCTTGTCAGGGGTCACACATCAGACTCCCTGTAAAAGTGTTAAGCAAGATAGTTAGACATCTGCTCTACATATGTGATTGTCTAGACTAGACTTATATTGTTTTTAGGATAACGTTGTCTGCTGACCTATGTGCTGTTTATATGACATTTCATAACACTAATTTCACAGACATTGTTATCAAGAGTGAATTACAATTTGGGAGAACATCAGTGTATCCAGTCGATATTATGGATTATGTTGTCAGACCTTACCTAACCGTGTTTCTAGATTATAAACATTAGAACCAACAGCGTAATTTGACTTTGATAATTTATATTATTGACGTTAATACTTCCTAATGCATACTTCCTATCAAAAATGTTTAATAAACCTTTGGTCCAATATACAGTCTACTAACAGTAATATAATATAAGATAATATATATAATGATTCTAATTTTCCTCAAATGGTTGGAGAAATCACTAACTATTAATTTAATAAAAATTGTTCCTGCAAAAGTGTTATTTTCAAAGAACACAGTTTCACAGCTGCAAAGTTGAGTTGAATCTTGGGGTTTCACCGTTCCAAAATCAATAGCGAGACACCACCTCCATGACCAGAAGCTTTTTAGATGAGTTCCACAAAAGAAGCCCTTCCTGAGTCCAAGACACAAATCCCAGCATCTGAACTTTGCTGAGCAACATTGGAGTTAAAACTGGAATCGTGTGTTGTGGTCAGATGAGACAAAAATTTAGCTTTTTGGCCATACACTATCGTCTTGCTGGTGGTGGCTCTTTTGCTGTTTTGCTGCCAGTGGCCCAGGGGCTCTTGTTAAGGTCAGTGGGATAATGCATTTCATTCAATACCAGAACATTTCAGCCCAAAATCTGGTTGCCTCTGCCGAAAGGAAGATATTGGACCATGGGACTTGAACCCATTTGAAAATCTGTGGTCTCAATTGAAGAGGGCAGTTCACAAGAGAAAACCCATGAATCTCAAAGCTTCCAACAGAGGAGATCTGAATGGCTGCTCATGTGACCCCAAGAGGGAGGGAGAGGTGTCAGAGTGGAGGGGATTTAGATGGAAAGTAGAGCTTTTTATGAAAGATGCACAACTAATTAGACATTACATTTGTCACTTTCATATCAGATTGTTTACATAAAATGCCAGCATTTTTTTCTGCCGTAACTTTCCGATGATGATAATTCGCACAAGCAAAAAATGTGCCAGCTAGTTTCCCCTGATAGTTTGATCCTGTAATGCCGCCACCAACTGGGAGATGAAAATTCTCTGCATCTGTTCTCAGCCTGTAATCTTAGTGAAAAAAGGATAACAAAGGCTATTTTTGTTAACTGTTGTTTGTGAAGTTTTTCATAATTATATTTAATCCATGGATTGCCAATAACCTTGTGTGCTAAACTAAAATTAAAAGAGAAGAGGATGGGAATAACTTAATATGACAAGTAACCAGTATCCATGACATTAACGAGGCAGTGTTACGTAACACTACAACACCTAGACTCCCCTACAATCTATATCATGAACTGTCAAAACAAAATGTGATTTACTTGGAAAAATTCAGACTTTTTCACTTCACTATATCTATGTATCACTAGATTGATGTGACTGATCAGTTTTACCAGCTATTTGACCTCAGTGAAGCTGAGGCAATTTATCTTTGGCAAAAGAGTAGTGCAGGCTTTTGGCCAGTGTCAAAATGGTTCAATTTTGAACTTGTGTAAGAGTAACTGTTATAATAATTATTTTGACAGAAAGGAGGGAAACATCAGTTTTATTTCTTTCCCTAAACTGAAGACAAATATTTAAAAAATATTGTTTTTTTGTATCAAGTTATGAAGATGGTCTCACCTGCAGCTGAACTGCTCAAAAATTGACAAACATTCATATGCGTGCTGAAACCATTTTCATTATGTTTGCTTGCATGTGTGATGCATGATGTGATACCAACTCTCCCTGAGTTACTTCCCAATATTCTATTATATGCTGCATGAGTAAACCAATTAGGCTAATGTTTACAACCTGGCAAATGGTACCCACTGACATTAGCTCTGATATTCAACTCATTGCTTTAGTGTCCTGTAATAGTAGCTAAAGGTAGATTGGCCTTGAGTTACTGCCTTAATAGTGAGGATTTGGGCAATTGCTGTTCATAATGTGGATTCACACTACTGAAAGGTGACAAAGGTTATGATTTTAAAATAATATCAGTACAGTACCCTCCCCTTGCAATATGAAATGACCATTGGAAACACCATGGCATGGTACTTACAGGTAGTGCATTTTGTTAAGGCAAAACCTTGGTGTACATTTTTTTCTCCAGCACAGGTTATACAGGGTAACTTAAAGTCTTAGGTTGGTTAAGAGGTCAGTACCCACTGTCCATTAAGTGTCATACAACAAAAACAAAAGAGCTTGACCCACAACCCCTAACACAAACATTAAGGAGATACAAATAATGAATTAATAATAAAATAAAATACACAAGAGGTAAAAAAAAAAACAACACCATTTCCATACAAAATCATTCAGCTGTTCATGGTTTGGGCAATGTCCTGCAGAAAATATTTGCTATCCTCTGTCCTATGTAATCAATAAAAGAAATCCAAATATAATAAAAAGACCAGATTTTACCTTTAGACCAATATGTTAGGCATTCCATGGGTAATAAATCAAATATTATAAATTATGTTATGCCATTCAGAAATAGTGGGTGGCTAATTGAGATCCATTCCAACAATATACTTTTACGTGCAGCATATGTTAGTACACCCAGTAGCGTTTTATTTTGAGTCCTTTTTATAATTGGGTCTGGTATTCCTTTGCAAGAGACAAACTGCATTCAGAACCATTTTAGTTCAGGTTTGAGACTTTTTTTAACCAAAAGTCCTATATATTTGAGCAAGACTAGACACAATGAATAAAACTGCCCACCTCCCTAATACACTTATTACAGACAGATGATTTTTTGATACATCTTATTCCTCAGTTGGGGTGATATTTGAAGATAATGTAATAACCAAAATTGAGCCAATTAAGTGTGACTCTTGAGGCTGATGCAGCTTTCAAATTGTTGTCAGAAGGGTTCTGAACATATGCTCTTTCAAGTTGGTGTACTTGTAGTATAAAAAGACAGTGGCTCTGGAATGATTTGTGGGCAGAGTAGGAGGTTAAACAGAAATGTTGCAGAACAATTAATAATGCAGCAGTAGGCACCTGTTATGTAAAATAAAGCATTAAAGAAAGAATGTTTTTATTGATCTGTTATCCTGCTGACATTTTTTTTTCCAGCTGCTTTGGAATGATTGATATTTGCAAGCCTATAATGTATTATCCAGTTATAACTCTGTTGTGTATGACCTATATGCCACAGAAGGGAAACAGTTTAGGACATCAGTCACAAAAGTCAGGTGAATTAATGGTTTCAGAAATGATGGCGTTCAGGGCAGATATGTCAATGTCATGCCAAGTGAGTGAAGCTGTGTAATTTGCTGACATGAGCAGCCTTGGGAATATAAAACTGTCATGTTCTGGGAGATGGAGTGATTTCCCAAAATAACATAAATATTGAATATGATTATATGCTTATCACATAATTCCAATTGAAAGAAGGACAAGTCCAATAGTATGCTTATTTGATCAATAGTTCACACATGAGACAGGTTTTGCTTTCATAAAAATACAGTGTTAAAGGTCAAATGTTGTTTGATTTTGCATCCAATGCATAATTCATTTTTCTATTTTCAAAGCTTGTTACCATTTTAATTAATGTTTTGAATTATTTTTATAAGATCTATATGTTCTGTTGTTTAATGTTTAATATTCTGTGTCAGTCTTGTTCACTGCTGTATATAGTTAGTTCTAGCTGATAATTTGCTTTAAAGATATCCTTCATGTATGCAACATTTGTTGTGCTACTTACATGTTACTTACAAAAATCTTGACAAAAGTGCTTAGATGAATCAAGTATGTATACATCATGTATGCATTAGCTTTGTAGTATAATTTTGCCCTTTGTTGTTGCATAACGGTAAGTTTATATGTGCCTTTTATTGGGGTGGGGGTTTCTGAACTTGTTTGCATAGAAAGCAAAACTTAAACAGATGCACATGAAGGGAAAATGTAATGGTAAACTAGAGATATCCATTTTTTTTTTTCTGAAAATCACTTCCAGGTGCTTTACATCCATCATCATGTGTCTTGTACAGCACCGTCCCACCCACTTCCTTTATTAAAATTAATGATTTGTCTCACAAGTAGCCTTTGGACCATCCCTCATTTCCAGTGTGCTGTATATTTATTAATGGTTAAGCACCCTGATCAGTCTTACTTATGATGACTCCTCAGGGACCAAAAGGGTGGTTACTGTAGAGTGAGCGTGGAATGCAGAGCTGTAATTTAGATTTCATTACGATAGCTGCACAGGTACAGTAGAGAGTGAGAGATTGTGTGAGAGAGCAGAGATAAGAAAGGGAGATGCGACAGCAGCAGATTGTGAAGCTGAAGAAGGAGAGATGCTCTGTGCATTTTGGTTTGTCCACCTGTGATATGCAGGGACAGAGCTGATACGATGGTGATACACATCTTAAACAATGTCTTTCCCGTCCTCTGTTCTAACCTAAACATGCCTCTGAATCGCCTCACTAAATATTGATAAACCTTTATTAAAATGGGTCCCATGACATTACCTATAGCTGTAAATTATGGGCACATCCTGACCAGAACCATGCACACCTTTAAAACCAGCTTACAACAACAACAGGAGACTAGGGATCATGAATTCCTTGTGTGTTCAGTATTCTAATGTTTAATTATGCATGTGCATTTTTTAAGGCAAAAGTCCTGATGTCAATGAATGTAACTATTTCTTAATTAGATACTCTGTCATCACCGGACTGTCACCTTATCATGTAAATTGGAATATTAATAGGTCTTAAAATGTTAAATTACAGAAATCATGAAGTTTTGCTAGTTAATGGCATTTATCGTTGACTTTGATAACTATGGATGTGTTGGATGAAATGATCTCATGCTAAATACACAAAGGATTTAATCTCTCTTCTTTTCTGATTTCCTCAGCCTCAGCAGTAGAGTTGTCCATCAGCACAGCAGCTTGCTATGTATCTTATCAATACAGTGTTTTTCTGATCCAAAACTTCACAAAAGCAGAAAGTATGATTATTGCACAGTTATCCACTGTGTACCCTCTCATCAGGAAAACACCAGACTTTCCCCCTTCAGTCTGGTGATTGGTAGAACGCAAGCTGACTAATCATCACATTGAAGGACAAAGCCAGAGATGAGATGGGCTATGCTATAAAAACCATGCAGCTTATCTGCTAGCTTTAAAAACAGCATAACTTCCTTCGATCTTGATTACACCTAATTTGGTAACCTCGTCTTTGTACATATGATTGTGTATGTCTATGAGTTTCAGCTACAGTGAGTGAAGTTTCTGATATTGTGCCATCATGCTTTGATGGTGAAGGCAAGAATAGCATGCATGCCGGTACCTTTAGTAAAGTGAATTAGTGATGAATCACCCTAATGCATGAATCATAAATCAATAATAGTCTAATTTTATGTATGATCAATGATGATGAAATTACAGAAAAATAGAAATACCTGGCAAAAATAGCATATTTCAAATATTTTAGAGACCCCCCAAAATTTCTCAAATCATGTTTTCAGGAGAGCTCATTTCTTATTAAGAGGAGCCAAGCTCCCCCTGGCTCCCCTGTAGTTTGCACCCTGATTAAAAAATGTTTTAAACAGCATGTGATAATAGTGGTTATGAGTTTTAGTGTGGTAACCTGTGATATTTAATCTATAAACAAAATGATTTTGCAGATGAAGAATAACACCACTGCCTTTGTTATGGGCCATACTTCATTGGTGAAGCATTACATTTTTAATGGTGGCAAATCCTTCTCTCTAGAATACTGGTGTTATTGGTGTTAGTGGTTGGATGGATCATACACAAATGGTCTATTCTGAGAATGAAAGAGAGCTGGAGAGTGCCTTTATGGATATTTCAGGGGAAAAAGTCAAATTCTCACATATTTACGTACTCTATCTTGCAGTCAGAACAAGATTACGTTAAGCATTTACACAAGCATCCTTGCTATATTCCACCCTATGCAGTTGTCATTTTACCACTAAGTTCCCTCATTGTTAAAATAGCTAATGAACTTGTGCCCATCTGAGCATGTTGGTCTTAAGATGAGATGTGGTCAGACACAGTGGTTCCACAATGCTATCATGCCATGCATGCCACTGAAAGCATGCTTGGACCAACAAGCAATAGGTCTTAAGTCATGTTGAAGTTGTTCATTGGTATTTTAAGGGCACACTGTCTAAATATTGATCTACATAGTTGTGTATGCAATGCATGAACACATTCTTCAGATTGTTTGATAACTGCCTGGTAAACAAATTGGATGGCTAATTTGACTTATAAAAAAAGTGCAAAATATTGTTAAGTATATACTGCATATATACTGGAAATTTTAGAAAGAGAATCAGAGAACAGGGGCTACTTACTTCAGGAAGCAGTTTTTTTTTTTTTTTTTTTTACAAAAAGTAACTACATGTATTACCTACATGTTCTGCTTTTATGCTTTTCACCTCACATGCAAGCAGGTGCTTAGCAGTGAATCTCTCGATTCTCTGCATACTATATCCACCATTATATTAACAATTTGCCATGGAGCAAATGCAGCTCAGCTTTAAGGCAATTGAAGATAATGATCTGATTGCCTGATTACCTGCTATATCTAAACCACACCCATGTTTAATTAAGATCTGATGTCTATCCTTTATTAACCATACGTCTGAATTTGCACCCAACTAATCCACCGTTAAACATGCAAAAGTAGTTTTGACATGCCTAGAAAGTCCATCTTTGTTTTGGTTGAACCCTTAGCCAGGGAGGAGTGTCATTTTGTAATAATAATAAAACCGTTAGGTGTTGTGTCCTCACAAATAAACTGGACTATATTGAATTGTCTCCTGTTCATCAACCAGGGGCCTGGTGCTGGAGATGGACATTTGAAAAGACTGATACCATCTATGACACCCTGACACCCACAGGCTAGTAAAAGATTAGTTTCTGCAGTCAATCAAGGCTTGGATTTTTCTCTACACTGTACAGCCTCAACCCACAAAAATGGCCAAATCCTGCCTTTCTATGCCGTTTCTTGATCAGTTTTAGTTGTCTGTTCATCCTTTCTGGCTCTCTCTCTCTCCCCAAACTTTCCTGCAGGTTTTCTGTCTCTCTGAACCAGATCAGTCCTTTACCGCCTACCCCCCTCATCTTTATTTGAATCACCCTGTCTGATGCTGAACATTACATGCAAATGGACAGGGTAATAATCCACATTGTAGCCAGTTATAAGTACTCTACATGTATAATTCAGAATCTGGGTGTGCACAATGCTTCACTCAGCCTTAAGATTTGAAATAACTTTTTTTATTTTATCCCACAGGACAGAAAGCAGACATTGATGTGAATGCAGAAGTACAGTACTTCTGCAGTACTCCTCCAGGCCCTCCTTTCAGGCTGTGTGTACAGTACTATGGCAAGATATGCCCATGGCAAAAAGTATTTCCATTTGCTGCCATGCCCTAATGCGATTGCAGATTCTTCAGACCTCCAGAATCAAGGTTAAGATGCTCTATGGGCCCTAAAAGTTCAACTATTCCTGCTGTCATTGCAACTGTTAGACACAAAACTGAGTAGCCCTGCTCATACTGTGGCCCTCCAGAAAAACTGTTTAGTTTCCTACAGGGGCAGTGCAGCCATCCATGACCAGCACAGAGTAACTCGGTAGATGCTGTGGCCCTTCAGGGCCAGGGTTGAGTAGGCCTGCAGACCCTCAAGGAGTGGTTCTGTTTTAAAAGTTTTATTCTGGTTTGCTTATTTGATACAGACTAGCCACACAGTTCACTCTGCAAGGGTCAGTTTGTATGAAATTCAGATCACAGCAGTGTCCTCCCTGGGGGCTTTCCTGGCCTTTGATGAAGGAACTCGATTCCACGGATAAGTAGCAGGTCCTGACAGATCTGGAGTGAGCCAAAACTGATTGTGACTGTCTATAGATGTTTGGCTGTGCTTGATCATCCAGACAGTTGCATGTCTTCTTCAGAGGACAATTAAGGCCTCTGCAAAGAGAAAAGCAGAATATTGAGCCAATCCTTTTATATATTTCATTATTTATTTATGCAGCTGCAAAACAAGTGAGCAGAATTATTCATTCAGATCATTATCCCTAACTATGATAACAGGATCATCATCACAGTAATTTGCAGGACAGTGAGATCACTATATCTCATTTACAAAGTTCTTCAAACTTCCAAACTTAACATATTTATATGGTGATAATATAAGCCAGCTGAAGGAATGACTTCGCCTCTGAATGTTTTATTCATTAATCCTCATACATTCTACCCCAAATGCCAACTATTTCACTTGCATTCAAGGACACATATAACACTATTTCACTGTGTATTGACAAATCAAAATATTTACATACAGATTACAGTGTAGATATTCTCCAGCACAAGGCAGCAGCCACAAAAGATAAAAGTAAATCATATACATCAATTGCTGCAATTCTAGTTGACAGAAAGAGACTGAAATTTCACAATCTGGCTGGACTTTTTTAACAATTGCCATTTTTAGTCCTTGCCACAGATGAATCACAGTGTCTAGACCCTAAGGAAAAAGCTACTTGTAATTGGGGAGAATAGAATATTGTTTAAACTCAGGAACTGTTATACCATTATTATTGTCAAACATAATTCTTTATAATGCCATCTATTAAATGTTTTTTAAGCCTTGTTGATTCCTTGTTGGTTATTCATCTTTAAAATATATAAAATATTGTAGGGCCTGTGTGTGGCTCACAGGGTAAAGCATTCACTTGGGAGCCCTCTACTATTACATAATCAGCAAGGCAACCATTGGCCCAGCCTCACCAGTGATGGTAGGGGTGCAGGCCAGCTCAAGGTTTTTGGTTCATTGCCCACTAGCAACCACTCCTGGTCAAGCACAAACCTACAGGTGCACAAAGTTAGCATAAGCTGACTGCATAATCCTCTGACAAAATAGGCTATGTATGATTGATGGTGTGTCTGCAGCATGGAAAGAAGCAAAAGCCAGTCACCACATGAGAAACCACGAGCCAATCAGCAGGATCAGGTCACCGCAGTGGACAAAACATTTTGGCCTTGTTCAGGGTGGGAGATGTACAATGTACAAATGGGAGAGTACATGTGTTACCACTGCTGATTTGTCCCAGTTTTGACCTTCGTGCTGTGTCAGGTAGCTTTTTTCCAACTACAGTCAAACCTCGGTTTATGAACTTAATTGGTTCCTGGAAGTGGTTCGTGACCGGAAAAGTTTGTAGGGCAAATCAATTTTTCCCATAAGAAATAACGTACAATGGATTAATCCGTTCCAGGCCCCAAAAAAGCCCCCAATTTCCCCATTTTAAAGCATTTTCTATGTAAAATTGCCATCCACCACTACTTTTAAAGTCATCAGAGGCAGCACTTGAGCCTGGAGTTTTCTTCACTAAATCCTAATGTAAGCGTCTTGCCTTTTCACAAATTAGAGATTCCGAGACACTGTCGCCAACCAACTGTTTTTCGTTAATCCAAGTTAACAACAATTTTTCCACTTCCTCCATAACCTGTGACCTTTGCTTGGATAACACACTCACTCCCTTAGCAACATTGACACTTTTTATTGCCTCCTTATTCTTGAGAATGGTACTGATGACTTCGTAGTTGACTTTAACATAGCAAATTCCAAACAAAGATCCACAGGACAAACCTTATTTTCATACTTTTCAACAATCTCTTTTTTCGTTTTAATTGTTATTCTTTGCACTTTCCTCTTTTTCTTTTTACCACTATTGTCTTTCTTAGGACCCATGGCTATTCATGTCACAAAAAAGCAAGCAAAAAACAGTATATGCCTTCACAAACACCAAACAGTTCACCAAAGTTCACGAGAGTTCTGAGCGGAGGTGTTCACTCGGCGGGAGAAGCGGCCTAACTGACGCTCTCCATGCTACCGGTTAGCTGGCTTGGAGGTTCGTATCCCGAGACACGATACGGAGGCAGAGGTGTTTTCCAGTTCAAAACGAGGTTTGCAGACCGAAAAGTTCATAAACAGAGCAGTTCGTAGATCGAGGTTTGAAAGTACTTTTTATTATTCTATTATGGACCGCTCCATAACCCATCTGAAATGCATTTCCTGAAGTGTGCATCCATTTCTCGAGATGAGTATCTTGCATGAAAGGATTAGTTTTTATCCCAACTCTGTGGGGAAACCTGAGCAAATATACAAATGTATGAAGGTACCTATGGCATAACCATTTTCATCAAAACCTATTTTTCTGTGTTGCAACCACCATAAAATCAGAAGTTGAAATTGAACTTTTACCAGGACAAGGGAAAAGGCCGAAGAAAAGATGAGACCAGTATAGTTATTCCTAAGATATAACAAACATGTCTCACTACTTTACTCAGCCATATGGTTGAGGTGTAAACCCTAGGGGTATAGCACAAGTCCAGGCTTAGTTCAGAGCTGGTGGCTCTCTAGACTGTAGGTAAATGATCAGCCTAGATGTGCTGCATTGTATGTTCTCATCATTAAATATCCATATAGTATTATAATATTGTTAAACAAATGGGACCTGGATGCATGTATCCATATGGTGCTTGACAAATTGGATCAGTAATCAATATTTGCTTGTATTTCACCAGATTACAGCACTGCTTCTCTCCCTCTCAACAAAATTATTTGCCTCTTCTATATAATGTGGAATATACTTCTTATATGGCCTCTAACTGGGAGGTTATGAGCAATGAAAGATGGGGTGTTCCACTGCTGTCTTGTTTATCACCATGGTTTCATTTTGACAGGAGTGACATGATGAGACCGGCTATGCTGCATAGCACCCAGCTTGGAGAAAGTAAGTGGCAGAGGTTGCTATGTCTTAAATAAGCCTGCTGATTTTCATTGTGTCACCGCTCCGTGGATAGCCACCGTTAAATATTTAATGGAGAGAGAGGCTGAGCCTGTGACTGCCACTCCAACCTTGTTCATCTGCAGCAGAATTGCTCAGCTTATTCGCTGGGATGAGAGAGGAAGAGAAGAGAGAGAGGAGGGGGTTGGAGAGAACAGTGCAGGGGCATTCTATCAAAGTGTTTTGCTGCTGTGCCCTTAACAACAACTGCAGCCTACTACATGTATGTAGTCTGCTATATACAGATCAATCTGACTAATGGACAGTCAGCAGGCTTTCTGTTTTTTGGAATAAACAGGAATTTGGGTATCTTTCAAGTCAGGCATATTACATATATTTCCCTTATTTCTTATTTAATAGCAAGAAAAGAAATGTAATTATCCCTCACCAAACGACTGTGGCATATGCTCTTTTCAAATATTTTTGCTTAACTTTGAATAGTACATTTGGCCTCAATCATGTCATTGCCTTATCATCCATACAAATGTTTGTCTTTTTACTAAACAATGGCAAAGTCATACCAAAGATTAGATTTAAAAACAATACCTAATTTTACAGTGCTGTTGCATTTTCTAGGTTTGTTCACTTCCCAGTGAAGAAAAACATGTAGCCAATAAATGGTATAGACAGTTTGATTAGAGTGTTTTTCATTCTTCTGCCCTAAAAATAGATCTGAGTTCTGTAAACAGGTCATTACTGAATGCATTTCTGAAGGCTGCCCTTGGATGCTTGAGGATTGCTTAAAATTATTCATGTAGGGTTTGGGCAAGAATGGCTCTGTCATCTTCTATTCCAAAAACCCTCATACATTGACCGTCCAGGACCTAAATAATTGGCTTGATTAATTAGAGGACTAATGAGTTACATTAGGAATTCTACACATGACATTGATTTCACTACAGGGACTGAAAAGCATATGGGGATATGCAAGAAAATAAACATGAAAACAAATCGAGCACTTACTAAAAGCTCTAAAAAACATAACATCATTTTGTATTTATTTATTTAGTTATTAAACCAAATGTTTCTGCTTGCATGGCAGATTTCTTCTTCATGGGCACTCAGTCGTTCAACTTTCCATGTTCCTTTTCTCTCCACTTTCATACATTTCTTAATAGAGTGTGGGAGTAAGCCAGTCACCATTAGGGTGTTCATGAGGATTCCATCATTTACTGTGTGTCCACACATCTGTGTTGCACCTAATTATGACCCTGTCTCTCTTATCAGAGTCCTCTCTGAGACAGGAATTGCTTGTGGCGTAATACTGTTGACGCTTCTCTTCATGTTCAAACCAAAGATGACCCTCTAAAGAGACCGCAGAGAATTGTGAAAGTATTGTGCAATCCACGCTGTAATTTCCACCATCCAGATGCAGGAAAAGAACAGCATGCTACTGTAAAGGCAAAAGCACCCAGCATTCAGTCTGGAACAGAGACGAGACACTTTTCTCATTAGAATATGATTGATCATCCACTCTGTGGAAACAAAGCAATCCATGTGTGTGTGTGTTTTTTTGTGTGCTGGGACTGGCTTTAGATTTCCCACATAATGCATACTGCACTAGCAGCAGTGAGTCTTGCCTTGCTTTTTCAAAATAAACGTTGTCACATCAGTTTTTGTTTTGTCTTGAGACTTGCCAGGTGTTCTCAAGGCAGTGTCCTCACTTTAACTGCTTGGCCTTTAAATATGTCCTCATGGAGATGAATGCCATTATGTAATATAATTGTGAAAACATACTTGTCATGCCACTATTAACTCATTGTTATTAATGCCTAAATTGTCTTATATCCACTTGTGACATAATAGCAGGAAAAATTGGGTGGTTTTTCCAACATGAAATAGGTGTTATTGGTTTATATTGTATCATTTATTTTTCTCAGTCTCCAACATGAATACAAAATAAGTTATTATTTTTCAGCATTTGAAAAATGTGTTGATTTTTAGTAAAACAATGCCACAGTGACAAAACTTTTCACAGCTTTAATTCAGGTTAGTCTGCAGTGGAACACCTTATTTCCCCTTGATCTACAATAGCAATTAATTCACAGGAGATTAGGGAGCTTCTTTGTATGAATAATTTCTTTGGAAACTTTGTAAGTACTGCTAATGACAAAAATTGAGTGCTCTCCAGAAGAGCAGCTTTTAAAGGCTTTAATTAATAAAGTAGCAGTTTAAGGAAGTAGAATGAAATCATATGTTTCAATTAGTGGGCTGGCGTGGAGCAATCAAAAGATTCATTTGCAGTGTCTGATAACCTCCCTTCCACTCCCAGTGAAAGCATGACGTCTATATGGCATCACTTTTCCACCCTAATGAAATAAGCGTAGCTGAAAACCATTGAGCTTCCAAACCAACAGAGAGATGTGAAGTTACTGATGTGCATGCTCTTTCTTTGTTATCACTTAACAACTCATTGTCATTGTTTGCTTTAATGTCAAATTATTAAAAGATGTTTATTCAAAAAAAAAAGGTTCAAAGGGGAGTGCAGATTATTATAGGAAGCCACTAAACCATTATGGGCTGCGTTAACATATATACTCCCTTCCTCCACTTGGAAATTCTTGTGCTTACATGTAGCTTGGAATGACTATGACATTAAATTGAGTTTTGGTTTGAAGATGACCAAAGAAACATGAGAAATGAAATTTGAAATAATGTCGAGATAAATGTCATGGCTCAGTTAACAGAACTAAACTTACTCTCCATATTCCACCATGTCATTCCTTAAAATAAAACCTTGATTATGTATATGTAGGTGTCATAAAGAAGGCATATTTGCAGTTATGAAAAGTGTGATGTTCTTTTCAGAACCAATTGTCACAAAGTAAGGGGTGACCTACACTACTTGGAACACTGACTGATGCTACAGGATGGACATTATTATTTTCTTTAAGAGGAAAGTGCACATGGTATGAAGAGCACATACTGGGGCAACCCCACAGTGATGACCAGGCCCTATTGTGGACCAAAAGGAGCATGTCCTGATTTGTCATCTTTGATGGTAATCTCAAAAAATGCAGGTCTGGTTAGAAAACCAATTATGTGACAAATATATGTACATTGATGACTCATGGACCGTATGCAGACATTAGAGGGCTGGGGTTATTCTGGGGCTTATTCTGGGAGTAGCTATGCACTAAATATTTCACAATTGCAGTTTGGAAGCTGAGTTGTTCGGCCCAGAAATGAAGACCTAAAATTCAAGCCCATATCTGTAGAGCAGCACTCCTACAGATGATAGTCTGTACACAAAGGATGCAGCTATTTGGGTTTATCAGTCATTTAAAGCAGCATTTTAAGAGGTGCTGCTGCTATGCACTTAACACAGCTAAATACTGTCCCCTGGGGTTCATTTTCACGTAAGTATTGACTTACACCACTCCCAATTAATATGCAAACAAAAAAAAGATGCAAAAATATTATTGTTGCTCAAAAGCTATAAGCTGTAAGCAATAATTCAAGTAAAACTATTTGGCACAGGATCCTACATGCATTCAAGGGCTTTATCATGAAGATGACTATCTTAACATACTTGTCACGGCTATTAAGGGACCCAAATGCAGCAGGTGCAATAAACCACAGTTTATTAGGCCGAACAGCAAAATCCAAAAGTCAGAGTAAAAAAAGAAAAAACCAGAAAGACTCGGCAATAGTACAAAATCACAATCCAAGAGAATGGGCAAAAAACAGGCAAACAGGTTCGTAATCAGGCAGACTTGAAAACAGTACAAAATCGGTGAGCAAGATTCAAAAACCAGGAAACAGAAACAGGTACCGACAGGCAGGATCCAAAAAACAGTTTCCACATATGCAGAGAAAGAATCAACTGACACAAACTCTCACAGAACACAAGACAGGATGAGGTATAAATACACAGACTAACAAGATGCAGGTGAACAATGAGGCAGATGAAACAAATCGGCAATCAGGCAACAAATAAAACCAAACTAAATGTAACAGAAAAAACCTGAAATTGAACAGTATTAATTACAATACTTATGGGATATTCAACCAATATCTTTAATTGACACTCAGCGATCTTCCATTTCTTATGTACGGTTACCACTTCATATATGGTGAAACCAATGCAAATATTAAGGACCAAGCATTAATATCATAATACATATATAATGCTTGTACTTTGTACATAATAATACATAATGCTTGTATTTGTGACACTATTTCAAATATTTTGCAGAGATTAAAAATATGGTTTGCTGAATAACTTGATTTTGCATATTATGAAATTTTGTTTTGCTACTATGCTTTTGATATTTTACCATTTTAAATTCATGCATATTTTTGCCTGTAGTTTTGGACTAAAGCCTTTTTTCACATCAGCAAAAAAATACAGCGACATGCTTAACCACCTTCACAGCACCAGAGATGACACTCTTGAAAATTATTTGCTTATGAGTTTGCACACTGAATCCAGCTTTCCTCATATAGGGTTTCTAGTCATTCATTAATGCTAATTGGAATTAACACTATAGGCCAGAATGGGTCAGGAGTAACTAAAAACATTGTTCGGAACACCTACATAAAAAAGAACTGAAGTAACAGATGGCATGGATCTTTTTAAGTTGCATTAACTTGCTTCATGTGTTTTTAATAATCAAGTAAGTACAAAAACATGTAAACAGTTAATTTTAAGCATTACAAACATAAAATTTTTACAGGGGTATGTGTCAGCAGAATGAACATCCTACACCTTGCAGGGAATGCAGGTGACATACTAGCGATGGGAAGAGTAATGAGGAAAAAGATAAAACAAAATGTGACATGTTTCAGCACCATGAACTCGTTTGGTAGTTTTCTTGCATCTATAACCACAAAGGATATAACCGTTTTTTCAAGTGAATACAAATTGAATAGGATTAATACAGTAAGGAGCTGTGCAAACCAAAGTGCATTGAATAGCACTGAGCTCTGGACTTCTGATGTAACCTGGTGCAAGTGAAGTGTTCTTTTCTGGAGTTACGGCGCTCTAAACCCCCTCAGAAATACACTGTGAATCGTCAGGTTATGAAACTTTCATAACTGCACAGTGCTGAGAAGTTTTTCAAGTCTCTGCAGCTTAACCGCATCAGGGTTATCAATATTTCATCAGCATAAGACACTTCAGCAAAACACATCCCTTGGGTTCTCAATCGCTCTCACATGGACTTCCCGTTGTTCTGTCCTGTCCACCCTTTCTTTCCAAATTTCATTTCATCTCGTATTTTCTCTCACTGTCTCTTTCCACAGTCATTTTCCTCTTTGCTTCTACTCTCCTATTCTTCTGTTCTAGTTGGGCCAAACATTTTTGCTCTCTCTTTATATTCACATACAGACACATACTATGAATCATATTCATTTCCGGGAGACCAGGATTCAATAAAAATGATTGCTGCAATCCAGATTAAATCAAACTAACAGAGATCACAAGGACTCACAATGTGCTCTAAAGTCATAAAAATGTGTCAACTAATATATAGATTACTTCCCTAACATACCATTCTACACATTGACTTCAATGAAATAAACACACACACTCACACACTCACACACTCACACACGCACACACACACGCACGCACGCACACACACAAATGCATGCACGTATACATGCACATACAATGTGCCTGGTATCATCATTTGGATTAGCATTTTGTTGACACTGTTAAGAACACAGTACACTCCATAATTACAGTAGCCCAACAAAATTCATCTATATACAATATTTGAATTGATAACCTCCCTGCGCAAAAGTTACAGGCTCTGAACCAAGGTTTTGATGGTTTTGTCAAGGCAGCTAGATAATTGGACAGTGAGAATTTATAATGAGAATTTCAATAATTTAATGACAGATCTTTCTATTATCATATGAATAATTCTAACCAGATCAGCAGAGATTTGCAGATGTCATTACATACCAGTCTGTATGATACATTATGTGTAACATTTACATGTTTGTATTTCAACAAGTTATGGTACAAACAGCGTGGAGGGTTGTAGGTTGGCCTTTAGTTATTTGCTCTGGTGAGATTGTAAACAAAAGTGACTATCCATCTAACTGTCTTTTCCATCTTGGGGGAAATTCAGACTATTTCTGAGAAAATTGCATGACTGAAGAACACAAGCTTTGGAGGGTCACCCAGCTCCCCTGCTAGATCCCTGAAGAATTAATCTAAAATGGAGCTGAATTCAATAGTGTGTCTGGATGAAATTGGGTAACAATGAAATGTAGACCTAATGTAAGCTTATCTCTTAAGAAATGTGAGGCTCTCCACTCCTTATTGTAGATGGCATGATAAAAGATGAACTGCTGTCTGTGGCTTGTATTCCCCTCAATCATGCCATGAAGGAGCCTATTGGTGTCAGGTGCTTATACAATGGACAAGCTTATTTTCCCTGTCTGCACCCAGCAGTCATACCTCTTTACTATTATTTCGAAATAAATAAATACATAAATAAATAAACAAATAAATAAATGTATTGGAGCGGATTGATTCCTGGTTGCCATGTGTTTCAAGAACAAAACTTTTTATTGGCAGCAACCTTACAATTCAAGTTTGAACAGTGTATGCCTAACCTTTGAAACATGAAAAAATATGATTGGCCTTGTATATTATGCCTTCAAAATGTGAAAATGACTTCTACTCTGAACTTCTTAAATCACAGTTAAGGTTTATACATCAAAAAGTCTGCATGTGATACATGTTAACATCAACACTAAATACCAACATGTTTGCAAATACATGTAATATAAAAATCTGAATCCTCAAAAAAAAAAAAAAAAAAACACTAAAAACAATACATGAGAACTGAATCTGCACCCCTAGGATGCTGTTTCAATTATAATGGAAGCTATTGGTGAAAAGTGGAAATCTGCTTTGGCAGTGCATGTAGGAAAATCTCAGTCTAGAACTTATCAATAAAGGTTCAATGATGTTTATATCTGCTGACTGGGGAGACCATGCAGGGTAACTTCATTCCACATCAAGCTTTTCCTGTTACTTGTCTGCAGTTAGGAATGGAGATTTTGAATAAAGAGGACTGTTGTCATGATATTCTCTGATAATATAACCAAGCTACAACCTCAAACCCCTTCTCGGCATAGGTAAAACATCTAAAATTGTAATTACTTCAAGAATTCTATTCTAAAGCAATGGTATAAACATAATAGCACATGGGTGCTAGTCAAAAAGGTTAGAAAATGTATGGATTACAATGTTTTATATGTATTCAACTAAAAAAAAAAATCAGAGGGTTTTAACATTTTTGGAACTGAGCATTGAGGGTTTCACTGAAATATTTTTTAAATATGTTGTCTGAATTTTTGTAGTCTGCCTATGGCTCTTAAACTTCACTGGCTGAGGATTGTCTGGAGGCAATTGAAAATTCGGGGTTGGAAAAAAAATCAAACACTGCATGGCGGTTTCATCTCAGTCATACAAAGTTCTTGTCTGTTCTATGGTTCTACTTAAAACGAGGCCTGTAAGCAATGACCGAAAGAACAGTGTGAAGTCTGAAAGTATCGCGATAAGGCTCCAGACATTTCAATTGAATACAACTTCAGTAACTGAAACGTGTATTATTTAGTTTTGTACATTGTATAAAAACCCCACTTGTTACTGAGGCAGTAACCTGTTACACAGTTGATTACAGACACCCTCCAGCAATGACTTTCATCTCGAGGCTGTATAATTTCTGTTTTGTCTCACCCAATGCGTGGTGACGAATGGCGATACCCTTTTCCCCATGTATTTCATCAGAAGTGTAACTGTTGAGGATACCAACTTAATGTCCAAAAAAACATTTCGTGGGTGTTTCGTGACATTGTTGAAGGCGATGAGTTCACTTAAATGTGAATTTCTTCTTTTCTTCAAAAATAATCAATTGCATGAGCAAATTATAGGCGAGAGTAGATCGAAGGTTTGACATGCCCTCTAATCAATACGGACAGACCTCTATAAACGACTCAAATTCAAGGCTGGTTTTTCATTTTCATTTTGCAGGTGATTCAACTATTTGATGACATTTCAGGCGAATTCCAGGCACATATCCCGCTGGTGTCCGCGGTTTCACGTGCCATCGCTAAGTTTCTTTCTAAAGAATTTGACTGTCTCGTCTGTCAGATGTAACAAAAAAGCCATTTTTCCGAAAAAAAAAATGCTCTGACAACTGGCTGTGCTGCTCGCAGCTTTGACAATACAGCACATGTGGCAAAGGGAAGAGGGGTTGAGGGGATGACGTGATCGTTGTGTCAAGTAATGCCATCTGCATGCAAATACGGTACTAACAATGAACACCCGTGCCTAGACCATCTTATGGTGATTATTGTGTTCCTCGTTGCCTGAATCAGCTCGGGTGCTGCCATGTGGAGCGCGACTAAAGGTTAAGTAGGATTTATAGTAATACCAAAATTGATCTAGGAATTCACAGCAATGGGTCGGCTCAGCTCCTTGTCTGACCTTCCCAGTTCTGTTTTCATTCCCGCGTTTCCGTTTAAGCCGCTTTAAATATTTCCGCATTTGTAACATTGTAAGGCAGGGCATGAATCACATAGTTAACATTTGATCTTTCGTGTCTGAACTGAAGGACTACTTTGTCACCGGAACGTCGATTGTTTGCACACACAATTGAGGAGGCATTTTACTAATTTCCTGGTATCTCAGACATCTGAATTATGCATTGGTTTGGCAGAATTACAGATAGAATGTTAGTAAGCATTGGATAGGATCCAGTCGAATTATATACCAACTAAAACCAGTAGGAAACACTGGCAGCCTACATACATGAAGCTTAGAGTATATAACCTGCAAGAGGTACTCTGTGTTTCTGTGTTTTCAGATACACTGAAATGCAGGACATTTGATCCCTCTGAAATAGAAGACAGTTAAATAACGTTAATAGTTCCAGTGAGACATTCTTTCTCCGACTCCTTGTCACAATCTGTTGTAGGCTCTCAATCTGGAGAAACAGGCAAGAGGGACATGACTTCCACTCCAGAAAGCATGTCAGAGAGCTTTTCTGATGACTGAAGTTTAGGGGCTATGGATCAGAGTATGTTGCCAGGAGACAAGGGTGCCTTGATGACCCCAAATCAGGATGGTCTGACCCTCAGAAAAATGATTCAGTATGATCTGGCAGCCAACCACTGACCCACTGAAATTTACAGCTACAGCCTCCTTAAAAGGATTCTGTTAGCTTCAAGAAGCTTGCTGGCTATGCCTTTTTGCTTTACACTCCATAATAAACATTTACCGGAAATACTTTTAATGTGTGATCACGTTGACCATAGTTTTCAACACCTCAGGCTTCCTACTAATCCATAAATTGGGGAAATTAATGGTTCACAAACCATTGCAATTTTTAAGGTTTGGATGGCAGGGCACTAAATGCATTGTGGAGAGGCTAATCCTCTGTTTCAGGACCATGGACAGAGATCAACTTGTTTTGTAAAATCAGACCTCTGTACTGATAATGATGAAGATGATTATGATTATTATTATTAGTGGTAGTAGCAATATTAGTGTATGTATTATAGTTATATAATAATAATAATAATAATAATAATAATAATAATAATAATAATAATAATAATAATAAGAAGAAGAAGAAGAAGAATGCCATAGTTGGTGCTGTTGTCATGGAGGTCGGTTTAAAATGACTTTGCACATCCAAATATCCATATTATCCTACTCCTTGGACAGAGCAAATCAGTTACCCCCTCCCATCTCCCCGCCCCTTCTCTTGGTAAGAGCACACGCTCTCTTCCATCCGGGAAGGGAAAGTGATTTTGATTTTGCCCAGATGTGCGAGTCGCAGTGACGACGCAGAGGCAAACTGTCCGGACGGTGGCTATTTTTCGTCGCCTTGGACGAAACAGGAATAGGTCGAGAATAGACGCTTCTTGCCTGCTGGTTGGATACTATAGTTAACAGATAGCTTCACCCATCTTGATCTTCTTTTGTGAAATGTGAAGTGCAACCTTGAGACGCCTGCAGACGGGTCGGAATCGTGACAGATCCATTGCCGTCTGCCTCAGGTTAAGATTTCACAATTGATAATCCAGACGCCTGGCGTTTTGCTGTGAAACGGTGCTCTCCTGTTTGTGCGTCTGACAAATATCTTGCCGAGTGGCATTTGAATGCATCAACTGCATCCGAGTTAGGACGAGCCGCCTGAAGAAGTTCTAATTCAAGATTTCACTATGACGGCGACGAAGGAGCAACAAAATCAAAGACCCAGCCAGCCGCAACAGGATGAGGTAAATACAGACTAAATTGACAGAATACGTTTAAAATGTGTAAATTAAATTGATCACCCGATTGTGATTTAGTACCATGGTAGTGCGTAATACTTCCTTTTACGTCTGTAGTAAATATGGTCCGGTGTGCTAGTTAAACAGTTCGCATAGAACTAGTGGTAAGTCCCGGGCTTTATAGCCTACTGTGCAAGGTTAAAGGGACCCAGAATGCCAGTTACGTAGTCACACACTAATAAAGATAATTTTATGTCAAAGGTAAGACGTCGTATTTGTGTGTCCACGTTTATAAACAAGAGCTCAGTATGTATTTGTTTCTATGTATGCTTTGTGATGGCCATGGAGTGTCTCCTAATGTTTAAGGTGACGTATATGACTGTGGAAGTCCTTAATGTTATTTTTCTGGCCACACGTGTTTTGTCCGGTCTCTTGTAAATTTAAGAACTTGATCCATTAATTGAGATGCACGTGCCACTCTTATATCAATTAGTTGCTCAAAGAGTAGCTTGTCAGCTGTCGGGACAATGAATAATTAGTGTTCTCTGGGGATGGAATCTAACAGAACAGCCAGAGATGGTGCTGTATGCTCGCGGAATAGTATATTGTAATGCTCCCCTGGCTATGGAGTCATACAGTGAGATAGCCTTAGAAATGAGAAATACAGATCGCTTAATTCTAGCGAACGCATTTTCGCACGCTTTGCATTCCTGCCTAATTCTACCAAAGTCTATTCTTTATTCTGCAATTCATGGTACTGTGTCATGTACAATGTAAATTGAAGGAAGCACGAGGTCCCGCTGAATCGGCGGGCGGTGCTACGAATACAATACTACTGCACTCATCTGAAAGTCGAACACATAGGCTACCTTGTCATTGGAAATTGTACACTATGGCTTTTTAAAATGCAGTGTACGTAACTTTATCAAAGGCGCTTCCGTTTGTATCAGTCATGTTTAACGTTAAGAATTTAGAGAAGTGACATTGGATGTTCGAGGCTGTTATGAGTTTAGTATGAACACACTGTATCCAGTCAGTTGCAGAATGATAGTGCTTGGAACACAGCTCTTTTCTTTGCATTATGGATTTCCGCTCTCTTAAATTTTTAATTTGCGTTATGACGGTCACTGCAGTGTCGTTTAATGCTGTGTTTTGCATGACCTTTACTGATGATTTAGGGTTCAGATTACAGTCTTTCAGTGGATTTGAACGGGCTTGGTATTTACCTGTTTTTCATTTTAATCTTATTTTAGCAATATAGTTTGCAAAACAATTAACAATTACTTAATTAACAAGTAAAAATGCAATGCACGTAATGAGTTGCATGAATGTTTATCTATCTATCTATCTATCTATCTATCTATCTATCTATCTATCTATCTATCTATCTATCTATCTATCTATCTGTCTCTATCTGTCTGTCTGTCTGTCTGTCTGTCTGTACAACGGGGCCACTTTATTAGATACAGCTGCCCCGTCTATGAAATGTACTGCTCACTTAGTGACAGCAACACAGGCTCAAAACTATGCTATTTGAGGCAGGTAGGCAGGTACCAACAGATTTTTTAATTCAGGAAAAATGGGCAAGACAAAAATGCAAGTGTTCTTGAATGTGGCATGGGTAGTGGAAATAATGGTATGACTATATCCACCAACTTTGTTGGGGTTTTCATTGTGAGTAGTGTCACTGGTTTATCGTGAATGGCTCATCACCACATAACATTCAACCACCAGCAGTCTTTCAGGTAGAAACTGTTGATAAAATAGGCTGATGTAGGTCCATCCAACCTCTGTACATTAGCAAGCAGGCTACTGTCAGGACACCAACAGCTGAGTAAAGTTGTGAAGCCAAAAGAGATATCAAATTTGCCAATATGTTAAAACCTGGCTACAGAATGGGGTGTTGCCTGTGTGTGACCTGGACAATGGATGAATCTTGCTAGATGTTATTCTGCAAGATTTCAGACTAGTGGAGGTGGTGAAATGGTCTTGATCATTAAACACTTGTGTCCCTTAAATTAAGTACAGCAATGCTTGAGTGCAGTGTTATATCTGAACAAAATGCATGATAATGTCAACTGATGTAAAGCCACAAGGGGAACAGTTGTCACGCTATATGCAATGAGTTTAACAAAGCTTTGTGGGGTGGAAATTCAGAAATATAATTACTTGGAATCCACTTACAACCAAGATAAGGCCATTGAGCATCAACATGTAACCTGGTGTAATCCAAAACCTTCTGTTCTTTTTCCTGTTTCTGGGTGGGATTATGTTTAGAGGAATCCAGAGAAAGCCTTCATCCCACATTGCCTTATCCAAATCGTTCAAGGTGATGATGAATTTGTTATGGTATGGACAGCCATTTCATGGGAGTGATTGGATCCATTTATTTCTGTGGATTGTAGGATTACAGGCAAGGAATATGAATGCCTTTTAATGATAAAATAAACCCTGTAGTGTAAACATCATTTCCTGAATATGTTCCCATATTCCAAGACACTGCTGAATTCATGGAATTCAAGAATAAATTGAAACACCTCCCATGGCCTCCCCAATCACCAAATGTAGAGAGAGAGTGAGTTGAGTTGGAACAATGCTAAATTAAGGTGCTAATTCATTTAGTGTATACTCTGTTGCATTTCATGATGATACACATCACAGAGACAAACAACCAGTTGTTGATCTTTCCACTACATTTTGTCTCAGACAAAATGGCTATTATATTAAGTCTATGGGACTATTAAAGAGGTGTCATGAGGTGACAAATTAAAAAGGAACTTGGAATGAAGTAAAAGAGGGAACTTTGTTTTAATGATTTGTTTTTGAGAGGCCTGCACTATTTCTGTCAGAAATGCAACTTCTAGTGGAATGGCAAACACTTTGCAGCCCTTCTGTCATCAATATTTAGGCCTATGTGGAAAGTGTAAACAAAGCAGGTGGATGCAGAGACATTAGGAAATTGGTGTGTTTCTTAGTGAACTGACAGCAAACTTGCATTCATGGTTACTGGAACAAAATAACAAGACATTTTCCGCTTCCCTCAGTATTTCTGGCATATCAAAGACTTGGGAATCCTTAAATCAGATTTCTAAAATCTGCTTAAATGCAAAGTCAGACTATCCCTACTCTTTAGCAGAGTTGTTCAGTTGTGCACATCAAAAAAGGAACACATCGAATGGTGATGTTGATGCCAAGATGTGAATATGTCAAGGAATATCCAAGAAGTCTGGAACCGCAGTCTGCATTTAGATTAAATTATAAAAATCTAATTTTCTGTGCTCTTAATCATCATTAATATTCTGCACTTGTTACATAAGTGTTTATCCTGAAGGTGTTATGTCTTGATCAAATGCTTACATTGGAATTTGATGATGGCTTTCAATTTGTTTGGTTGGTGATTAAAGTAATACGTGTGTTAAGCATTTATTTGTGTTGTCCGTTTTGTAATATCCAATGTTCAAGTTCATTCCATTTTAGGTATTATGGGTAAGCAGATTGGATTATGAGTAAATATTGTCTAGAGACTTGAGAGGAGCTGACTGATCCTTGGGCTGTCTTTGCTGTAAATGGGATGCAACGGATGGTTTTTGAAACCAGGCCTCAAATCATTTCGAGGTAGTTGAGACTGGTAGTTGAGATATTTAGTTTGGGTATTCTGTAGAATAGAATAGAGATATCTCAGAATTTCTCTTTATTCTTCCAAAGTAGCCCAGCCTCAGTTGATACATTCTTTTAAAATCCATAAGAATTTTATTACAGCAGGCATATAAGCTTGTATGCTTTATTCCAATGTATTCCAATATAAGCAATACAGAGGTTTGTAAACAGAATACTATGCCCAGGAATCAGTTAAATAGTTCAGGATCTCATTACATAGTATTGCGGTAAAAATATATTCTATCTAAAAAAGATATTCTATTGTTTAGTAGTTTTATGTTCATATATTTTTTATTAATTTATTCATTTGCTTAATTCACTGTGTCATGTAAAAGGCCTCCATCTAAACTGTGTCTTTTCATTTCTGAAAAACTTTTAATTGTCAATATTGATCCTCAGTTTGAAACACATAACCACACAACTGTCCATACTTTGTCAGTGAGGGGGTTTTCCCACTAGTGTGCATATCCGCTGAAACAAACACAGCTAGCTGCTTCTTCTTTTCAAATTGAAATTTCAGACCTGGAGTGCATGCACTTATGTCCCTCTGGACATGCACAGTCTAGGAAGACCCCAGGGGACTGTGTACTTAAATTTAAGAATTACTATTTAGCAATTAAGAGAGGGATATCCTGAAGCATAAAACTCCAGATGGTGCGATGGCAAGTTACATATAGACAATTGTATGGGAAATAGCATTAACTCAATCCTTACAATCCTAATCAAAGCAATATTTCAATAAATGGATGAAGTTACAGTCCTGCATCAGAGGAAGAGTAGTGCAGAAAAAAAATGGTTTATAACATCCTCATTAAAAAAAAAAGTATTGTACAAGGATGTTTTAAATACTATGGTAAGAATGGTTCCATGTTCTCTGAAGATTTTGCTGAACAGGACAAGCTGGCCATGTCATCCAAGACTGATTATGCCCATCAGGTTTGCATCACACTGGAAACATTCTGCCAGTAATGTGTTCTTTTTACTCGTTTTTGGTTTCCATTTTAATTGCTTATTTCAGTGTGACTGTATTTTCTGTTTTCCTAGGGGGTATTTCAGAAAGGTAGTTTAACAAACCCTGAACTTAAGGCAAGTTGGTGTGGGAAAAAGTACCAAGTAAACAAGTTTGAGTTTTATAGGACTGTGATGTTATATAATGCATAGTCTATCGTACTTCTTCAAATCACATAAACCGATGGCAAATCCTTAAACAAAGATGATGAATTGAAGATGTACTTAATTGTACGAAAATGAATATTGAAGCATTTTTATTTGCAGGAAATGAAGAAGACTAAAAATGAAATTTAAAAAATGTCTTTATTTTATATATGACTGCTGGGAGGTGGTGGGTTAATTGGAGAATGCATGTTTATTTAAAGAATGTGGTCTTCCTTGGGCTCTATCATTTGTATGGTAGGGTGTCACTCTCCTCTAATTGTGGCGATATGCAACTTGACACAATAATGTCACATACCCTTTCTCGGGTGATCCTAGAAGTCATGGATAACGCCTGGCCACTTGGGTTAAAAACACTTGTAATAGTGTTAGAGTGAGAGAGAGAGTGATTTTTGATGCCTTGGAATTGTTTTGTCTGTCATCACTAAACCAGGAAGTTGACGGTGTTCAATAAAGTTTTGTGTGTGAGCTACACATTCATGCTGCTCCCTGAGCATTTGTCTTTTTCATATAAACTGATGGTTTTAAACCATGACAAGGCCCCTTTCTACAATAGTGTGGGTAGCATCACATATTATCTTCACAATGCAGAAGAGAGATAGCAATAACAATAGTTGCCTTCCTATTGTGTCTGCATTTCCAACGTTATAGAGAAATGCAAAAAAGGGCAGTGTATAAAACTGGTTGTGAACAAACTTTGGTTTTTGATAAGCCTGCTTTGAAAACAACCCCCTGTCCATGACCTTTTTTTTACTGCATTTTTGTGTCTGCCTGTTTCATTAACTGTTAGCCTGATTACTGATTTGTTTCACCTGCCTGTTTGTTCACCTGTGTCTTGTTTGCTTGTTAATCTGTGTATTTGTACTCTGTTCGTTTTCAGTTTCGTTGTGAGTTTGCCTCAGTGAGTTCCCCTCCTCCCACCTCCCTCCTCCCTCCTCCCTCCTCCCTCCTCTTCCTCTTCTTCTACCTCCTCCTCCTCCTCCTCCTCCTCCCCCTCCTACTCCCCCTCATGTGCTATGAGACTTTTCCCCTTTGTTTGTTTGACCTGTCCGTTCTGACTTCTGCCTGTTCTTTGTTGTTTGATTTTTGTATTATGATTTTGCCTGTTTGATGTGCTTTACTGGATTTGATTTTTGCCCGTCTGTTTTTGGACTGCACTTGTGTACCTTTGCTGAGTCTTGCCAGTTTTAAACTTTCCCTGGCTTTTGACCTTCAATTCTGTTTTTTGGGTTTTCGTCTGCCTAATAAACTCTTGTTTATTATTTATCTCTGCCTGCACTTGAGTCCCTGTAACAGCCCCGACACATTCAAAGCTGAAAACTGATGTCTCTGTCTGAGTAAGTATAGAGTATCCATAGGTACTATAGCTTTGACCACCATCTGTTAAATAAACTCATGTCTGATCAGTCTGTCAATGGGAGAATCAGGAAAGGAATTCCTTCTTTGGCTGGGGTAAAAATGTGTTGTTTCTCATTTGGTCCTTTATGCCAGGAACTACAACTTTCTCTTTACATTTTGATTGGCATCTAGATTTATCCCTTGGAAACAATGAATCCATAGAGGCAGTGGGCAGTGTATATTTTCCATTTACAATGACTTGGAAAAATCTTTTCTGATTACAGTTTGGATTCTGGTGACTTTAGTTTGGTCTCAGGTGTAGCTCTGTGGAATTTGGAATAGTGAAGGGAATCAATTCTTATTCTAATGCCTTATTACAAATCTTCACAAAGCTTGTCTGAAAGTGGTGCGGGGGGTGGTGGTTGTATTGACAGAGTCGTATTGATGGAAATGGTCAGATGAATGGGACTGATGGAAACAGTCGGCATCGGCCACCCACTGGCTCTTCCTGTCTCCATCAATCGCCACACGGCAAGTTGCAAGAGTGCCATTGAACGCTAATCGAAACTGAAAACAGCCTTAATGTGAACCTACAGGACTGCAAAGAAAATCGAGCAAAAGGGTGAGCTGTGATTGTTATTCATTTGCAAAGCCTCCATTGCCTTGGGAAACCACCACCCACATGTGATCCAAAGGACTTAGAATGTCTTTCACGGCATGATAAGAACTTGATCGCCAGATTTCTTAAAGTGTTCAGTACTCTGAACAAAGTACAAGTACAAATAAGTGTTTCCTCACAGCAATTTTATAACTCAGCGGTTACATGAACCACAAAGTTACTAAATGACTAAGAAAACTATAATATGATAGGATATATCCTGAGTAATCCAACACTTGGCCAGGGGTGATGCCGGAGATATTTTTTTGATCGAACTGCGGTGGGACTAAGTGATACATTGGTGGGCCTCAGCTAGGCTAGCTAGCAAACTTGTGGTACACCTAAGTGACGAACTGATATAACTGAAAAGTGACAGTGTTTTTTTTTAATGCCATTGGGACATGGGGGTGCTGTTGGCCCAGGTCAATGGGAGGGATTTTATTTAATTCAAAATGAAATATTCTCTATGGACATTTTCCTGGTGGTTCCACAGTGGGGCTGGGGCTAACACATTTCTTGGTTCATTTCAATGATTTCTGGAAATGAGATCAATATATGCAATCATATCATATGATGAAAATCATATCTGTTAAGACACACTTTGAACTACTGATAGAGATTCAAATCACCTTGTAGCCATTGTTCGGTATAATTTTCAGGTTATCATTATATATTGTAACGTTATTGTAAACATCTGTTTTATGTGTATGTATATACACTATGTATATTCATATAGAGTTGTGGGAAATATTTCAATATGAAATTGGAATTGAAAGTTCACTGAAGATTTCAGTTGAGCCAGCTTTTCCAGAGCACATAATGCTTTGCACATTGCATCCAATAGTGCATGAGCACCAAGGTCAAATGCCTTTAGAAGATTGATGCATTGCCCAAAAGCCTCCTGACCTGTCAAAGCAGTGATGCCTTAGAGCACACTGTGTTCTTTATAGTGTAGGCTTTGTTGATCAATAGCTCCATAGTTTCTCATAAATGTAAATTTAATCTAAATCCACAGTTTTGTTACTGTACACTTGAAAGTACTTGCTACAATATACTGAGCAGTATAACACGCTAACAGGAGGGTTAGTGATATCAAGTAAAAGCTTTTCCCCCCTTGGCTGTTAATAGATACTTATCTCATGCCAGAACATAAAGAGAAACAATACATTACTTGGGAGGGAACCTACCAATTAATCATTGAAATAGTATGCACATGATTGGTGGCAACAGAGTCCTGCTTTTTTTTCAATGTAAGCACTGGCAGATTTGCAGATTACAAGGGTCGTGCCCACCCTCTGTGCATGGTAAATTATGAGGTGAGTGAGTTGAGAGCCAAACTGCCAGATCGTTTGTGTCAATCTCAGGAGATCGTGTCTGGGATGCCTGTGATATGTCCAATGATAGCTGAGATAGTTGGGGAGGTCAGTGGCTCTGACAGCATGACCTAGCCCTGGTCTCTGCAGTGGGGAAAACACTAATGGTAACCATGTTCTCTAAGGGGGCAACCCCTGATTTGTTGTACAATGACACGGATGAAAATCACCCCAGAATATAAATGTGGTCCTACACCACAGCAGCTGATGTGCAGCCCCATTGCTTGACATTTGCTTCATGACATGTGACAGCCTCACAGGAGCGAACCGCGGTTTAGGAGGGTATCAGGCTGAGAGGCCCACAGCTTCTTTTTTCTTCCCCTTTCCAAGTATGTCAGGACTCTGCTCCCATCTGTTTTCTATTAATGATTTATATTTACATTTACTTTTGGGTGTTCAGCAAACACTGTTACTACTGAGCAGTTTAGAAAGGTGTATCCAATAGGCAATTCATTTTGATTGAAGGCAGAACTTACCCAATATTGATGCTCAGTAATCTTTAAGGACATTTATAGCAGGTCTGATAGCAACTGATTTTTGCATCATTATAATCACTAAATACTTATGCTTTATTTATAATTTTTCATGGTGTCCTTGAGGTAGTGATTTAATGTGAACTATAGTGATACATTTATCAGCAACATGTTTATGCAATTAGGAGAATATCTAATTGTATAATGTGGATCTGCTTATGCTAGCAATGAGTTGGCAAGTCAGTTTGGAAGAAGGAGATAATAGCTATTATCTTGTGTGTCATCACAGGGCTTTTGAAGAGAAAAGACATCTGATGTATAAAAAGCTAATGTGGAAGCACATACTGTTATTCATTTGTTTGTCAGATGTCCATACATAGGGCAAGGTAAACAGTGTTCATTTTCCATAATGCAGTTATTTACATTTTCACCGCCATATTTTTTGGTACAGATTTCCCTCTGAGTCCAGCACCCAGACCTTGTACGTTACTTTAATCCAGAACATTCTTACATGTTCTCTTCCATCGTCACCATCTCGTACTGCCACCAAATACCTCTAAGAAAAGTATACTGCCACTACTATAAAATTTGAAATCACCAACTGTGCTTGTCCAGTCAGCACTGTGCTGCCCACACACTGTGATGAGTCCATTATTAGTCCCTCCATGTACTCAACCACAGCCCAGTCATGTATTTCCATGCTATGGACCACACATTATTACAGAAAACATGATGTTCCTCAGACAAGAGGTATATCTCTTTCTGATTAAACTGACAGGCTGCAAATACCAGGTACATTATTTAGAGTTGCTGGAGCAACAGTTACCCAAGAAACACTGGCTGACATAAAGCCACCCTCCCACCACTGGGATGATAGTGAATTACTCACAGATTGATATTTAGGGTAGGCTGTCGATTCATGGTTATAGTTACATAATGACATGACCTAGTTCCAAGGCCTATAATGTCCAGTCTGTGTTCACAGGGCATAACTAAACAAGGTCTTCATATAGCTATGGAAGATTTCAAAGTAGCATATTTGTCATCATGTATTTTTTCTGTTCTGTGTTCAGTAGAACTGTTCTGTGTTGTTGAAGTATTTATTTATCATGGTCATCATTTTTTGATTTGTATTACCAGATGAAAGTAGTGCATTTCCATCTGACAGGGCAATGACTCAAATTAAAAAGTAGTCTGTGGAATACACTCCATTTTTTTTAGTTTGTGGTGGAGGGTTTTTTTCAGCACCAGTTCTTGTGTTCTTTGCCAGATTCTCCTTACCAAAAAAAACCTCAGTGGCAACTTTAGATAAATGAGTACAGCATGTGTTGTATGAGCACACAAAACAAAAACATTGATGCAGAATAGTGAGCAGTAACAACGTATGTAGTCAAGAAATAGTGTTAAGATGAAAACATACTATTAAAGCTAACAGGAGTTCACAGAGAAACAGCAAAAGGTTCAAGAATGTTCACAGCTTTCCTCTCCAAAAACAAAGAGAAAACATTATCCCCTACAGTCATGTAAGTGTGCCATGGAGCAATTTACACCATCCCTGTTCCACTTTTTGAATCACTCACTCAGTCACACACAAGCAATTATGATAATTCATTGGATTAGTATAAGAGGAGGCTGCGACAGGAGACTTGCTGAAACACTCCATTGTTCTCAGAAAAGTCAATAATTTACATCTATTTATGACAATGGTTTAAACTCCACTCATATTGATGAAGGGTTACTAAGCCTAGGGTTAGTTATATCAAGGTCATTTTCATAACTGCTCATCTCCATTTTAGTTTGATTCTGTATCAGCCCTAACTACCCACAATGGACTTACAAGGTGGCAGTTCTTATTGGATAGTGGCAGGATACTCCTCTGATCATACTCTATACTCTGCTGTACTTAATTTAGTACAACTTTATTTTCCCTGTGGGACAGTTTGGACTATTAAAATGCACATGCTTGTATCTATAAGATACAAGAACAGCAAACTTTGGAAAAAATAAAAGACCTGAAACCACATCACATAAAACACCCTGGAAGTCATTCTCTACAATATAAAAATATAATTCCCAAGCCATTATATAAAATACATAATTATTTTAAAAGACAATACAGGATGGAATGTGTTGCTTGTTGTGAGGGAAAGGGGCTCATGGCAGATCATGTATTCTACTGCACTGCTCCCTGCATATACTTGAGCATAGTCATTTACAATAATTTACAGTCATACAGTCACTTACAGTTCTGACACCCTGCCCACTCTGGATTTAAAGAAGACTTGTCCTAAACTTTGAATTGAAAAATGCATAAAAATGAACACATTCCATCACAAACACATCTGTCCAAGTTGCTATTTGTGATTTTTGAACTTGCCAAACTGATGGCAAAACTAATAACTAACACTTGAATTTAACAGTGAATCTAAGTTGATGACAAATGTTGAATTCTTCCAGGTCAATGTTGTTAGTGTCAGAGAACTCAGGTGTCCTCTGAGATGAGAAAAGGTGACAGCTCCACTCTAATGAGGATACATGGAGGAGACCAGTCCAAACCACCAATCTGTCACTTTTCCAAACACAGGACCATCATGTCTGCCTCACAGGATCAGAGCATAGGTGTGAATGCACCACAAAAATGAACATTAGTCATGATCATCAGTGTTGGCATGTAATGATGGGGATCCATTGAAAAGCAGAAGGGTAGAGATGGATATGGTTATCTTAACACCAGGGATGGGGTTGCATATGACATTTTGGAGTATATTGTTGTACCCTTGTTCCACCCCTACCTCATGTCCCTCCTCTCTGGCCCTGACCTGGCTACTTCAAAAAAGGAGGACAATGGAAAGGTGTAGTGGCTGAAAAATAACATTTCACATTGATCTTAGGTTTTTGCCATCACAAAGGACCATATCTGTTCATTTGAACCATCCAGTCCTTACTGACAACTAGGCAACAAACCAATTCATTCCACCAATGTGAGGCCAGAGTAAAAAAGAAACATGATTTAGAAGTGGTGTATAATTCTCGTGTGGACAAAGGGAAGATTCATCATTCATTTAAAAAAAGATGGTGTTGAGGGAAGCAAGTCTAACTTGCATGCAGCACCATATTTAAAAGACAGTTTTACCACATATATTGAATTAGTGCAGGAGCTCATTTGCAGCCACTAAGTCTGAAGGAACAGACCAGACATTGCTCCTACATATTGTAGAGACCATTTCTTCTTCCTGGCAGATATTTTATTTATGGGCTGTTTCAGCACCTCTCTGTGAAATACAATAACACCCAAATGGAGAGAAAAAGAAAATGTCTGGATGACGAATGACAGCCTGTCATAGAAAATCAAAGCATAAAACAGCTGAGAAAAATGGTGGGGCTGTGATATGAGTTTTATGGGTTTTGTTTTGTTTTAGTCATAAATTAAAATTGAAATCAGTGTCTAGACAGAGGAGGTGCAGAAAGTGTGTGTGTTTTGTGTGATTGTGAGGTTGAAAGATTATGCTTGAGTATCTGTGATGCATGTGTGACTGACTGTGAGTGTTACTGCTGTGTTACTGCTGATGGGAGACAGGGTGTGAGTTTATAAGTGACTGTATGATGTGCACATTAAATGTATGCACTTTTCAGAGAGTATATGTGTGTTGTGTGTGCCTGAGTGCATATATGAGTGTTTGGGCATGTGTTGTATTTTTTTTCTGAGATCCATCCTTTACAATGCAATTCCATTTCATTTTCATTATGAGTATTGAAAGGACTAAACCCTGCTATGTTTACATAATCTACATCTTAGGATATGTAACATTACAAAGGGATTCTTTTTTTAATAAAGGGCTAGACTTAAAACCTGACATTTGCAAGTTTGTGCTGTGTGTTGGACACTTGACTGACCAAAGCATGTAGTTACCATGGATTCAGTAAGTCAAACCAGTCCCTCAGATGTCAGTGCAGCTGGAGATCTGGAGTGCAAGACATTAATGAACACATGTTGTGCTATCACTCGCTTAGCATGTGGCTGTGCTTGTAGAGTTGATGATTTTTGGGTGGGGGGGCTGAGGGTGTGCACCCCTCCCCACAACTCTCTCCCTCTCTCTCTTCCTCACACACACACATTTCAACACATATCCACTTCAGCTTCACATTGTCACCAATTGTGTTGCCTTGTGCCTTTGGCATTGAAGGTTTATGAGAGATATGTCAATGCAGTGTATTGATCTGAAAATAACAATATAAATACTGCTCTATGACTCTCTATGACAGTGTGTGTTTGTGTGTGTATATACAAAGGAGGTCCTCGGGTTATGACGGTCTCGAGTTACATCGTTTCGTGGTTACGATGCACTCCCAAAAAATATTTAAAAAACCTTGTTTTGATCTAAGCGTTTTGGTTCGTAAATACAACCACAGAAATAAAGATAAGAAATTGTTCTCTCTTTTTTTATTGTTTCATTTAATTACTGCATTTTATATGTCCTTCATGT
Organism: Albula goreensis; assembly: GCA_022829145.1. Taxonomy (NCBI): domain Eukaryota; kingdom Metazoa; phylum Chordata; class Actinopteri; order Albuliformes; family Albulidae; genus Albula; species Albula goreensis. The sequence continues at coordinate 16,565,897 of CM040745.1, forward strand.
GTTGTGTGTACAGTGTGAGTGACTTAAGGTGTTAATTTAGGTATAATTTAGGTATAAATTCCGACTTATGTCGAAAATGGGCTTACGACAAGTCATAGGAACGGAACTTTTTCGTAAGTCGAGGACCTCCTGTATATGTATATATATATATATATATATATATATATATATATATATATATATATATATATATACATAGACGCATGTAGTGATGAATTTTATTGTCATACTTGCAGCACAGCTTTTCATCACTCAGCAGTTTCCATGAGAGAGACACCACTTCAGAAATAGGCTGAATGCACTGCATTGTGGGTCTCCATGCACGCTTTGTGGATAGCTTTTGTCAGTGTCAGCTTGCCTGACATTGTAAGTGGAAATTTGGTGGTTTTTCCCCTCATCTGCCTGTCCACTGCCAGTCTGGAACAGGCTTTCATTCATAATGTCAGAATGTCAGTGTTCAGACAAAGCACATCCGGATTCCACCTCTAGGACTTTACTCAGTGGAGTACCTCATTTAGACATACAGAGATACAGGCTTTAACTGGGCTCTCATCTATAACGGCCACCCCTTTCCTTGGACATGTAATCTAGATAACGCTAATAAAAGGGATGTGGTGAGGCACAACTCTCTTGTCAGCCGTATCTCTGCTTAAGATTGAGCAAATAACCAAAAAAGAGGAGGAACTGGAAAAAGCACTACGTAGGGTGTTTAAAAGTAAAGAGTACACTTGAGGAGATTAGTCACTTTAGCACTGCCAGGCATGCTGAAGAATGCAACTTCCAAAATGTTTCATCATCACTACATTTTAACTAGATTGCAATGTATGGTAACATGCCAGATTCATCACATAAGGTACTATGATTTCACAGCAGTGTTTGGCCAGCAGTGGCTCACTGGAGTTGGTGTAGGGTGGAGCTTACATGAGTCAATGATAGAACTGTCATTCTGGTTCATAGGGTATGCTATTATTATTGTCATCTTCTCCGTTTACTATAAACTCCCACCCCCAAACAATACAGTCAAGGAGTTTGTTGAAGAAAGGACACTTTAGTGGTTCAGTGGTGGCTCTCAGCCTTTGATATTCTGTTGTAATCTCCTGTAAAATAAAACTATAGCTGAGGAGTTTTTCGAGGAATCGACACATAATTGGTCTGTCTTCCACTCCCAGTGAAGACAACTGCAAATGATTCCTCTTCCCCGCAGGCACCCATCTGCAGTAATTGAGGCCGGGACACTCTGAGATGATGATGGGGTAGTTTTTGGAACACCTGTGTCCCTGTTGTAGGGTGCTAAGATTAGACACCTCTCTCTCTTTTGGCATTGCACTGTTTGTTCATCTGTGGATAAACCCCATGGTAAAATCTGTTGCTGCAGTTTTCGCAGCTCCATTTATTCCCATTTTAGTGTGACGTGATGGTATGTAGCACCCAGCCAGAGAAAAAAAGGAAGTCCAGTTATTCCTTAGTCAGCAGGCACAAATGGCGCATTTAGATAGATACAGAACAGGTCTCTTGCTGGTGGTGTAGTCAGTCAAGTTCACAAAAAATTCCTGCTGCTAGAAGTGTAACTATTCTGAAAACTCATTCTGGAGAGAGGAAGTGCTGTTTTGTCAGCAAGTGCACAGCTCTCAGGTGGAAGGAGTGACTCATCCATGCAATTACTTGCTGCCCTTGAGATGCAAAAAAAGCTGCAGTAATTCATCAGAAAACTGCAATAAACCTAATCAGCAGTAATAAATGAGGATGACGAGGGTCATCTCAGGCGTGCAGGAGCACTCCATTTTGTCTTGGTTCAGAGACTGTGCTCCATATGAGAAAATATCATATAATGCAGATTTATAATTCTAAGTGTGTGCCTCTTCCTGGGGCAGACCATACCAATAACATATCTCAGCCGAGTGGATTCTGCAGGGGTTTCTTGCGATGGAGAGGATGTACATCAATGACAGTTGTGTGCATACCCGGCTAAACTGTACAGCTCTGCTCTTGGTGCTGGCAGTGCAATGTGGACACTAAACAGGTAATTTCAAGACAGAAAAAAACACAATCACCTAAGAAAATGAGTGTTTTTTCCACTTAAATTCTAGCAGAAAATGATGAAAAACTGCATAAATGAGAAATGTGTCTCATTTGCATGCAAAACAAAAAGAAGGAGAGGAAATAAATGGTGAAGAATGTTGATGGATGTGATACTCTTGAGGAACACACACACACACACACACACACACACACACACACACACACACTCAGTTTATATAAATATATTATCATTTGAGAATTGTTTGAAAACATGCTGAGTGGTCCTTGTCCTCCTTCAGTGGGTACATAGGCTGAGGGTGGAGGGCAGCCCCTCCATGGCAGCGGTCTGAGGATCTGCCTGAGCATGCTGCCAGCAGAGCTAATAATAAAGCCCGCAGAGGGGCCTGGCCGCCATGAATTATTCAGCCGAGGCTCCTCTCCAGGGAATGAGTGGCTGACGGCCAGAAAAAGAGAGAGAGCATAGAGGGAAAGACAGAGAGAGAAGAGGCTCCAGCAAACAGTTTGGACAGTTTTGACAGAACTACGAGGGGGCTGGAGGGTCAGGACGGAGGGTCAGAAACAGGCTGTTTGTCGTTTCAGATGGTCGAGCCATGGCCCTGTCCTGGATCCAGCCAGCAAGTGGGCTGTTTATAGCACTGCCAAGGGAGCGCGAATCCTGCCGTCATAACACCGCGAGCCTCTGGCTGCTGCTACAAAATGACATTCCATTCAGTGTCCTTTTGATGTCCTCTTGGCTGCTGATTTATATCAGTTCATGGTGTGTATTAGGATGTGAACTGGAGTGACCAGGTGGGAGGGAGAATCCAGGATGATGTGGTTTTGAGGTGACACACACGGTGAGCTCAGGAGGTCACAGGTTGCTCATCTGAGCCCCTTACTTCTAAGCTGCAAGGTGACAGATGGATGTATATTTACACTGCACGTCCCTTTGATTTATACATAGTGACTCGTGACCGTTCTGCTGCCAGAGGACAGGGTTGATGACGCAAAACTTCATACAGCATGCTCCCCTCTATTCATTTGGCAGCTTGAGCCATGAGAATAACAATGGCCTGCGTCTGGTCTTCATCAGTTCATCATCCTTTGTCATTTTTCTTTTCCTTCTCTTCCAGAGGAGATCAAACAGTGGCAAACAGGTCTCCTTTTTTAAGAAAAAAAAAAAAACCCGGAAAAAAAACTTTGTTATTTATAGTATGTTGGGGTTAATAACATAATCATTAATTGTTCCAAAATTAACCAAAGCTAATTGGGCTTTAAAAAAATAATAAATAAAGAAAGGAAATAGTGAGAAACGGAGTAACAGATGGCCTTGTGCTGACAAACAGGAAAATGAGGTTTGTTCAGTGCTGTGATTCTGGTGGGTTATTAGAATCTGTTCAGTAAAGAGCTGGGAAAGGTTTCACTTGTTTACTCTCCTTTGGCTGGTAGTCAGGATGGAAATATGGGCCAGATTGGGGAACCCTCTGTTTTAAACATGAAGAAAAATAGATTCTGCTTCTCTGTTATTCAGAATAATAATACTAAAAATAAACATGAAAAAAATGATACATATCTTCCACTACATATCTTCCACTGTGGATGTCAGCATATTTAATATATATATATATATATATATATATATATATATATATATATATATATATATATATATATATATATATATATATATATATATATATATATATATATATGTACATATAACATAAATTATCCAGGCTCAAGTTCACTATCACTGCCATCTTTATTGAAATTTAAAAAGAGCAAAAATCTCCTTTAATCCCTTCTAAAGTCCCTTTTAATCAGGATTCATGTAGGAGAGTGGAATATTGCACTCTTAAATACCTGCTACTTCATTCACATTACTGATTCCACTTTGCAAAGTTTGACAGAAGGCAGACTTGTGAATTGTACACACAAAAGGAACTAGAGTCTCACACTGAGCTTAGAGGAATGAAAGGGTTTGTTGTTTGAATAATTTCCCTTAGCAACCATAGAATGAATTCAAATCTCTGATTATTATTCAAAAAGCACATCCATAATCCACACAAGCTTTGTAGATGTGATATGGCAAACCAAATAGCCCCTGCTGTTCCCTAGTGAGTTTGTGGTGAAGGAAACATTGCTTTTACCCCTGCATAATGTTTCTCAGGGGGCCACATTTGACAAGCTTTAGTGGTGGAAAGAGTGATGAACACTTCCTCATTAGTCACTGCTAAAACAGTGACTACAGAGAGCCTCCCCTGAATGCAATGGGATACCTGCTGGTGAGGCAGACTCATGACATGCAATGCTGACAACATCTGGACAGTCTGAAACAGAGAGATAAAACAGCTGGACAGAGAGCCAGGGAATGGAGAACATCTGGACATATCTGAGAGCAACATCTGCACAGGAGATGAGGATACTGGTTAAGAAAGAAACAGAGAGAGAGAGAGAGAGAGAGAGAGAGAGAGAGAGAGAGAGAGAGAGAGAGAGAGAGAGAGAGAGAGAGAGAGAGAGAGAGAGAGAGAGAGAGAGAGAGAGAGAGAGAATTGTTAACTACCTTACAAGAGCCATTACATTCTGTTCAGCGCAGCTCTGGATGTCATACGTCTGAACAACTGCATACTACATAAAGTGACTCACACCTGCGAACTGATATGACAGAAGAAGTACTGACACTGCACCACAGAGAGAGACGAACAGAACACCATGGTACAGATCTGAGAGCAGCTGTGACCTGGACAGACCTGCTCAGCCCATCCTGTGAATATGATAGCGCTCAGTGCAGTGAATGGAGCTGTGGAGCATGACTGATCCCCTTTGTACCTCCCCCACCCCACAAACACAACTCACTTTACTTAGAGTGTCAAGTAGCTGCTGTGTAAAGTTAGGAGATGATGTTTGGAGGTTTCCTTTATTGTTTTGTTTCTTGAAATAGTTCCCTTCAGATCCAGTAGCACATGTGTGTTCCATGCAGTTCTTTTACTTCCTTTGATGACTGGTCTGTCTGTGAGCCATCTACTGCAATGATCTCATTTCCATTGATTGCAACATCATCAAACAATGAGTCTGGCTTAATGATGTCCACTTTTGATGATATACCACAGAGCAAATAATTTTAGCTGTGAGGCTACATCATCTTACAGAACAACTTCTGTATACCAGGCCTTCAACTCCTTCAACTACACATGTATTCAGAATCTTGTCATGATTGCTGTTTTCATCAGGAAAAAGAGCTTAATAATTACTCCAGAGCAAATAGTTCAATTCCATTTCTGCAGTCACTGTTGATTCAAAATGAACTGTGATTTTTTTTTATTAACAACTTCATAAGACTTTCTTATATATTCTATTTCCTAGATATGAATACTTAAGAGCATACAAACGTAAGACAGTGTGGTAGTTCCACTTGCAGTATGTGAACCTATGGTATACTGAACAAGCTTTGGAAAAGCTTGGAAGCGTACTAACATGCCAATTGTTGAGTAAATCAAATCTCCTAACTTTTGAGTACTATTGGCAGGCTATCTGAAGATTTTTGTAGTTCCTTTTCAAGATTTTGACATTGAAATTGATTGTTTTATCTGGGAAATGCCTCACTTGGCCAGAGTTGGAGAGGATCTTAATAACAGATTTAGACAGAATCAATAGAATTATTTGTTTCCTTCTTTTGAAGAAAAACCCTATTGTGGTTCTGTTTGATCAAGCCCAAGCCTCACCAGTATTTATTTTTTCCTGTACCATACTGTCTTTCTCCTTGTGGCCTTACAGAGTACCACAGAGTACTTCCTGTTGCTTGCAGTCGCTCCCCTAAACTCCCGCCACCATTGTTTTAGATGCAAAAGCTGACCCCATGAAATGATGACTCAGCAAGCCAAATTAACCATTCACTGATTGACTGAAAAAATGCAGTAATATGGTTATTGTGCACTGTACCCAAATGCAATTCAGCCTGTTTTAGTTTTGGATTCCAAGTTGCTTGTTTTATTCCCATTGTAACCACTAGCAAGGAGTTCCTTTCTTATAAACCCAGCTGCATAATAGATTAGTAATGTAGTATGTAGGCATATAAACTGTGAAAGTCAATCTTGATATGGATACATTTGGGGCAAATTTTACATTAGTGATCTAATGTACAGTACACTTAGATAATGATTTGACTGAATAAATGATTTTAAGTCATTTAAGTAATTCACAAGTCATTTTATTAACACCTAGCTTCATATTAGACTTGATTTTTATAATACTATGCTCATATCTACTGCCAAAGGCATGTTTAATTAATTAAAATAAGGCCTGTTATATATAGAACTGCTGAAAAATATGAGTAGATACAATGCAAGGCTTTTTATATATTTTTCAAGCTTAGTCTTTTTTGAAATTCTCACATGGCCAGCTTTGCAACCACACTGCTGCATTGTCAATGCATTATACATGAGGAATGAAGCCTGTATCTCCTACAAATGAACTCAGGATATGTGCAAATTAACTTTTTGCTGTTGTGTAACACCAACCTTCTAACACAGGTTCCAAATGGAGCAAAAAAATACAGTTGACTATATATAGTCATACAATTAGCGTAAGATTTTGTTTACTGAGCATGTGAGCAATGTCACCTATAGGCTCTGGTTGCTTACAGAGGAGAAGGCATGCTTACTCCATTATTGTTCATTCTTTCCTCCCAGCATGCTCTTCAGAGAAATATCTCTGACTTTCTGTTATTATGTTGCAGTTTGGGTTCTCCAGTATTGGAAACCAAAGGGGAATAGAGAAAACTCCACTAACAACAATGGACAGAAGAAAAAGTCAGAGATTCCATCACATTGCTTTTCTTGCTATATTTAACTTTAACTTTTTGGATCCCATCAGCTAGATTTTTTCCCCTGAAAATTCCTAGTAAAAATTGTGAAATTTGTTTAAATTGTGTTTTCAGGAGATATTTGTACAATTTATATGTTATACATTGATTTTCCCACCTATGACGTTTGTTCAGGCAGTTCGATTCAAATGGCTATCTCTCTGTGATGGAGCATATGGCAGATTACATCCCTTTCACAAACAGACTGCACCTCATTTATCAATGCATAAGCTTAATGGGACCAGGGGAGCAGCAAATACATAAAAGGTTGTCTATAGAGATAACAAATAAATACATAAATAATCATGGCAGCTTATGTGATTTTAAATAGTGCATTTGAGGAAAAAAAAAACAAGAAAGCTTATTTTTTAGGCTACAGAAAAAGTAAAGTATTTACAGTATGCAGTTGAATTTTAATTGAATGACAGTAAGTCAATTAATAAAGAGACTGTCGACTATAACAGCAGACATTATGACGTAAGAAAAAATAAACAAAAAAATGTTCATAAATCAGGTACATCTGTACACTGATATTACACAAGGCTTAATTGTTTTTTTTTTTTTTTTTTTTCGGCTTTGAACTGGTGTTGCTGCTTATGCAATGATGACTGTCTTACTGCCACCACAAATTTATATATTGGCTACCGCAGTAACCTCATGTGCAGAACCAAACATAGCAAAAGCTGAAACAGATGAAACTGTCTTGTTAGCACAGGCTAACAGCTATTTCTTTTCTGTTTTCTTTGTTGGTTGAACTTAGGTCACAAGAAGTGTACAAAGTGATCATTGGATCTAGGTCAGATCACTCTATACATTTTGTGACCTAAGTGTGTGTGTGTGTGTGTGTGTGTGTGTGTGTGTATATATATATATATATACACTATAATGGATTCACACAGCATGGCATGCAGGGCTTACTGTGGTTTCCAGAATAATCCCTTCAAATGTCTCTGCCCACTGAGACAGCAACACTCAACATGCAGTCACAGCCTGGTACTGCATTGTCAAGGGTGCAATGGATGTGAAACAATGCAGGCCAATTCAATCAAATGCAAAGAAGCAAGAGATGAAAAGGGAAAATTTTACATTGAGGTACATCAATCCTCTTCATCTAAGTGTCTTATTTAAACATCTTGTCAAACCAGAGACAAATATTTTGTTGATAAATGCACTGTGTGCAAACCCATTTACAAGCTGTGTAATTATGTGTAGCCTAATACATTTTTTGAACTGTTGCACTGACACAAATGCATGCATCCTTGCCAACAGGCCAGGAAACCATCAACACTGTTAACAGGGATTCCTCTTCTCCATTTTTTTATTATCAATACTGACTGGATGCTGTACAACTTCACAGCTATTTAAAATATCTGGATTGGCTGATACAGTGTGGACTAATAAAATAAACAATCCATCCAGATGATATTATTATCAGTCAGTCTCAGCACTGGTTCACAAAAAACAAGACTGTACATCCAAAGTAATTACTTAATTTTTTTTTACATATAATCATAATGTTCACAGAAATGACAATAATAATTTATGTAGGCATTTGGGATTAATGGAGAATATGTAAGCATCACTCAATCAATTTTAAAAATTTTAAAAATCCAGTTAATGCAGAATGTACAAACAGTGATCCAGAGTGATACAATGAGGGTATCCCTGACAGGAGTTGAATTACCTGGCCTCGTTTTGATTCAGGTGTTGGGAAATTAGTTACAATGCTAAACACTGTCTGTGTGTGTGTGTGTGTGTGTGTGTGTGTGTGTGTGTGTGTGTGTGTGTGTGTGTGTGTGTGTGTGTGTGTGTGTGTGTGTGTGTGTGTGTGTGTGTGTGTGTGTGTGTGTGTGTGTGTGTGTGTTTTCTCAGGATCTGGGGGGTGGAAGCCCACCACAGCGGAACTGGAAAGGAATCGCCATTGCTTTGCTGGTCATTCTGGTGGTCTGTTCCCTAATCACCATGTCTGTCATCCTACTCACACCTGGTAATATGAATAGACCTTTGGACCCACAGACCATGGATCAATACTTTGGTTTTTGAAATAATCTAAGTAGTGGAATCATTACTGAGAGACAGTTCATAAAATTAGAATAATATTGCAATCACTTGAGCAATACATAAATAAAATTAATTATTACACTGAATAAATGACATTTTATGTATATGTCAAGTAAAAACTGACCTTTTGCATAGAATGTTGTAAATCCCAAAAATATATTGAGTGTAGGATTATAGAATCGAGACAGAGAATGTAGGTTGTAGCAAGAGTTAGACTGAAGTGTCATAAAGTATAGGGTTGTGGAGCAGAGATACAATGTGGGGATGTAGAATGTAGGGTTGTAGATTAGAGGTAGAGTGTGAAGTTATAGAGTTTAGGGTTATACAGTACAGAGAGTATGGGGATGAAGAGTGTTGGTTTATAAAATGTAGGGTTATAGAGAGTGGATATAGAGCTTGTGAACATACAGAGTGGGGTAATACAGAGATTATACAGAGAGTGTGACTACAGTTAGGAGAATGCGGGAGACTAAGGTAATGACTCTGTAATCCATGTTATGTCTGTAATTATTCATAATGTAATTATTCTTTAACTCTTAACAAAGAATATGTTCTGTTTTTTGATAAGATGGTCCGCACTGTGTCTGGATAGTGTCAATATCCTCAATGCGGATTTAGATAACAGAACCAGTCTGTATCTGTGTCCATCGTTTTCAAACAGATTTGTGCTTTAACTTTTACAACAACACATTGTTTTGTATGACATGGAGTAATTTTAAAAAAGTCATCAAATTTAATCAGAGGTGGAAACCCCAAGGTACAGAAAGTAGAAGTACTGCCATGCTTATGTTCTATCCATTCACTAAACTAGTTGATAAGCACAACTCTTTTGCCAGGTAGACTGGATAATTACAAATAACCACTATGTGCTTGTTATGCACAGGTAGAATAATCACATAGTAATGCTTTCACTTACTGAACCTGGAGTTTTCCACCTCCGAATTTATGTAATACAGTCTTTCATTTTAAATGTGTATGTTGTGAATACAGTTTTTTATCATGCACATTCTATTAGAATAACCTGCTACAGTGTTGTTTTACCATGTTTTTAGCCTTTTTGTAAATGTATTGTAGAAGTGCTTTCTTCTTTGTTACTGTTTAAGTGTGCCTGTGAGTGGTCTTCTCATTTCACACATATTCAGTCATAGAGGCATGATGGTGATGTTGTTTTTGCAGCAGATACCACTGCTGGTAGTGATACAAAACTGACCGTGGAGGATCTCTTCAAACCAGAGTTTGTGACTCACGACCCCGAACCCAGATGGATTAGTGGTAAGGATCTTCACACTTTATCATGGTTTTTCAGAAGTTAGCTGTTGGGGCTGTTCTCCCCTTGGCTGACACTGGGCATGACGCTAGCCAGAGTAAACACAAATTTGTGATAGAACTCTTGGTTTTGGAGTATAAGTGTGGAAAAGTAGTACCTGTCCACAGTGGTGAGAGGCAGAATCCCACTATAGGTGACTAAAAGAAACTGGGAGAAACAGGATTAGCCAGACTGTGTTTTAAAGACAGAGATTGTGGTGATGGGGGAGTAGGGATGCCGGAAAGGCAAAGTACAAAGGGAGATGAGGTAAATGGTGTTTATATACTTGTATGGGACCAGAAAGGTTGATGTGATAGGTGGTGGGCTTGTCTGAGAATAATTCTACAAAACATTTGCTTTGTCAAACTCCAATTATAATTAAGTTGGGGTTCATATAGTTGTGTTCTTGTCCATACATTTGTTTTGCATGATGAGACACTGATGCAATTTGGATTTCTGAATCAGGGGGAAAGCCATTTTAAGATTGCTTGAACATGAGCTTTAGCATGGATATCCAGTGCTGCATGAGAAATTCCTAACTGAAAGCAGATGGTTTGTAATAGGATCGAATTCTGCTCATTTGTGTATGTTTGATGCTTGGATACAGGAGCGCTTCAGTTCTGCACCTGATGCTGTTTGTGTTTGATTCCTGAATGATCAGATGTTCATGGAAACCAAACAATTTTCTGAGGAGCCAGCTGAAAAATGTCAAACCTCATTAAGAAAAGATTAACGAATGAAACATTAAGAAAAGCAATCTGTGAAAACATCTTTACAGGTCATACTTAAAAGGTCACAAAGCTTGGGGTAGGTGATTGCTGCCTGCAAAGTTTACAGGTTTTTGACCTGGAGGCTTCCTTGTGTCACTCTTTGCAAACTTGATCCTAGGCAAATTGACGTACATTATTCAAGGCCCACATTAAGACTCTGGATGGTGTCAGTTCTGCACTATTGTCCTGACCTCATATTGCTGTATTGATCTCCCCACACTCTGAGATGAAATGCTTTTGAAAGTGAAATTGGCAGTATTGAAGGGAAAATGACTGTGTTTGTAACTGTTTTATGTTTGCATGGACAGAATTTTTCCATTACACTGAGCAACTTCATCGGATGCAATCACTTCAGCCTTCCCACCCCATTTTCATGATGTCATTTTAGCTGTCATTTTATCTATTTATTTTTGTCTCCTGCATAACTTTGAGTCTGTCTCTATGATTTTTTATTGTCCAATGACACACTGAAGAAATATTTGCCTCGATTCCAGTCAATAACTCATAGCTGTGAGCATTGAACATTGTTCAGTGTTTACTCTATTCTGTATGCCCGGTTCAGCTGTGCACACCAGAAGGCTTAAATTTGAAAAATAATAGGTATGCACAAAACATCAAGTCTTGAAATTGAATACAGTTGAATATTGCTAGATATTTGTGGCTAATGAATGATTACTCTGACACTGAGGAAGAATAATGCAGGAAATGCAGATGAGTGTATGGCTAAAGATACTAATGAAGGTCTTACCACTTTATTAAACTTTTGAATCCAGGTTAAAAACACAAAACTCTCCTTTTCTAGGAAGTCCTGTTTTTTACTGGAGACATGGACCAATAGTAATAATATCAAAACCTGGTGACCTGGCCAAATGCTATTTAAATAGTCTGCCAAATGAGAGAAATTATCAGAGAGAAATCAAGGTAATCCTCATAACTGGAATTAAATATCAGTTTTAGTTTCTTTCTCCTTCACTGTGTAAATCATGACATATATTTATTGACATCTGTGCGGAGCACCATTCATGTGACTATGCATGCATGAATAATTATACCAAGCAGTGTTTGTGTGTGTGTGTGTGTGTGTGTGTGTGTGTGCACGTGCACACGCAAGTGTGTGTGTGAGTGTGTCTGAATGAGTCTGTGCACTCATGTGTTTGACTGCGCTCAAGTGTGTGTTTGCATGTGTCTGTGTGTGTGTGTGTGTGTGTGTGTGTATGTGTGTAACTGAATGTATCTGACTGTATGTGTGGGTAGTTGTACATGGTCAGGCGAGTGTTCAGCCAGTGCTGTTATCAGTGTCTGACTAAGAGAGAGCAGAAGCTGTGGGCTGATGAGGGAAGGAATGGAGGTAATCATCTTTGACCATCCCATCCCTCCCCACAGCACAAAGGGGCTCTAAGGCTCATCATACACATCACCACAGTCCACAGCCCAGCCAGGGAGATTAACAAGACAAAGGCAAACACAGCCCTCCTTTCCTTCACATTCGCCTCATTGCTAATGAGCAGGAAAATGCAGCATAGTACATGCTTGCAGATCTGCTCCATAAAGACCACCTACAATGATTCTCTGAAAAAAAAACCTGTAGATCTCCTTACACTCATAATTTCGCAAGTACATATAATTGGAGCAGGTGATTCGTTTTAGATTTTATGGAGGATGTCAAAAGCCATTTGGAAGTGAGTCCAGGGGAGGTCACAGCACTGGATGTGCCAAGCACAAGACCAAGTCAAGGTGTCTTATTTGCCAGTTAAATTATACATTGTTCCTCTGTCTTTTCCTGAATTAAAAAATTTTAAATAAATAAATAAATACACATTCACAAAATCTACATTTGAGAAGCTCCTGGCAAAGCCCCACATACTCAATCATATACAGTAGTGATTTAACCTTCGCTGCTCTGTCTTGATTAATATTACAGCACTGTGGTCCTCAGCGCAGAGCAGATTGAAGCATCCGGTGACAATCTGTTAAGATCAGACTCACTTCACAGGGGAGCCAGGAGCTGGCCAGAGCTGTCTCGCCACACAGACTTGAGTGTGGCAGTCACACAGCGAGGCATAGCTCAGGTAGATTTATACATCGAAGTCTCTTAACCTGAGCTGCTTCCATAATGATAAAGAATAGAAATAATATGTCCTCATAGGAGCACTGTCCATCGATTAAATTGGGTGTTTTTATCCTTGGGGAGGTATGTTCTGTATAACTTAACTACTGTAGCAACCTGCGACAAAAATAGCATTAACAAAAGTTCACTGGGGAAGAAATACCTGGTTTCTAACTGAATTCTGTCTCAATGGTAGCATGCACACACTCATGTACACACATGCACATTATTCAGTATACATATATATATAAAAGCTGTCAATGTATAACTGTTACTAATCCACTTCTGAGAAGTGAAGTGAATGATTTGATTAATAATTCAGAGGGAGGATGTTTTGACCTGCAGATGTCCTTGGGATCACTTGGACTACACTGTTTTCTTTTTCTGTGTTGTGTAATGAAACCTCCTGAAATTATTCATTAGTTCTGGGTTAACATTTTACTATAAGTGAGGAGGGGAAAAACAAGAGAAAGCTGAGCCCTAGAATGGAAACACTCCACTCAAATGGACACTTAAAACCATCATCATGACTCGCCTACAACCCACAGGTAGCACATTGCATGGCAGTGGTGGGTTGAAAGTTGTAAGCCTTATTGGCATGAACTTAAAAATAAAGGCAACAAAAGCAACTCATCAAAATAAAGATCACTGGTAAGGATACAATCAACAATCATCTTACTTATAATTAAGTGGAGGTGTAATTATTTTTTCTTTGCAGGATCACCAAAATTAACTTGCAAAATGATATGAGGGTGCATAGATAGTTACACTTCCGTTCAATTATAAATGACACACAGATGAAAACAAAAATGTAATTTTAGTTAAATTGATATTGGCAGTTTTACCCCATTAAGTGTTTTCATATATCTTGCTGAATTTTTAAGAACACAAAATCCCTTAAACCACTGGCTCAAGCAAAAAAATCGCAGTTACTTTAGGTAAGCAGAGGTTGTATGATCAGTTTTCTCGAGGTTATAAATGATATAAAACAAGTTTCAAGTTTTGATTGCAATTTAAAAGTCCATTGAGACAACCAAAGGATAGCTGGTAAATCATACTGAATAAATTGTATTCATTTATGAGTTATTGTTAATGTTTTAAACATGTTATAATCATGTTTTTCTAAATGATTCTCTGTTTTTTTCCCCAGTAATTTGTAATGGTTTGTTGTGGTTCACTCAATCTGTCCTTGCTCCAGTTTTGCGAGGTAACATTGTAGATCTATTTTGGCGTCACTTCAAAAATAATCTCAAAATGTAAAAAAAAAAAAAAAAAAAATCTTACTTGGCTTGGTGTTGGTGTTGTATGTGAGTCATTTTGACTTAAATGCTTTTTTGTCCATATTTGAAGCATAGCCACACCTACCTGGAGACAGGCCAGTACCTTTTTGGCACAGAAAGCTTATCTATTAGGAACTGTGCAGTATCTGAATAGACTGTAATGGCCCTCCTGGGGCGTGAAGGACAATAGAAATGTGCAGTCATACAGAACAACAGGGCCACTTTTAGTCTCCAAAGGGGTTTGAACTTCTACCCCACCTTGTTTTCCACTAATTTAACTGATTAGTTACTTAATTAGGGCAATTTAACACTGCCCCCCTCATCTGTCAGTAAAGAAAAAAGTGGAGTTACTTTCTTGGCTGTCACCCATTGAAAAAAAAGGTTATGGGATTAGAGAAGGAGATGGTGTTGTGTGAGTGTTATTTGTTATTCAGTAGCTATTCCTCAGGTCAGTTACATATTACATGCTTCACTTCCTTTCATTAATCAACATTAGAAGGATTTTGAGACAAGAGACAGTACCTCCCCCGGGCTATGTGGGATTGTCGAGGAAGTTAACAGCGGGCAAACTCGGACTTTGTAACAGAATCACATCACCCCAGAAACCTCCCCCTGCAGTTGATGGAACTGGATAGAATGTTAATAGATTCATGCCTTTGCACTGGCTCCAAAAATGTGATCAAGTACCATGTATCTACTTTACATGAACTCTTTTCTGCCACACATTAACACACACCATTCAATATTATTCAACTTTCATCAAACCCTATGTTTGCATATTTAATGAACACAGTTAAAGAAAAAACACAAAAATAAAAAACAAAAAAACAACACTCACACTACTGACAAGATTACAATGGACAAAGCCTACTTTTCTTTTGTTTTTTGTTGTTTTTGTTTTTACTAGGCACATGAATATGTTCCACTCTACCCCAACAGGGACAGCTTGATCGACTTCCAGTCAAAGGTCGGGGTGGAGATGTCAGCATTTTTATTTGTGTGTGGGTAGTTACTCCCCAGAGAGAACAAAATAAAACTACCATTAGAGTTCCTAGGACAGTAACGAAGGACTTTTACTCTTCACTTTATTTAAAGGCATATATTTAAAGGTATACTCTATGACCTATTGGTTGCATTATTACATTTTAAATTTTTATCAGGCAGTCTCATCCATAATGGCTCAATCTATGATGTCTCAATTTGGCATTTTAACATTCTCATGCACTTTAACATCCAGAGAATATCAGTAATTCAAGTTATGTGTTTTGCTCAATAGTATGACAGGATCAGTCCACCCAAGATTCAAACGTGCGCCATTCTGCTAAGCAGGCCTGTTTTTTTTACATTCTTACCCCACCTCCGCTGCAGAGTCACATCCATTCACCATATTAACACCACAACATTTGACTTTCTCATACTGGCTTATTGCTGTGTAAATGGGTCTCTGGTTGCTGCAGATATTGTGTCAGGTGCCATCATTCAGTGAAAAAATGAAATCCTACCAGCCACCATTCCCTCCATTTGCAAATGTCAACCTCCAAAAAGCACAGAGAATTGTGTCTTTCATCAATATTCCTTGCCACTGAAGGAGTATCCAGAGTTGCAACTTTTATATCAAACTGAAGATAAACAGTAGGATTTTCATGTTGTAAATACCTCCTATCACACATGCCAATAAACATCCCAAACATCACATTTGATTTTTCAGGTCTTGATAGATTCTGTTTGATTGTCTCATTAAGGAAGGATGATTCTCAGTCAGATATTAAGCCAGATAATTTCAGACATTTTAGATGTTAATTGTTTTAGTGATTGCTTCGATGTATTCCCTTACAATATGTAAAACTATGTGAATGATCGTTTAAGTGCTGAGAACGTTATGCCTGTAGGTTGATCTGAGCATGGTCTTTTTGCAGTCTTGTTAGTTGTGAAGCAAAAGAAGTGCCAATGTTACAGTGCTGAGGGAGGATGAAGTGCCCCACTTTGGTCAATGTGGACCTGAACATGATTGTTTTTTGGAAGCAAAATATGTTCAATTTGGCACATAGTGAAAGCAGTAATTAACTACCAGGTGCAGCTGTATCCAGTTCCCCTTCATCAGTGCTGACCATATCATTGTGAATAAAAATGGAGGTTCCCTAATTATGCCTCTGGGCATGCAACCAGAAGAGTCTCTCACCAAAATTACTCCATAGGGTTACTTTTAGGACATGCACATCATTTTGCATTCTAAAAATATCCAAGAGAGAGAGAAAGAGAGAGAATTAGGATAAGAGAAGTGGAGAAAAGTAACAGAGAAAGTTCCTATAATGTTTCTTCCTTTATTCACAAGAAATAATCTAATATCACATGATTCTACTGATTAATCTACCCCATACATATTATGTCAAAATTGCCCTCCTTTGCAATCATGCTGTTTATTATGACCACAATAACCGTAATTATTGGAATTGCTGGAATTAACTCCACAGTTTCATATCTCAGCTTTGTGGCAGAGGCTACAGCTCTCAATGTATGTATTTGTATTTATTTATTTATTTTTTGGTTATTTTGTATTTAACATTGGAAGGCTGTCAGCAAGGGCCATTAAATGGAATCCTAATGATGGCGGGCTCATCGATTGGCTCTCACCTGCCATTGGTGCTGGTGAATTAGGGGGGACAGTGATGTATTGAGGAAGGACTCTGCACTGGCAGGTCTCAGCCCGAAGGCCTGGTAGCGTAATAGCATCTGGCCAGAGCTCATTTGGCGTGGGAGATTCAGCCCTTAGACGGCTCCCGGACCACGTGCAGAGCATGCTGTTGAGAGTGCAAAATCTACCATGTACTGCTTCACCTTAATAATGACATTTCAGTATCTTTTATTACCCTTTTAATGCCTTCAAATGCTGCAGTTTGAGATGTGGCTTTTTAATATTTATGCTTTGCCTCAGGAAACAGTTGGAGAATGCAGCTGTTGTTTATTTTTATTCTGTCTTATGTTAGGATTTTGTGGTGTTACCACTTGTCTTACCGTGGAATTTTTAATATGGTAATGTGCAGAATGATACACCTTAAACGGTTTTCTTTGTACGCTGCCAATGTTGAATAAATGGAAATGCAGGCTGCTTAGTTCAGTCAGCTTTCAGTGCAGTGGTGTGAAACATCAGTGGCACTATCTCTGATTCTGTTTGCTGCAAAAGTAGAGCGGGACATAACTCACCCTGAGAAAACCTAACATATCCTCTCTCTTTGTGCTCTAAGAAGAAATTAATGTCGGGAAAAGGAGGTACGTTACAGACCTATTCTTATCCCAAGTGTCACTTTGCACTTCACCTTTTGTACTGCTCTGACAGGAAACCGTGAACACGCCTGGCGTCTGGCATGGTGTGAAAAGCTGTTTTGTGCTCTCTCCCTGGCATGTGGATTTGAAGACAGAAGCTGATAAGGGGTTTTGGCTTGCACAAACACCAGCAGTGCCTTGTGGGCCTTTCAGCCATGAGTGCACAGCTCTGCTTAAATTCCTGTGTGATTACTGACACACAAAAGGTTCATTTTTTACCCAGTTCAGGGCTGCAGAGCATAGAGTTCTGTTTGCCATGGTGGATCAGAGAAACCATGGTGTCACAATGGTGGACGATGGTCCATAAAACAGAAAGTGAGGACATCTGACATCACTGGCCACTGAGTCGTTTCAGCCATGATGACCTTCTAGACTGACAAATGGGCTTGCACCTGAGGCCTGGCAAGGGTTGTCAGCTTTGGGCATGCTCCCCTTGTCAATCCAACACTTTGTCCTTCAAATTCTTCAATCGGTATGTGTTACAATTACATTCATGTAATTTATCCAAAAATAATATAGTATATCCTTTTACCAATAGGTAGCCTACAAGAGGTTATTCAGATGGTCAACATGACTATATAGTTAGTTTTGACTAATTTAGCTCATAATTCTTTTCATTTCTCTGTCCCTAATTTAGTATCATACACATGAGCGATGTGATGCCTAATCTGTTGTTTGATTTACAGACGAGAAAACTATTTGCATTGACTGGCTATATGTATTCTCCTGGCATTTGAGAACAAAACTGTATTAGATGTTATATGATTGCGAAGCTATTAATAAATCAGCAAAACTGAAAGTATAATGCTGGACAAAGGGAGGTACAATTATGTCCCGCTTATTTAAATCAGCAACCATATCTTCAACATGCTTATCCATATTATTTTTAAGTGCTATAGTAATGTGCAGGTCAAACATATTTGTGTATTGCATACAATTATATTTATTTGATGTATTTAGTCAATTTGTTGCTGAAGTAGAACTAACTTTTCACTGTTGTTTATGAACAAAGATGGCTGGGATAAATATATGTATGTTATTCAAATGATTGACCTATCAAATTTCACAGGCATGCTGGTAATATCTGGCACAGGATGCAGTGGAAATTCCACATAGGTTGGTGATCAAGACGGCAAACTGTAAGAGCTAACTTGATTTGTTTAGCTTTGTTGTTTTCAGAACTTATTTTATTTCACAATTTGGTGAACTGTTTGTTTGTGGATGTGATATATGTTTGAAAATATGTTTTACACTGCAGTTAGATTGAATGGGAAACATACTTACTTAATCACACACTAAATCATGCAATCATGGCTCATAGTTAAATACAAAATATGTTTCCATTATGTTGAATCTGGACTATGTCACCATTTTAGTAGAAAACCAAATGTCATGGTAAGAAGACACCTGCCCTAAGGTGAGAGTATGAGCTGGGCCTTTATCTAAGGATGTGATCTTGATATGAGGCAATGGCATTTAAGATCACAGAAAAAATATACCTCCTGGCAGTAAAATTATGAGTACCATGTAGTACAATAGCTTCGTCTGTTAAGTATTAGGGTTGTCACAATACCATACTATTTAAAAAACATGATACTGAAAACCTCTTTCAACCCCACAACAGAGAGAAGAAATGCCTAGGAACACAAAATAGGTGAATTGAGTCAAGATATTTGGACTTTATGGCAACCCTTCCTTTCATCTAGTAATCACGATTTATAACTAATGAGAATGCAGTGCTTCTTGCTTTGCAACTGAACCTATGATGTCTCAGCTGAACCTATAATATTTCTTTAATGACTTGTAATGGTGTATAATCTTATTAAAGCTACATATTGTGAAGAAAGACTGCTAAATTGCTAAATGCTAAATCATGCTAAATTATTGTTTTGAGCCTCAGCCTCAATCACATCAGCCAACTATTTTGGCAGTCAGAAGCCACAGGACATGTTTGGCCTCACCCTGTCAGGAGTGGGATGGGTATAAGTCAGCCTGGTTCTCTCAAGCTGCTGCTATGTTAGCTTCCAAAAAAAACCTAGGTGTCCACAACAACCATTTCTCATCAGAAATAATATATCTTTTATTTAGCCCTGCTGAGTAACAAGAAACTCAGCAGTGATGACTTGGAGAATCTGTTGGTTGGGACTGCAAAGGATTTTATGGCTAGAAACATGTTGGTACTGATTTTGGAGGGACGATTGAGTAGAACTGTTTTTTGTAAATGTTAACAGGACACCATGGATAATACTCCGTCTTTTTCAAAAAGTAGCATGGAATCTTCAATGATCAGTGTGCACCAGGACCTCTGTCAGACATAGGTTTAACAAGGTATAACACTCTCTACAGCAAAGTGCCCTCATCACCGTGTTGGGAAAATGGATTTTTATTTGGTCCAGTGGTAACAATATCACAAGTTCTTCCACAAGCAGCTTAGTTTTCACAGGAGGTCTGATATCCACATGTTTTCCAAGGTCAAACCTGAAAAGCTTCAGCTATTTGATATGGGAAGAGTCTAGAGTGTGTATCTGCTGGATATATATGAAACAGAAATCTCAACTTCTTTTGACAATTTCACTCTCCTTGTAGCATCATGTAGACTGTTAACTGGGAAACAAATACTGGCTCACAGACAAATGCATCAGCTGTAGTAAAATGGTAAACTGTGAGTTACAACTGGAGAATCTTAATCAGAGAATACAGAAAATAAGGGGGGAAAGAATACTTGTAGCATATTTATAGTCAGGTCTGAATAATCATGTGTGCTTCCTGTGTCCCTATCTGGGTTTCTTTAACTTTTGTAGGCAGTGGCCTTCCTCTTTCTTATTTTTTGTTCTTTGTGAAGAACTGAGCTATGGTGCCACTGGACTGCAGGTTGCTGTCATAGCTTAAGAGGTTAACACATGCCACACACATATGTTTTATTTTTGGTAATGAGTCCTTCCTTTCCAAACAACTGAAAATGTGTGACCTCATCTGGAAAAGTTGTGGAAAGTGTTTCAAAAAACGAATAAACTAAATAAACTACTTCAAAACAGAGATGAAAGTGCCAGGCTTGGTTTGTGAAGGCTACCTGGCTCTCATCTTATCTCTTGTCATCATTCCACCTCCACACACACCTTTGTTGGATCAGTTCCCTTTGGTATCAACACCATTAGTGCATACACCTTGGGCTTCTAAAAGGATGGGTCTGGCTTTGCCTACTGATGAGACTTTGAAAATTGATTGGTCAATAACCATCACCTGATGTGTTCACCAATTAACCGACTGGTCAGATGATGCTACGTACTGAAAGAGAGTTGTTGCTCCCTGGAATTCTTCCTTAATTCCCACTGACTGGAAGTGCTGGCCAGAAATGCAGATTAGGAGAATGATGTCTAAACATGTGGAGACAGGTCAAATTACATGTTTCACCTGTTTGTCACGTGCAATGGAAATTAACCTAGTTCAGCCATACTACAGAGAAGACTCAGGAAAAGGAATGGAAGGAGATAATATAAAAATAATACTTAGAACATTCAATCCCTTATCCCTAAAGGGATTCATAGAATTAGAATGTTAATTATATACACTTATGCATTTAAATACAATACTTCCCAAATTAGTTGTATGTTTATTATGATTCATTGTAACTCAAATCACATATTTTGATTTCTTGCTCCCATAGACAGTCACTTCCACAGAGTGATGTAGTACTTTTCTTAACTGTACTTAGTTATGGTATAGTAATGGCTTTGAGAGGTGTCTGGGGTGTTTGTTGATGTGGTAGATGTTTGGTTTCAGATTGATTCGACATGTTAGAGAAGTGCTTGCAACTGATTCCACTTTAGTGGAATGGGAGTAGAGATATATCCATGTGTAGTAAATTGATAGATAATTAATCACAGTTGTCATGTAAAAAAAAGTGCAGATGCAGATCACAGAAAAATGTCCCTTAATCATTCAAATGACATATTAATTCCTGCTGTGTGCTTATTAATAAAGGCAAGAGATGCTGTAGCTCAATAAGCAATTTTCCAGAAAACACTTGACTTTTGAAGCTGTAACAGGTCTCCACTTAAATCCACCATAAACTCTACTCTTTGCTTCTATACAGTGAGAAACACACTCCGGGGCAGGCCTAGATAATTACAACCATTGCAATGTTGGCCCAGTCAGCTGTGGAGTTAAGTGCAATTGATGAAATGATCTGGACTGCCCTAGGTCCATGGCCCACAGCTCTGCTAATGGAGAGTATCCTATCAGTTTGTATTCCATGTCTCTTTATATCAACTCTTTGTGGAGAACTAGGGCCACTTGCTAACCACTGATAATAATCCTTCACAAGTTTAAAAGGTCTACGATGCAATGGTTTGCTGCTGGAAAAGTAAGTGAGGCACTTTTATGAAAATTGTAACCATTTTTCATCGAAAAATTAGGCTCTCCTCATTTTCTCCACACAGCAAAAATCTACTTTATTTACACACTTCCTATTATTTCCATTGTGTTGAAGTTGTGTTGGGCCTTTGTGGAAAGCAGATGGGTTTTGCTTACCTGCCTGGAACCACACAGCCCCAGAAACACAATTAAATCAGACCTGTAGAGCGTGTGACTGTCTTACTGTGGACAGTACATCTCCCAGGGGAACAATTAAAAACCTCACTCTCCCTATTGAGTCACTGTCCTCTTGGATTCTACCTGTCAGGTGTACACATACCATCACATTGAACACTGTCATACAGAACAGTGTTGGCACACCTGTTGAGCAGGAGAACATCTGTGCCATTGCAAATCCTGAGTAACTGCCTGCATACTTCTATGAACACTGCTCACTCTGCATGCACACAATATTTTTTGAAATACGCATTCTGTACTTTGTTGAGGTTGTTTGAGGTTGGAGTCTCCTGGACTGTACTTAACTTGTTGTTTGATAAAAATTAGCTTATTGCATACATTTCTCTCCCTTATCAGATGCATAATGTCTGGCCTGACATAACAATCAAGTAATTGTTGATCATAATCATGGATCTGATTTGTGATTATGGTGGATATTGATGCAGTATGAATATATAATACTTTCCCAGCTGTAGTGGCATGCCTTTCTTGTATTTTTTGTCTGTTGCATGGGGGTGACAGCATCATTGTGGTATGTTTCATTAGCAATTTAGGAAAGCTTATTACATCTGTTTACAGAAATCATGCAGTGCATGTTGATTTATTTTCCTACATACCATTTGACAGTGAAGAACTACACTTCTTTGTAGAAAAATGGTTGCATTTAAATTCACAATAAGAGACAAAATCTAAAATCATATTATTTATATTGAAATGCTTAAGGCTTGTAAAAGTCTGGTTGTTAACATAGTATTTAAAGTGTGCACCATGTGTAATTGACATTATTTGAATAACGTAATTGGCCCTCAACAGTGGAAACGCAATATGAGAGTCACATACAGCATGTTCTTGTAGTCAAGGAACCAGAAGTAGAAAAAGGAAGTCCTTGGTTATTAGTCACAAATGTAATACAAACTTGGCTTCACTTATTCATTGTTCATATAAAATGAGGACATATACGTCAACAGCTCATGTAAGAGTGAAGAAAGGAGAAGAGAATGATGCTGCCTTAGGCTTCTCCACACATCAGAATTTGGAAGGACTGTGGCAGGAATCAGGAGATTAGGTGTCCTTGTGGACTCTAGATGAGGGTACAATGCTTTGTAATGGGTTGGCAAGAAGGGCAATATCTGTTCCTGAATTTCAGGCCAGACTACACTCAATTATTTAGTTAGCTGAATCATTTATGTGACACATTAGCTAAATTTCTTGATAAGTTCATGAAGGATGGCCAAAGACAGTTGCCATGTCTATATTTGAAATGTTTTACAATGACTTACATTATGTGGGTACATTATGCTGTATTTACCTGCAGTGTTTTACCTTGAATGATAGAATGAATGGCTAAAAGTGATAGGTCATTCAAAACGGATGCAGGTATCAGTTTTCTAAATTTAGTATTATATGCTACACATTCAAAGAAGAGATTTTTGCATTTTTTACACTGACCAACATTGGGTAATTTACAGTTATCATTCATTTTTAAAAACAGTGGTAGTCTGCTTTCACATGAATCATGTGTTAGTATTGCTTGAGAAAATGGTACATGTAGTTGAGAATTACTCTTATTAATTTTCTACTCTTTGTGCTGGTATGATTGCACAGTATCATTTGGACAAAAGTGATTGCTTCTAACCTACTCATGGTCCACAAAAACTTCTGATTCGTAACACTTCTGATTACCTTGGCCATGAGGATATTTTAGTTATGTTTTGTTGTCAGCCTTTTTTGTTTTGTTTTCACGTGGATTTTTTTTTTCTTTCCCACTGTTTATGCATTCAATTATTGTTCAAGATTAATTACATTAAACTTTAATTTCTGAATAAGTTCCAAACTAAATGTTTTCCAGTGCAATGTCAGTCTCAGTTTGAATATCACAGAGGAGGAAAGCAGATAGTAAACAAACAAATTGCAATGTTAAGATGCAAAAATAATGAGTGAAATGTTGCAAGGTTTAACAGCCATGCAAAAATATCCTCAGCCTAGTATCCGTTTTTCAGGCGAATTTGTCTTGTCTCCATGCTGTAGTTAATGTACTCTTTTGTTCTCATATCATGGTTGCTATGGTCTAACTTGGTCATGCTTGCTGTATATTAATATTAGCAACACAATATGATCATTTTGTAACTAATCATTATAACCAATTATACCATGCAGACTGCACATTTCCCCAAAGTCCAGTAAAGACAATGTCAATACACAAAAGGTAATTCCAAAACAGGAAGGTTTTCATCTTTATTGTTAGTTGCTTTGAATTAGCACATTAGCCACACATTTCCATGTCTTGTAGTCATTGGAACTGATGCACATCATGTATATACATATACACACTTGTAAATGAACCAAACAGCTGCTTAATTGGGCAGAGGACACTGGCAGGTCATGTTTGTGTAAGTTGAGTATGATGACATAACCTGTGTCAGGTTAGGTGATTTCAAAGATTTTCTCAGACATTATTGTTAACAGTGATAGCCATTAGTGGATGATGGAACGTACATTTAATTTTATATTTATATGATGTTGTTTGGATGAAGAGTACATTTGATTGAAGGGAGAAAAAATCATTTTGTTTGACCTTTAACTTCAACATAAATTGTAGGGAACATGTTGTCTCCTAAAGGAGGAGAGATGTGTACCCTCTAGAGAAAAGGGCATAAGAGAAAATTATTTTTCACAGTTTTGTTTTCCCTGCTCAGATCAGTTTTTGTCATCCCTGCATTTCAGTAGCTATGCTTTACTTTTCATAGTTGGGCAGTTTTTTTCTTGTCTGCACTGTATTTCCATGATAATAATCAATAGAGGCAATACAAGATAACTTTTGTTATTATGTTTTCCTTGCTTTAGAGCATATCCAGCATGTAAGAATACGATGGTGCACAGTGGATGGATTCCTCTGAAAGGTGTATTGATCTGTCAAACAACACCTTTCACTCTGAATGTGCTTTACTGAGAGTGTGAAAATGGCTGAAATTAATGGAGCTTGTCAACTGGTAAGAGTGTTCACGTTCTCATTTGCAGCCAAGATGAGAATGGGTTATAGACAGGAAAACTGGAAGAAGAGGTCAAAGTTAATTTTTGCAGTATTAAATGAACAACTTAGAATAAGTGAAAAAGAAATGTGTACAAATATATATGTATGTATGTATGAGTGTCTATGTATGAGTGTGTAAGAGAGAGATGTTATACATGGATTGTATGTATTTGTGAATTTAGAATTTATATTTTTGAGAATTGGATTGCATATGCGATTAGGTTACTATCACAGAGGCCAACTCAATCGATGACTTATTTGTGTTGTTGTCCCATGAGGAGGCTGGATGGTATAAATTACATTTACAATATGCCATATAGTATTTCATCACATAGTACACTTTCAAAAGCTCTTAAAGGAAAAAAAAACACATGATAAATGCTGATCACAGTTAAGGAATCAGTAAATGCTGTACTAAGAATAATAATATGCAGGGAGTGACACATTCTCTAATGTTCTGTTCACAGATTTAGTTGGCAAACTGAGAGCAGGTGAGCCATGCAGGCATTTGCATGTATGTTTAAAAATAGTGCATATCCCATTAAGAGTTGAGATGGATTACAGATGACAACCATGGCAAACAAAGTAATGGCTTGGGGAATAAGAGGACATGTGCATCAGTCTTCACACTACCCCTGCAACATTTCACAAATACACCATTTATTGTAATTATTACAAATGCCCATTAGATAAACTTCTTTTAACTTAATGCAGGCTGTGTTGCAGGCCACATCCATCATTCCAAACACAGACACTAGATTATTATTCTTGGGATTGAATTTATGACTGACCATACTCTTGCTCCAATTAATGAGGTTTTAGCAAGCACCAAAACTCTGTTTATCTTTGTGACCAGTAGACTGATCAGTTCTGATACATCTGAAAAGTCCCATCAGCTGTGGTTTGGATTTATATAGTTTTAAATTGTGTATAAACCTTTATGCGTTAGGTCATTCCTCTGTGAATAGTAAAATCCCTTTGAAGGCCATTTGAAGTCTTCCATTGTTTGATCAATCAAGAATGAGGTGCTCCAACCTGGAGCATGCTCCTTTTTCCCAGGCAAAAGCACAGTAACACTGAGAAACAAAATAGGTCTATATAGTAAACATATCAAGGTTGGCTCCTGGCAGTCAAACAAAAAAGGTTTTGTATTTTGTTCATGCTTTCAAAAAAGTGTAGATTGGAAGGATGCTCATTTTACTCAGTTGTTGTTAGTGCAGCAGGGTGTTTGTCCCTTCTACTCCTGGAATTAATGTAATTCTCTGCAACTGGTGAGACTCAGCAATTGTGTACAATGAATTGTCTTTAAACATATACAGTATTTTGGGAAAAAGTATATAAATTATTCACCGAATATCTTATTATTTATTAGTTAGTTGGGTTTACCAACATTCCTTTGTATTTTGAAGTCTCTAAGCAACAGTTCTGACGTGACCTTCAGTGGTACAAACTGCACTGGCTTGTGCAGTTCTCTCCCAGGCAGTGAAGGAGACTATGGGGTTACCTGGTGGTAATGAAATACACTCTCTTAACATTAATTCATTCAGGTCCATTTGCTTTTCTGATCACTGATCAGAGACCAATTTATTGCAGATGTAGAAATTTTTACAAACTGAAGACAGAAATTAGTTCTAAATCTTAAGCCCTGAGACCTGGAGACTCAACGTGTAAATTTCCATTAAGATTTAAAAAGGAGGATTATGCTAATTCTGTCTGATTTAATAGTTTTTATTTTAAAATGGGTGAATCATGCTACTTTTAATACCACTGGAGCAGCTTTAAAAAGAAAGACAAGAACTACTTTTTATGGTCTGTGAATGCCCTTCAGTCATATGTACTGAATAGTTTGCAATAATTCCTTTTTTATCAGATTATGAGGCTAGCCACCCCAATAAAATATTCCTTATTGTGGTGTTATTAATAGCTTGTGGGGTGACTATGGCAATGTTGCAATGGCAAGTGTTCACACTTCATGCTTGTGCACTTGGTAGTATGAATTGCCAGACATACTGATGAGTATCTACCCCCAGTATCTAAGCAAAAGAATTGACAAATGATTTTGTATTTAGAATTAACTTTAATGTTAACATTTTTCTTTGAGCTTGTTCTAGAACCTGCGTAAATTGAACATCTTTATCCAACCTTCAGATGTTCTAAAAGAGGCTGTCAATATCTCTATTATTGTATTTTTTCAACAGTATGTAGAAAACCACTGCAAAACTTTCCAGTTCACTTCTTTTTCTATAATAGAATTTGTGTTAGTAGTGTCAGTAATAAAAGTATCAGGAACTCTGGGAACAGAAGTTATTGAAATAGCACGGAACAAAGCAAACTGTTTGTATATCCTTCAGTATGAGAATCCAGGAAATGTCGGTACATATTCACACTCAAATGCATAGCTTTGGTGTTGTTGGTATTAGAGTTGGTATTGGAATAGAGTCTGCAAATATGATGTAAGAGAGGACCTGCGGTGTGGGGAGCTCCCATGTCCTGTCAATCACTGACTCACACTAACCCATTTTCATCTGAACGTTGTATTCCAAGCAACTATGATTTGCTCTTAATAAGTGATTCGTAGGACATATCATGCCACTTGCTTTGGTAGTCATGGTATCTCAATTTCCCATTTGCCCTCTGTTCTTTAGAGACTATGCCTGCAGTTAGACATACTCACATGAAGCTACATGATAAAATACACCAACCAGCTAGGCATTTAGTTTACTCATTAGTTTTTTGGTTGGATGTGTAGGAATTTGGCACTTAATGTTTAGAATATGTCTTTTAATTTGATAAACACCATCAAACTGTGAAAGGGTATCTTTTAACTTAGTTGTGGAATGTAATTACAAATAAAATATATGTGAATAAAAGAGTGAATATATCAGGAACCTCATATGACAGAAACAGAAACTTTTGCTCAGGTAAAGAAAATGAATTGTTTGCCCCTCTAGTTCTGGTCTATTTATGCTTTGTTTATGCTGTTCAAGGACAATGTTACGGCACTGAATCTCCAGTAGCCTTTTCCTCCAGGGCTTCTCAGAGGCAACAAGTCTGTGAAATGTTGAGCAAAGGGATCTGACAGACACACCACAATTGTGAATCCACACTGACATCTATAAAAGCAGTGGTTTGCTTAATTTAGCAGGCACAGAATTGCAAATATATAAAATGCAAAATAATAATTAACAAAAATATCTTGTTAACAGCAAAGGAATGAAATGTTGAGTTGCCATTTGGTATTTGGGTTTGGGGTGTGGAAACATAGTGTTTTCATTTTCGTGTCCGTGCTTTTGACTCTAGGGCTGTTGCCCAAGGTCAGACATGGTCAAGCTACACAAACGTGTTGTTTTCAATCATGAATATTTTATAATCTTCATTGATGGAGAGTGGTTGTATTTCTGGAAGTGCACACAACAATATTTCACCCCCTCTCAAGTAAACAATGCTGATCTTTGACTTACAAATACGCTTACAGTTACACAGGCAAATACAAATACACACATGCACACATGCACTCAAATACACAATTCACAATACAATGCAAAACCTGAAGTGTATTTTTCAGTCTCCTGATATAATTAATCAAAATCACTAACTTTATAAACATTTATCTATAGGGAATAGAACAAATCATGGAAGCATTACATGAAAATGGAGTCATATTTTAAACAAAATTACAAAAAAAGATGTCTGCATGTGTATTTCATATTAATGTCAATACTAAACACCTGCACATTTCTGCTATGGAATGAATTTGAAAAAAAAGAGCAATAAGAAATTTCACACATTTTGAAAGTGGTCAAAAGGTGCTTGATGTGGGCCACTGTGAGTCAGTCACAGATTCAGCAAACACATGTACTCAGTCAAGGGGAAAATGGTTGAAAATGCAAAACGAGAAAAGAGGAAGGGTGGTGATTGCAAAGTGAAGATAATTGACGAAGGTAGATGGACACTGAACAGGATAGCTGCAAGAAAAAAAAGTATTGAATATAACTACAGACCTGAATCTGCACCTCCATTATCCAGACGTAACAAAAACTATGCCATGAGCCTTATAACGCTTATATGTATGGCAGAGATGCCAAGCAGAAACATCTTTTAAAGAAGGAAAATGGAAAATAGTGTATAACCTGGCATAATAAAAATAAACTCTGCATGTCCGGGTAGTGTTCCCAACTCCTAAACCTGCCCATGAATGTGTTATGGTATGGGCAGATATCTTGCCTGAATCACTGAGTCTGATTATTACTCTGTATGGAAGGTGTATGACCATGAAATACCATGTAACGGCCCAAAATTTGTTATAAATTCCCCCACAGACCAATATAAATATATTAGTTCTCATCACACACAATGCAGTGAGTGTGAATTATGAGATTCCAGTGTTCTGCTACTTACGGAGACAGCTTTACATTCTGATTTCAAAGGAAATCAAACCTTGTAAAAGCTGTGTGGGTGACATTCTGCTATTAAAGGGTAACTACCAATGTGGAGAAAAAGGAAGGAAAACCATCAGAAAAGGGCAGAGGCATGAGCCAATAATGTGGTTATGGGAGGGAGGGTCCTCGTAATTTTCTTAAAGTTTTTTTTAGCATTCATCCATTTCCCATTAGAATACTCTGATGTGATGAAAGTCCTTTCATATACATATTCTAATAAGTAAAATTTTAATGGTGGGTTAATTCCTTATATTTCTTCAGACTTGTCTGTTGTATAATAAGTGAATGAATTATCATGAAAAATGTACCATATCTACTTGCACTTTCCTCTCCCTTCTCTTTAAGGAGAATTGCTCAGCAGCAGCGTAATCATGAACTGCAGTGTCACACAGCTAATTGGAGACATGACGCTTGGAGAAAACAAGGGGCAGAGGTTCATTATGAGTTTGCCAAAATAATTGAAATTTTGGAATAAATTGCTATAAGCATTAAAAAAAAATGTTCAACAGTTTGTGTCAAGCCAGTCATGCAACCTCCAATTAAATTCTGCATCGACAGCAAAAGACATGCTTTGTCAGGGGTCATACTAAGCTAAATTAGCAATCCCAGCCTGACTCAGACCATAATAAGGGCTGCTACAGACCCACTTCATTTGCATACCAAATAATTGCATGTTTCTTAACTTCTGTTGTTAAAATAAATGGGGTTTTTTTTGTACCTTTTAAAATGTAAACATGCCCATCGGAAGATGTTTCAACAGGGCTCCACATGGAGTAAAAGTATCATTAGCAAAAAAAACAACAAAAAAAACAAATATAAATTAATGATAAATTATGCATCAGCATGTAGGTTCTGAGTAGTTGATTGCTATTCACGTAGTTACACAATTCAATCTGTGTAACTGACACAGCTGACTTTAGCCTCTGATTAGGGGTGTGTTCCAATACTCAAATTTGTCTCCTCCTTTCCTCCTCAACTTTCCTCCTTTCCTCCATACCCCGAGAACTGATCTATGTGTCCTCCTTCCCTTCACTATTCCAAAAAGGTAGGAAATGAAATTTCACCTCCTCCTCTCACTTCCTCCTTTCCTCCAAACAAAGGATACATTGATGTATCCTGCTGTGGAAGTCTTTTCACATTTCTGGGTGACATCCTTGTGCTCATGACCATTCAGATTAAAAGACCATCCTACTGAATATTAAGGATGAACCAACACTTAAGTATAAGTGCCATACTTAAACAGTAATCAGATAATTTACTTTAATAGGGAAGTATTGCTATTTGCCTTTTCAAATATATCCACATTGATTTTTTGAGTTGCAAATGGTAATTTTACCAATGTAAAATTCAGCAAGTTACTGTAGTAGCAGGTTTATTTATTTCCTTGTACATATGGTTGTGTTAATTCATTAGCAGAATCCTGGTAACTGACATTCATTTTTAATGCATGAAAAGTGCTGGTGGCTTACGAGATGCATGATTGGTTTAGGTATCCTCGGAATCAGTCAAAGTTACTACTTCATCAATAGCCAACGTCGACTTTGATGATTAGCTGTTCCAATTTTCATTTCATCTCCTCCTTTCCTCCTGCCCTCCACTCATTTACTCCCCTCCTTTCCTCCACATATTTCTGGGGTAGGAAAGGATGGGAGGAAATGAGTGGAGGAAAGGAGGAGACGAGAAAAAGTATTGGAATGCACCCTAAATACGACAACTCTCCACCATTACTTTCCACATCACTTAATTTAATGTATCCCCTGATCATTGTTTTTTTTAACCACTGACTGATGTTACCAGCAGCATATTGTCAAGTGTTTAAGGAAGTTCAGAGATTTCCACTATAAAGAGTCTGGACATTTCCTGGAGCTGGCATAGTTTGGCTTGTGATAGTGGTTATTATCTAGTCTCTTGCTTTGCAGTTTAAATGGAAACCAGCAAGATATGGCGGTCACATCCTTCAAGTAGGAATGATAAATGCAGAGCCATATGCACTGACACAGAATAACCCCAAAAACTTTCCTCCATGCATGTCTGCATCAAAAGGTCAGAAAGAAATGGGTCTAAATTTTTGTGATTCATTCAATATTGTACATTCTACACCTGCTGAAAATACAACACTTCTGAATAGTGCCAGTTTTCCTTGTTTATTCAAACAGGTCTTTTTTTCCATCAACGTGTGTCTCAGGTCTCTCATCCTTCAGGGACATATGACCTTAGGATAACTGCTGCAGTGTTATGAATGCATATATAAATGCTGTTATAGATTATTATTTGAAATAATATATTTATAAGTACGTATATACATATAAATTAATCCTATAATGCATTTGTGAGCTTAGACAGATTTCAACAATAGGATACCTAAACATTAAGTAAACTGCTTCCTGCTTTCTGTATTTATTCCTACTTTAATTTAGTTGACCTTTTCACTTCATCTCATTACGTCTTTCTTTTTAGTGACAGCAGGAGCTGAACCTGGGTTTTTCTTATTGTACCAGCAGCTCTTTTAAGGTCCAAGAACTTCACACCCTATTGCCAATGCCTTTACTCTGAAAGTAACATGTGTCTGTAGAGAAACTCCAATTAGCTCTGCTGATATTTATAACCATGTGAACCTCTTAAACAGAAACTGACATATCTTCTCCAATGTAAAAGACTGTAAAGTGCTTTGAGGACCCACCAATACCATTGCATTCACTGGTCTCCCCTTACCCATGAATTAAACATGAAGGCTTATCTTTTTAGCTTGTCATATCGTGACCACAATACGTTCAAAGGCACTTGAAGAACATCTGATTCCCATTGCAGATAAACTATCTCTTGCAGGACAGAATTACATGGGCCCTTGCCTTGCTCAGAACCTAGAATTTCTCACCTAAACTTGGAATGTGAAATTATGAAGCTTAAGTTACTTGTGTACCACCTGCAACCTGTGCAAGAAACTCTGGTAACAGAGTACACCTGCTGATGTACCACTGATTATTTGAAATCCTACTTGCTGTACGTCCATTGGACAGAGCTAGCATCAGCTGGTAGAGTAGGATTTTTCATACAGCTAGTCACTTGTTGCCTAGAGAGTTATTTCAGTGGTAATGATGTAGCAGTACCGCAGGGTACCCTGGCCTAATTAAACTTCTGCCCAACCCCTGTGCTCTGCATGTCTGGTCAGTCTGCTGATGATATGTTGTACACACAAGCCTGTGATGACTCAGCTCTTGCGCCCAGCCAGCATTGAAAGCTGGCTAGATCCTCTACTGATAGCCACTTGAGAGCCATGGGCTTCTGATAGCCCAGGGGAGGTTTTTGTGCAATGAGATGAGAATAATCACACCAATGGTAACCCTCACTGTGAGACTGATAATTGGCCTGGAGCATGGTTACAATTCAACACCATGATGTGGGGTGCATGCACTCTCTGGAATCCAGTGTCTTAGGAAGATGAGCCATCAGGATGCCCCTGATTTGTTATTTTAGGGTTCACTTATTACTGCTATTTTACTTTTTAGAAAACCAGGTCAGTTTTATGTATTGCAATGCATTCCAGGATTGTTTCAACTGCAGAGTGATTTCCTTCTCTCACTCCTCTGTGTGCAACTGCAGTTCATCAGTCTTGCAGATCGATGCTTACAATAATGTTTTGGCTGTGAAGCAAACATTTAACACAGAAATGATGACATAAACATTTATGTTTTACCTGCTTAGAGTCCATTGTTCAAATTCTGTCAATCAAATAATCTATATTGGCCAAGCATTTTTTGAAAACACTTAATTTGTACTAAATGGAAATCAGTCACAAGAAATGAATGGTATTAAGTAAATCCTGGTTTAGTGCTATGTAATTTGTGGTCATTAAGGTTTGGCTGACAGCCCATTAGGGAAAGTGAGTACATTTAGTCTTCTACTGTGTGCTTCATTGCTTGTGTATCGTCTATTCAGCATGGACTTTTCAGTCTTCTACCATATGGATGGATTCTTTAACTAAATGTCATCAGGTTGTTCACTATGAGGTGCAAAACATTTCATGGAGGTACTATTTAACAATATGTCCACAAGCAGAAGAAGCCTAACACACACATGCAATAGTTGTATGAATGATAACAAGGAAGATAATTCTAGGCATAGGTATCATTGTTGTGTGTGTGTGTGTGTGTGTGTGTGTGTGTGTGTGTGTGTGTGTGTGTGTGTGTGTGTGTGTGTGTGTGTGTGTGTGTGTGTGTGTAACTACATTAATTCTTAATCCATTGACACAGAAGGAAATTTAAATTGTTATGCAATACCCAAGGTATGACTGCCTGTATTCTGTACTGGTAAGGCATTTAATTGTATTTGCTCACCTCTGGTGTTAAAGTATTTGTAGAGTATATTCAAATGTTTCACAAAGTCACTGTCCTTACTTAATAGTGTATGGGGTGTTTTATATGGTTTAACTGTTTTTTTTGCCTAGTCTACATTTTGGCTTGAAAAAACCAACAATGTTGACATATGAATAAAGCATAACTTTGGAAAGCCTCGTCATCTCTTCAGAGAACAATTTAAGATTGTTTCTCAGTGAGGCACAGTTGCACTGGAGAATAAAAAAAAAGAAAACTCCAGCACAAAAGGAAGAAGATTTCCATACATTGAAAATAGACATGCATTCTGTGTGAAAGACCAACTATAAAAAACCTGCACTAGAGTAAGCCTAGCAAAGCACATGATGATGCATGATTTATGATTGATGCATGATGGGGAAAAAAAGAAAAAAAACCTCTTAACAGATGGGAATATAAATGCGTGTACTTTTATTTTGTATTCAATCAAACAGCATTGCACATAGCTTACTTCAGCATTTTACCCAAAATAAGAGTTTCAAATACAGCATTTGGCTAATTATATCATTAATAATTGTATGGCATTAGACAATAATCTGGACCCCATAAGCCAATAAGCCATTAGAGGTCCTATCTGTGTAATGTTTTGTAACAAAATTAATATTTTTAAGAACATTTTGGTGAATTATACATTTATATATTTTGCATTCTTGTACCTGGATTAACACCCTCTCGCAAGAGGAAAAAATTTGCAGTTTTTGGCTTGTGTGTCATTACTGGTGTTTTTCTGTGAGCCTGAAGAAAGGCTCACATAAGGTGGATTTGCAGTCAGCCTATTGTGTCTATATGACCTATTGTCTTTGGCAGGCCTTTGTGTAAAAGCATACCCTGCCAGGCAGAAGGGTTTTTTTGTCTTCTTTGATAGTTTGGGTTATTCCTACAAAACACCACCGTACAAGGTTTTCCTCTTTTTATATCACCATTTTAAGGTTTTTTTTTTTCCCCCCGAGTATTTTTGTGCTTTCCTTCTACCCTGTAAATGGGAACGTAAAATGGCTGGTGGCTCTTGTTTGCTTATTCTGTTGTTGGCATTTTTTTCCTCCTCCATACATCACCTGGCACCATGGCCACGCCTGCCCTTTGGCACTTTGCATTGCCTAAGGCCCCAACTGGCTTCTGCTCAGGATTGTCTCCTCAGTGTCTGTTCTGGCCACTGGCACCTGTCTGCGATTTTGAAGGGCACTGACAGAATTGCAATCTTCTCTTCACTTAACATCTCAATTACAAGCCTCCTGCCCCACTTGGCCTGCAGTACTCCTGCCCCACACATATACACTGATCGTGGTGTGGAGGTGAACTGAGAATGTCAAATAAAAGATTGTATCCCTTTGAGCTGAATTGGCATTGCAAAATTATTTTGGGCTGTTCTAGAATTTTTAGCGCAAAGCATATTTGACCTTGTTCTAATGGATATAACAGTTCATTAAAAATGAAATGTAAAGGTGAGTCAGTCTCATGAAAAGAACATCTCGGGCATTCTGACTCATCACTTTCCTCTTCACACTTAGGGAACAAACATTTGTAATACTAGAAAATGTTTCACAATATAAATCTGTTCATAATCAGCTATTTTTGAAATAAGTCACTTTGCTTTCTTTTCTCACCACTGCATTTAGGGCTATTTTCTCTCTGGCTTATTCATTCAGAAATCATTTATATTTGTCAAAGGTTATATCTTTCTAATAAAATCCTGGTAGTTAATCAGTTGCCTGCATCTATTCATGTTACTTGAACAGAGTTGTGCAGTTAGCCCTCACAGATTTCATTACAAATAAACTGTGTATCATAAAAAAATTCACTGATGCAGAGTAGACTGCCAACAGTCTACTATCAAGGTAAATGTGCAATATGTTAACATTCACACTTAAGAATGCACTTCATTTCTGAACATTAAATATTTTGGGTTTTTGGAGTGATGCTGTAAAATGCCAAAAGGGGTTGAAGGTTCCCCAGATCTGTTAAGCTTTCTTCAATTAGTACATATTTGTCAATAGCTGAGAAGTAGCAGGGGAGCAGGCACAAATGCTCCAGGCTGGTTGTAATTAAAAGCAAAGTCCAGCCATCAATCAAATAGTGTTTGGGTACCATTCCATGACAGGTCTGCAGAAGGCAGGAAAAAGAAATCGTTGACAAGAAAATGAACTTTGCCAAGATGGGGGTTAATAATTTACACTCACTGTGCTCCTCTAACGTCTGATGTGGTCTTGATGGTCAAAAACCCCTGGCCTCAGAATATGATGGATAGTTTCATTTTGTGGAACTTCTCCATTACATCTCAATCCAGATTTTTTAACATTTTTAAAATGTATTTATGTATGTATGTATGTATGTATGTATGTATGTATGTATGTACGTATTTATTTATTTATTTATTTATTTGTTTATTTATTTGTTTGTTTGTTTGTTTGTTTGTTTATTGTTGTCTTACCTTGGATAGTGTTCAGTCAAAACTGAGTATAAGAACAACCACGTCTGTATTTATTTCTGTTTTGTGTTTGTTTATGCTGTATTTTTCTTTCCCCACTTTATAAACCTTGGGCTGCCACTGGTGTTCAAAAGGTAACCACTAAGAAGTCAGCAAAGTTTGTTTTGCTGAAAAGCAGAACTCTTTGAGCTCCTTCCACATAAATGTTGAGATGAAGCAGCAGTTGGAAATACCTCTGAGGGAGCGTCTTGCATTTGGCTTGTAATCTGGTTCATCTCTGAGGTATGAGCATCAGCATCCCACAGTGTCTGGCTCTGACCAATCTCTTATCAGGCTCATGCCTGCTATAGGATCCTATCCCAGGGCAAAAAGAAGATAATGTGAATAGGGAAGATACTGGAAATACTCACCTTGGCTGATTAGAAAATTGAACATTGGAAGCATTAGAAGCATAGAATATAACATTATATTATATTTAAATGATAGTCATAACCATTGTTTCAAATATATATATATATGTTTGGCAACCCATAGAACTGGTATTGTAGAGAACAGAGGTGTTGCAAGTTCTGAGAAACCTTTTTATGAGGTTCTTATGGAACTGTCACATATTATTCAAAATTTGACAGAAGCATCTAGTGCCAATACATTTTAGAACTCCTGACACAATGGCTAACAAACCACTAAAAGGGCTTGTATTTACCATATACAAAACACAACCATATAGTGCATAATAATTTGCTCTTGGCTAAAGGTAGTATACTTTTTTTCACAAGAAATATTCAGCCAGTGAAAATGAATACCAAATCAGAGGAGGGCTGGTAGCCACTATTTACTTTCCCATGTCTGTGATGCTGCATTAGCAGTCATACATTAAATCCATCAAGCACAGAGCCTAAAATATGTTACTAGTGTTCTTGAATTATGTATCAAAAGTTTCATCTTACCTTATCTGAATGCTCAAATGTCCTCTCCATTTCACAAAAGCTTACATCCTATTTTTAGCTGAAATACATTTACTGTAAATATCTTATTTTACAGCAAACCTTTGCCAGTTGTGCAAAGTCTTGTGTCATTTGGCTTGCTTAAAAATTCCTAATAGTGGTAACGTGTTTTGCCCTCCAATCAGATATGCAATAGAAACGTTAGCATACACTTACTTCAATGGTAAAGCACATCCTTAGAATCTTCATTTATGCTGATTAGATTTTAATTAAGATGATTAGTGTACACTAAAGGGATGATTATTTAACAAGACTTGAGAATAGATTATAGTGACCTTACAGTCCCTCGTATAGTCTTAGAGGGGATAAATTCATTGGTTAAAAATGAAGGCAGGAATTTCTCCTGGCCCTGCAAATAAGACATATCCGTGACTGCAAACTAAATCCCTCCTTCTCTCAGTGATGCCATAGTCAATCATGCATGCTTTGGTAGCAAAAGGAAAATACTGTACTGTACACGAGGAAATTAATTCTGCAACAAATAGTTAAGCATTGGCAAAAGTGATAATATCAGTGACTTTTTCCTGAATATATACCCCCCCCCCCCATCTTTGGTCTTCAGCTTCTAATGAAGCAAAGTCGATGTTGTTATATCAACATGGTGAATCGTGGCTTTCAGCCCCTGCATAGTTCATAAATCTTCCAATGACTGGGCAGAGACAATGCGAATGTGCCTTTAATCTATGTTGTGGGATGGGGAACGTGCTGCTAGGGAGGACATTGACATCATGTTTAGATCTACCTATCTATGAAAAAAGCCTTTCTATTTCAAAGTAATGTGTTCCTCCCACCCTAAGATGAAATTGCCTATAAAGCATGCCAGCCTAAATAGAGACATATTGAGTCAAACAATTTAAATTAGTTGACTGTTGAGTCTCTCAAAAATATCCTAATGCATGGAGGACTATTGTTTTTTTTGACATATTGCTTTTTTTTTAATGTGCACTGCCATTACGCCTCATAATAGAAAATGTTTCCATCTACAGCTCGCAACATGTCTTTCATAAACATATGCTGATATAAAGGACCAAGGAAGCTGTGTTTCATTATGGAGGAATACAGAACCTATCTCTTTGAAAAATAACAAAAATGATCAATTGACTTTCTTTGGTCCAAAAATATGTTTATAAACATGAAAACATTTTCTGCTCCAAATACACATAATTTAAGTTGGACATATGTACAATATTGCCCACTACCTTTTTGGAAGCAAAAATACAATGAGAACTGTAAATAAAAAAAGGTGTTTCTTTTGTTTATTTGTCCACAATTGATATGGCTTTAACAGTTTCCTCTGGCTTTAAGACAATTTCTTTCTCTCAAACAGAGTGTGTGAATTAATCGTTTCAGCAGTCTTCAAACCGTTTTTGATAAATTATGTATTCAGTTAGATGTGTTATTTTTATGTCATGAATGGGATGCATGAAGTATTTTTCCCACTTTGATACAGATTGATTAAGCCCATGTCTGCATTTAAAGTTATTATTTTTTGTTTCTAATTAAGTTATCAAAGGGTATGTAGTGGTCATGCTCTTGTTTAATAGATTGAAGTGATGGTCATAAGGCTTTTGTATTGTCCCATGAAAGGGTATGCATGTGTATATCTAGAACAAGCGAAACACTTTAGTCCCTTTATTGGTCTGTGATCCCTTTCCTCTTGTAACATTCAAGACTTTCTTTTGTCTTTTTCCTTCTTCTTCTTAATTGCATCTTAAGTCTTAATTATGCTGATGAGTACAAGCTAATGACTTTTTGTTCTTTGAAACAAATGGCTTATTAAAAGACTGCTTCTATAATATTGGCAGAATATAAAGTAGACACCACCCTTACCTTCCTCAGTGTTTAAAATGCAAGACACTGAGTCTTTTTCATAATCAGGCTTTGTCATATGGAAAGTGTTGTGTATTCTAAGTATTTGTAATACACGTCTGTAATATTTTGCTTTATATCTAATGTTTTATTTTTCCAACGTTGTGTATTTTTAAAATGATAATTCCATATAAAATAGTTTTGAATTGCGTAGGACATAATACATGTATTATGCACAGCAATATACATTGCTTTGCCTCACCATTGATCATTCTACACAGAGTGAGGACCAACTATGCATGCACAAATCTGTGAAAACGTTGGCCTTCACAGATAGCCTCTGCCTCAGCATTCAGGAATGGTAGTTTTTAGGCGCAAGCTGTGGCAAAAGGAGAATACTATACTTTTAAAACAGCTATTCTGGGTAGTTTTACTGGAGTATGTGTAATCCTGAGAGTAATTATGAATCATGTAAATTTAAAATAAAATAAATAAATTTAATTCATAAAATTATGAGTCAATGACAGTCAATCAGTCAATGACGTATTCTAACATTTATACATTTTTGTATATTTCTCAAGTTTTGTTATGCAAATATGACTGGAAATTAAGGACTGTGATGAATTCAGTAACAGTTACATTTTAATGGACTGTGAATACTCATCTCAACCAGCCACCACTATCAGTTTATGTGCATGTGGTCAACAAATTCAGGCACTCATGGCAAATTATTGATTTTGATAAGTTGCCATTTGGTTAATACAAACCATTCAATCACATGCAAACTATATTAATTCCATTTTGAAACAATATTTCAGATTATTCCATGTGAATTTCGTGAATTGAGCCTTCATTTCTGAACTCTTCACTTTTCTTCCGGTTCCAACAGAGATGGAAGTCGTGTACAGAAACAGAGATGGTCATGTCATAAAATTCAATGTAGCGACAAACAAGACAGAAGTTTTGTTGAAGAACACCACCTTTGTAAGTATGATTTTTTTTTTTTTTTTTGCTGTTTGTGATTTTGTTACTCTGCATACTTGTCTTCTGGCATTCCACCATTTAATCTGCCACCTTACCTGTGTTCACTGTTTGCTTGTTAATCCATTGTGTTTCACGTGGATAAAGTAAATCAATGAAGTGGCGAGATATATCCTTGTTTTTTGGATCTGTTCTGCACTCTGGCAATTATGAGGCCTTAAATAAGCTTTGCTTCATAATCAGATTGTTGATTAAGCGGATTTAACATCATCCCCCAAAAAATGTTTGAGTGCATTAGTCACAATAAGACTAGCGTGTTAATCAGAGATAAGCAAATTAAACTAATAATAATATAATAATAATAATAATAATAATAATAATAATAATAATAAAAAAGAATGTTTGCAACTGGAATGCATGCATCTGCTCACTGCAGTCTGTATTGCAGTGGTAAAATGGAGTGGAAAGATGCAAAAGATGTATGATGCAACTGTCAAAAGTCCACAATCAAAACATATATGTTATCAGGGGAGAAAGAATATTGGTTCAGTTTGTCCTCTTGTGGCAACAAGGTCTATTGTATGTATTATCTCTTGCATCACCAGCCTGAAGCCTGAAGGACAGGAGACTAGGTTGGAAATGTATTTAATGAGTCATACTTTGGTGTGAAAACTTACTGACATTTTTTTACTGCTTCCCCAAAATTTCAATATGGTCAAGTAGAGAATTTCATTCAAGTTACTTCATAATAAATATAATAAGTCTTGTGTATTATTGTAACATATGAATGACACCCTTTTACATGTCATGTTTGGTTTTGATTGTTGTGTTAGTTCTTATGTGATTGAAGTGAATTACAGTGTCCACAGCCATTCTTGCAATGTTGTCAATGATAATTTACCCTGGTAGAGTATATGGATTATGTGTAATGCTATGTAATGGTATGCAAATAGATTATGGAATTGATTGTGGTTAGAGATTTGGTATTTATAAAAAAAGTTAAAGGCATTATTTGAACATTGCTATTTTCTTCTTCCCTTGTTTTTTCCAGGTGTCTTACAAAGTCACAAAGTACTCAGTTTCTCCAGACTTGAAATATGTGCTTTTTGCCTATGATGTCAAGCAAGTAAGTCTTCTTACCTTTGTTCTTGTACAGAATTGTGATGTGTTCCTTTAGACTTCTATCCCCTTTTCTCTCCTCATTCACCTTCTAGTTCTCTTAAACACATGGCTAACCATACCTTCCGCTTCATCTTGCATAAAGTTCACTGTACTTCTTGGGTAGGTATTGCAGGCTAACTGCAGGTGCACCAGGCATACCATTCCTGTGAGATGAGGTTAGGATATCCCTGCTGACATAATACCCTCTCCTAAATACAGTCGCAGCCCTTAATGAATTACACAGCTGCCCTTCAGCAATGTTACAATATGCAGCATACGGTAGCACTAGTGCTCACTGCAGAACACATTCCTCTGTAATTTATTTGGTATAGATTTCCAGGAGGAACTAGACAGAGAAGGACTGATAACTGGGAATTTCTTTAGCTCCAAAAGGGAATCTTTATGGGATCATGGTGAAAGTAAAAGGCTTTTTCCCCCTGTGGATCACAGTGTCTCAAATTTTCCCTGTCTTCTTCACCTCTCGCTCTGTTGGAATACAGAGAGTGCTGTCAGACAGAGGATCTGAGTAAGCTGTCTGTTTTTTTTTTCTTCTTAACACCATTTAGAAGTTTAAGAGTGAGTGAAGTACAATAAAACAGCACTATTCTGGGTATGCTAATTTTAAATTTGTTTGCA
This sequence comes from Albula goreensis, assembly GCA_022829145.1. NCBI lineage: Eukaryota > Metazoa > Chordata > Actinopteri > Albuliformes > Albulidae > Albula > Albula goreensis. Next base: position 16,608,068 of record CM040745.1, read on the forward strand.
TGTTTTTTTTTTCTTGTGTATGTTTTCAGGCTTGGGCATACCTCATTTATTTTTCTTCTCTGAGTAATGCCACGTCTTTGCTCTGGTCTCATTATTTTTGACAGTTTACGCTTTTAGTGTGGTGGGCTCATTGGATAATAATCTCTTCTACTCTGCTGCCATTGTGACAACATCACAATGGAGTTTCATCTGACAGTATCAGATATATGTCTTCATGGAAAGAAATGTGCAAGGTAGAACTGTACAGAATTATTACCTGGCATATATGTATATACTCTGCTGCCATTGTGACATCATCACAATGGAGTTTCATCTGACAGTATTAGACATATGTATTCATGGAAAGAAATGTGCAAGGTAGAACAGAATTATTACCTGGCATATATATATATATATATATATATATATATATATATATATATATATATATATATATATATATATATATATATATATATATAACAGGTAATAATTCTGCATGATAACTACCCATATTAAATTACCATACAAGTAATTATCTCTAATTATGCTTTATACAACTGTGACATTTTACTAAAAATGTAGTCTCAAGGTTTTCTTGGCATTAGCAAGTCTTCAATTTAACAGTGTGGCTGTCACTATCTTAATTAAAAGCTGTAAGAGCTTAACAGTACACAAAAATTATATATGCAAATATCCTCTCCATGGAAAGGATCAACAGCTACATGCATATTTTTTCTCCCCTGGCTGTTTTCTTATGTCCAATGTATTTACTGTGCACATTCACACATAGACAAGGTTTAAGCAATATCCCCCTTGGAAAATCCCTTTCTCTCAGTAACAGCAGACCTCTCTAATCAAAACAAACATATACTATTTCAATAATTTAGTCCTTGGGGCTAGCGTATGGGCAGTAGGCAATTTGAGGGGGTGGATGCCATCCTCCTTGTTAGCAAACTGACCAAAATGCATCCCCCTTGTTAACCTGCCTTGTGTGTGTTGGTTGGCGGTGTGGTGGCAGGGGGGTGCTCCCATTGGGCCATCCCCCCTATTCAAAATTAACAAATCAGCTCCTGCCTATAGGCAGTAGTGTCTGTTCCTTTTAAGTAAATAGACAAGAAAGCCACACTTTAATTCTTTGGAATTTGGCTTTAGGATTGTAGAATAGGGTAGCATATGCCCCTTAACATTATTATTGCCCCACAGTTTTATTGTATATACTTGACTCAAGTCTTAGGTAGACACTCAAAATCTCTAACAGCTACCCATACAATAGTGAATTTGTCTTGCTCAAAGAGATGTAAGTTTGTTAGTCGAGGGTGTGGTTAGTTTGATTGCCACGCATTTATTGGTGTTGAGGAGAGGTGGGTGTCCCGTTGCTGTTGTCATTTCCTTTGGTGCAGCCAGTGAAGGAAGCACTACTTTGCAACAGGTAATAAAAATAATATTGCATTAGGAACAAGAAAAAAGGACCAATACCATTCACAGTTTACAAAGTTTAGAAAATATTTTGGTGACACTGACCACCAGACGTATTTACTCATGGGTCAGTAGTGGATTCATAGAATCTTCGACCTAAATTATTAAAAAAAAAAAAAAAACAAGTTGTACGAAAGCCTCTACCAAGGGTATCACATTAGGCTTTCTCATTTGTGTTTCAAAAAACTCAAATTAAATATTTTAAGAGATCTCAGTGTCTTCTATTAAAGCAAGCATTCCTTAAATGGCAAAGGGTTAAGAGGGATGACAACAAACATGGTCATAAGGTAACTCTTTCAATTCTGAGCTCAGGGCTGTCACCGACCGTGCAAGAAAAACATACTCCCAGCTCTCCCACAGCTACAAAAGATTAGTTTTTTGTCTTTTTACCCCATATTCAGGAGAGATTAAGAATGATGAACACTCATAATCTTCTCACTGCCTGGATATGAGGCTTTTTTATAATCAAGGGCATTTCTGGCTGCAAGCATCTGTGTTCTTAACGATATTTATTTAAATCCACCTTTTGTCTATACAAAAAAAAAAAAAAAAAAAAAGAGCACTATTCAATCAGGGCAGGTTCTCCACAATGCTATGTTTAATTAATTTGCTCAGTTCAGAGAAATGTCAAACATTTTACAGCACAAATAACACTATAATGCAGTTGCTGAATCACACCAGGGTCCTTTTTTTTCCATTTAAAACTACAGTAAATAAACAGGAAGAAAAAAATTGCAAATTTGTCACTAAACCTAGAGACAGAGTTCTTCACCAATCGCTTTTTCCATCACCAAGTTAAAAAGTAATAAACACAAAGTTAGCTTTTCATAACAGATTGTCTAAATCACAGTGGAAGTGTGCAAAAAGAGAGCTAAATTCCCTGACAAATAACCTTTGGCTCTATCCACAAACGATTTTCATGTACGAGAATTGCCTTTTTGAGGATACCCAGGATGCTTTTGACTCTGAAGGTCTAGCTGCACTGTTTCCATGGCACAGCCGGTCCTAAATGAGCAGAGAATTGGGATACGGATGTTGCACACCACAGCGAAAGCATCCAGGCTGGTGGCGGTGATGGGTGAGGTGATTAGAGGATAAATAAGAACGGATGGGATTCTAAGGCCAGGAGATAACGGAAAGAGAAGCCGAGCCGTGGGGGAGGAAAACAGAATTCATCAGCCTCTCCCCATGACCTTTCTCACTGTCTGGGCTCAGGGAACCCAAATAGCTGGTATTTCTGTGATTTAGAAGGAGAGTCACACACCTGAGTCCTTGTCTGGAGAGCGCCACTCTGCTCTCACTGTATTTTATAGCTTTGAAAGCGCTCCAGCTTCCTGGAGACAGATACCCTCCAAGAGGTTTGAAGTATATGCTAGGCCGCAGCCAGAAGTACTCCCTATCGATTTTGCCCTCTTTGTTTACAATTGGGTCGATACAGATGGAGGACTTAGACACAATGAAAGGTATTTTTTTGAAGACTCATAGATCTGACTGAAATGGCTAATGTATTGTGGTGAATGTAGGTAACCATACCTCAAGGGAAGTACATGTTGCCTTAAATTGCACCTGAAGGATATGATATTTATTCATTCTAAAGGAGAAGCCTTGCATATCATTATCATGCCATGGTACTATTGAGTGTGAGACCATGTCTGTATACAAGCAAATGCTCATGTGGCTATGTATATAGCTGAATAGTGAATGCAGGTTAAAGCACTCATACAGGCACATGCAACTGCTCAATGCTGAGTTGCAAGTTATTATCCATTCATTATGATTACCCTGTTTTAATGCATGTCCAATTAATGGCCCAAAGGGAAAATTTCTGCAGTGACTAAAGAGTTTATTTGAATCATTGTGTAATGCTTAGAAACAAAGGTAATACTGCTGGCCCCAATTTCCTTTCCATGTCCTTGACCACATTCAGTGAGTATGGTCCTTTTGAAAATATGAGTAGTGAAATATTGACTGATGTTTTCCATGAAGAGACAAAAAATGTCCACACATGCACTTTTAGATAAGCTCCCTGAAATGCATAGATCAGTATTTCACATTTGTAGTGGAATTCCATCCTTCCTCATTTTTCTTTCTGTCATGTTGAGTTACCTCTGAAGTTTGATGCTCATCTTTGCCTGCATGGTGTGAACAGAGATCATTGATCACCTGTATAGGTCCCATGGTCTTCATTCTTTCCTGCCTCCACCTAAAGAGATTTGGTATATTCTATGTTCTGTGGATATTCATGCGTATGCAGATCTTTGATATGAGCACACTGGTTTGAAAAAACGATGTATTTCTTTTGCCACTGTAATGATAATCTACTTTAAAATGAATATTCATAAGCTTCTTTCAGATTCATCAGTTGCAAAATTTCCAGAGGAAAAAAACTGTAATATTATATGGCTTCAATTTAGGATAAATTAAGTTTCTACAGTATGACTATGGGAAAAAGTTAGAGACTTTGATTGAGAAGGTCAATGAGAAGAATAAGAGCAGATTACTCATCTATTGAAATCATAAGGCTGAAAGCAGAATAGAGACATCTGGAATAACAAATGAGCAACTTGTATACAGTTCATGAACAAAATAATGCATTGTAAAAAAATAAACAAATACCCAGACAGTGACCATAAAACGTAATAAAGAAGTGAGTTGCTTCCTTTACAAGCTAGCCTGTTTTGCTAGGACAGCCGTAAGCAATTAAAGTTATGTGTTCCATCTGGCCATAATATCAGATATTGACTTTTTATTACCAAAATATGTGTATTTTACCCAATTGTAAACTATGGGATGTGCTAAAGACATATAGCTACAAAATATCAGGATGAATCAGTGTGCCAAATGTTCAGTGAATCAAAAAAAGACGTTTATATTGCTCTTTAGTATGTTTTACATCTTATATACTGTCTATAAATCAAAATTCGCAGTTAAATTGGTTGGATTCACATCTTTGGTCAGGCAGTGACATCGGGAGGTGCTGTTCAATGAAAAAAAAAGATACTTTTGCTTTATTTATTGTTTAAAATGTATATGCATTAATTGTGTCACCCATTTTAGTAATAGAATTTGTCTTGCATTTACTCTGCATAATCATAATACCAGAGAGCCTAGTGATAGCTGTAGTTAATGTGACCCTTGCTAGTTAGATAGGTAAACAAGCATAGGTGGGTTCTGATAGGGAACAATTATTGTATTTTCAACTGTTTAACTATTTTCTTATAGCCATTTCCTGAATTGTGCAGCTCAATAACTTTTTGCTGCGTGTCATTGCTGTATTCTATGGTCTTTTTTGTAATGATGGATGCCTAAGGGAATTCGGCCTGTGTATTACCATGTCACCTCATATTTATATAGCAGTGAAACAGGAAGTCATGGCAAACCATTTAAGTGTAAATGGCTAACCATTTAAGTATATATATATATATATATATATATATATATATATATATATATTTTTTTACTGCCCGTTTACCAGGTGCCAATATTTTTGGTGGGCACTGTAGACTTTTGTTCTTTCCAGATTTGCAAAAATTGAATGAAAAAAAACTGATGACGAACTATGATTTTAGGTTTCATTAAACTTTCCTGCCCAGTCACCAGACTGGACAAAGACATTTTCCTGGCATAATGTAGCTTGTGTTATCACATTATTGGACACAGGCACTTTGGCTCTTGTCAACATTACAGAGATGTGTTGGAACTCCTTGTGTGCCTTTGAAGACCTCACATGTTTGATCATGCCATTTAATCACAGCGATCACATTTGCAGTCATGCATCGCACAATGTCAAGAAGACAAAGCAATGTTCAAGTTATTTTCTCAGCCTTGATCTCTACTGCTTCCTACCACGAATCAAGGTGAATTCATGTCCTGAATGAGATTTGTGGTCTTAAACACAAGGAAGATCAAATAAAAGTTACCTTGTCTCTGCTTACCGAAGGCAAAAAATGTAGCACCCTCAACAACACAAATTGTATTTTTAAAAAAGGAAGAGAAAAATATGAGATATAATAATGAAAAATAATTACAACAAATTTGTCTGAATTCTAATTGAATGTGACAAAAAGCAATACACTTCCACTCTTTCATTTTAAGTAAAAAAAGGAAAATTATCTGTAATGGAAATCTTTGACCTTCTAACAAGCTTCTTGGACCTTTAATGTCCCTTGATTGGTTCAGATACATTCATCACTTAACAATGGTGTAATTACTCTCCAGTAAAATCAAATTGTGTATCAAATTGATTTGTTTTAAAGGTGAACACTAGCCAAATTATAAAAATTCTAATTATACTTCTTGTACAAGACTAGTTACAGGAAAGCATGATACACACATTTGCTTATGCATCCTCAAAGAACATTGAGAAGCATCCCTATGTTTATGTCATATGGTATATGAATTAGCCTTCTGCCTACTGAAAAAAGTGATAAATTACACACACTTAGAAACAAAAACTAATCCTGTCTGCTATTTTTGTTAAGCCCTACTGGATGTGATTTAGGAAAATATATAGAATTATTTACAGTATATTGTTGTGAGGTGCATTTAGACAAGACATTGACATCTCAACTACAATTTTTCTTCCCAGAACTCAGTCCGTATATGTATCTTCTTGACTGGTGTGAGTTGCTGTGGAGATGTCAGTGAGGTGTAGTGATGAGGGAATGAGTTTTCATAACTCCACACATGGATGGAATGACCATCTGCTACCATTACATAAATTAAACCGATCATTGTGTTTTGCTCTGGAAAGCAAAATCTTTTTATTGGTTCAAATAAGTGAGTGATTAACAGACCCTTGTAGATGAACCTGTTTAGGTATTCATGAAATCTCATTCTGCCATCACAAGTTTGATGCAGTGTTAACTGGGCTAGGGTGGAAAAAATTGCTGTAGATTCATTTCCCCGGTGGAAATGTTTTTCTCTTTACTAAAGTACACTTTCCAGCCAAAGCTCAACCTTTAGAGACATTCTTCATTGCATTGTGTTTTGCCAGCTCTTTAGCCAAGGATTTTTTGTTTAATTCATCAATTGATCTGTATACATGTCATGAGGAGGACAACATATCCATTTTGAGAAGTGTTTGAAGGGGGGACATGGTGACCTTCTGTCAATCCCTCTTGTTGCCTGCAGCATTTTTTTTCCAGTGGCAGAACACGTTGATCATCAATCTCATCACAATTGTTGTCTGGAGTCCTTGTCTCCCAAGACTCTCTGAGAGCTGTCTGGTGCTATATGTTATCTGCTGTTCTAAAGATTGGCCTTTTGAATTGAAAAAGTTGTTTTTAAATCCACCCATCCATCCCTCATTGTGGCGCTCCTTTCAGTTTCTTCCACCAGACGATTCCTGTTAACACCAATATATCAAACGCCTAGCTTGGCAGTTGGTACTTTATTTGTGTGTACTGAGATCCAAGCTAAACACTGGCTTTCTGTGAGTGTTTTTACTGAGCAAACTAATCCCTCTTACAGAGCTAGACATTGAACTACATTCGGGCTGTATGTCCACTGGGTAAATGAGATACCCCATCATTTTGTCACTTCCTCCTCAGAATTGCCCCCTAACATTTCATCATTTCCAGTTTGATGAACTGCCTCTTCAAGAACTTTCGATACTATTTTTAGTCCAACTGCTTTTTCCCCACTCAGACCAAACTTAGCAGCCTCACCAAAGCAACGTCCACCCACAGACATAGGAGGAAACCAACATATGTTCCACAACAACCACTTCAGTTCCTTTCTCACAGCAGATTTGCCACCAATGATGTATTGTCCATGCCCAGAGTTCAAAAACCTGAACATGGCTGCTAGAAATTCTAAAAAATTATAGAAACCATAACAAACAGACCTTTTCTAAAGCAGAAATAAGCACATGCTAAACTGGGGATTCATATTTGGAGGAAAAAAAGCACAGCTGACTTACAGTCGCCTACATTTAATGGATGGATGGTTTTTAAAAGAACCACAAGGGCTCGGCAGATAATTAGTGTATGCTAATAATCCCTATTCTGTTCCATCACGCTGCCTGTGTATTTCAGCTCAAATGGAGGATTCAGAAAACATCTGGGTACAAATGGGCTGTGAAATTCAAAATAAAACTGCCAAATATTTACAATATTGCAACTGCAGAAAAGACACAATGTAGCGTATACCCCCACTCTAACACACAAACACACACACATACACACACACTCACGCACGCACGCACACACACACACACATTTGAGAGTACATTTTGTGGGAAAAAATGCGAGCACACAAAACTACAAAATGTGAGCACACATATTCATCTCATTGCATTTACAAATAGTGCAATCTTGTGTTTATTGTTATAATTGCAAATGTGCAAGTACGTGTGTGTGTGTGTGTGTGTGTGTGTGTGTGTGTGTGTGTGTGTGTGTGTGTGCACCTGTTAAGTAGTATATTAGTGTGTGTACGTACATGGATTTACATGCTAAAGTAATGCAGGGCAGATTCATTGACAGGTCTGTGTGCCTTTCTCTCTCTACTGTGATTTGATGGCTACATTATCACTTTGAGTGTGGTCTCCAGTGTAATATGGACAGATATATCAATATGAAAGTTCAATGCACAAAAGACAGAAGCAGTTGAATCTTTTTTTTTCCCTTTTTTTGGCATGCTCTTGGGCTTTAAAATATTCTCTGAAGGGTTCTGTGATTTAATTTCACGGACAGAATGAAAGCATTTCTTTTATGCATCTGTCATCCATGTAAATTGCTTTTCATAGCCTCCCTCCCTCTCTCTCTCTCCATATAAACACACACACACACACACACATCCCCTTTCTGAAATAGTGTGTACTGCATATTATGTGTCTATGGCTCGTTGATATATTTTGCTTTTGCAGATCTTGACATTAATTGTGCTTCCAATTATGCATCTGTTTCAGGTATACCGACATTCTTATACTGCATCCTACATGACTTATAACATACAAACAAGGTAAGATGAAGAACTTGTATAGATGAGGTTCCAGACAAGATGAAATATATTCCAGAATATATATATATATATATATATATATATATATATATATATATATATATACTGTATATATATATATACTGTATATATCTCCCTTAACATGCTGTATGTTTGTTATATGCAGTGAGGTGTGGCAGCTGAATCCCCCAGAGGTGCCAAACTCAGTGCTGCAGCATGCTGCCTGGGGAGTGCAGGGTCAGCAGCTGGTAAACATTTTACTTACTTTAACATGAGAGTTCTGTTTATGTGTGTTCATGTGTGTCTGTGGAGTCCAGCCAGTCCTCCCTGTGTAGAAGTACTTTATCTTCTCCATGTATAGCACAGTTATGACAAAACCTTCATACCAGAAGGTTGCAATCCTATGCTGTCATACAGTCATAAGCAAAGAAGGATGTTTGATCACACACATAATTTAACAAATACAATACAACAGCCTTTAAATTAGACACATAATCCTGCAGTCAACAATTAACAGACATAACTTTTTTGGAAAACTCTTGTCTAAATTACGCTCATTCTCATTGGTTTATTTTGGATATAAATAACCCCTCACCCCCTCCATTAGAACGCCATTATCATTATGTTGGAAATGAGTGTGACAGATGTGGAAATTATTAAGAGGGCCATCCAAACGTCTGAAAATGGGAAAAGCTGCCAAACGCGAAATTCAAGGTGACATCATTGGCTCCTTTATGGAATTTGTGATGATTGTTTTTGTTATTTTTTTGTTATTATTATTGTTTTTAAAAATAGAACCCTCTTCCATGCGGACTTAAATGAAAGCAAAGTAAAACAATTTTGTCAGGTACAATATGGAAAACTTTATGCTCACAGTACTGAAGTGAATCAGCAGGCACTGTAACAATTAAAAAAAAATAATTTGATAGATACTGGACATGATGTAAATGACTTACAAGAGAAAAATGACTAACCCTTAATAACAGCACTCTAAATGAGCAACTGATTTATTCAGTTATTATAGTGCTTGGGTTCTTACATCACATATTTATTCAGAATATCAGAGTAATGTATAAGAGAATGTAAATGAAAATATAAGCACTTCAAAAACACTAATATTTCACAAATGACATAACATGCTGGTTGACATAGAAACAGTAGGTGACTGGAATACTAAAATTTTTAAGCAGCAAACCATGTTTATGGTACATGTAGTGTACTGCAGTGAACATTCTCCGATAGTAGTCAATTAAATCAGAGTGGCACTGAGATGTCTTGAAAATCCTTAATACAGGTCATTAGCGGAAGATGGACACATAAAAAATTAAAAAATAAATAGAATTTTTAAAATATGTGAATATTTTATAACTAATAAGGATTTGGGCTCCCATTTGCCTTCAAACCAGCTTTAAACTTGTGATGCAAACTCTCTTGAGGTGCTTTCTGATTACTTTCTCTCTTTCCCTCACATAAGACAGTCTCTGAATAGTTTCTACATCTCAACATATTAATATCATGGTGTATTCACATTAGTTCTGTTTAAGTGGCTGTTATAATCTACTCCATTATCATGGTCTGAACACTCTGCCTCTGCAGATAAGTAAAAACCCGACCAGACATGCACAATGACTAGAAAAACAAGCATTGTGATTATTCATATTGCCTTGGCTTAGGCAGCTTGAGTACAATTTTCACCAACATTTCCACATTTAGAAAAGCTGAATATACAGAGGAAAGAGCAATTATTTATTTTACAGCTGCGTTGTTATGTTGTTCTGGAGTCACCATGATCAAAAGGATCACTGAAATATTTTACTGAATGTCCATTTTTCAGTCTTGTTTTAATGCAAGGTAATATGTACATGTATACTGTAGTCCCAGGGTTCCTCACCCATGTCCTCGAGGGCCATTATCTGCTGGTTTTCATCCATATAACTCAGCACTTAATTAAGCAGTAAAATGCTCTGGTTTCTTGGGTTCAGACTTGACTACTGACAGCCACAATTGTAGCACAAATTGTGAGCATTTTGAAATTGCATTCAGATATACTTTTAAATGCATTTGGGAAATGCAATGTGCAATACACTTTAACTTTATTTTAAACTCCTCACTAGTCCCTGTTTATTCATTATGCATGCCTGGTGTCTTTGTTTGCCTTTCATAATACAGATCTACATTTTTGAGAACAACATCTATTACCAGTCAGAAGTCAAGAGCAATTCTCTCCGTCTCACATCCTCAGGGAAGGAAGGGGTCATATTCAATGGGATAGCAGACTGGTTGTATGAAGGTAGGTGTGGGAGCAGTGGAATGCCAGTTCTCAATACATTCGAATGCTGTGGAGATGTGTTTTGTCACATGAATGACAAAGCATGTCTCAGGCCCTGGAATCAGTCAATATTTATACTTAACTTTTACTCACAAATGAATACAATTGTATTTTTTTCTTCAAGGACAGGCTGAGAAATTAATTTTAGAAATGGCTGAAAAATGGTTGTGAAGAAAAAAAAAACTACCATTTGGGTTTAAGTGTGTATCATAGTTAAGGACAAATGTTGAATTCATTCAGGTCATGCCTTTTAACCTCTAGCCTAAGTTGCAGGAAGTTGTGTGATGTACAAAGTAAACAAGTCGCCCCTGCTTTGTGCATTATGCTATTTGGCGCAGAGTTGTTAGCCCAAGTGCCTAAGGAGGACATTTCTTTCAGCGAGGAAAGACAGAAAGGGGAAGCAATAGCCTGCATACATTTTCCAATATACTCTTCCTGTCATAGGTGACTGAGTTTTCTGTCCAGGGAACCAGGGAATAAAGTGCTAAATAAGTGTCAAGTATATTATTAAATTTCCCACAAACAATGATTGAATACAAATGCACACCAACTGGCAGATTTTTAGCAGGGAAGTTAATTAAATCTGGGTGAAGACAACCCATTATTTCAGCCAGACACACACAGATAATGCTGTGATTATAGCGGTATTGTGCCAAGCCAGGGGCAGGAGGGACAGTTTGACTGTAAAATTGCATTCTGCGGTTATGTTTTAATTATAGATTTGAAACCACTTGCCTCATTTAGCCAACCTCTCAGGCAAATGATTTCATCTGCTTAGCTTTGTGGATTTTCTTTTAGTTCAAGAAGTATGAATGAAATGATTCCATGGGTCAGGTCAGAGGTAGATTGTGCTTATGCTTCTCAATTAAGCTAAACCTTTCCCAACAATGAAATTAGATTTATTGGTATGCTGTTTGCAATTCCTTAGTGTAGATCTCAGATTTTTGTTTATGATTCATAGATATTATTTGAAAATGTTCAAATATAAATTAACTATGAATATAAATGATACTGCTGTTGAGTGAACGGAATGAACCCAAATGATACAAGCAGTCAGAGTCTGATTTTAAAGAGCTGATCTAACGGAACAGCTGCAGTTATATAATAGAAATGATTTTGTCACTGAGACAGCAGGAAAAAAAAAATTGTGAAAAAAATGAAACTCATGAAACTTCAATAAGTAAATAAATATAAAATGTCCCACTAATTCCATAGAGATGACCAGCAATAAACTAAATGAGCAAACATTATCTTTATTGTATTTGGCTTTATCTGTTTTGGTGGGTCCAACTTGAGGGGAAGCAGAGCTGAAATATTCAGACATTTAAAGGCTTAACCTGCTCTTGCTGTTCACAAGTAATGGGCTTTAGTATTCCATTCCACCTCAGGGTCTGATACCAACCAATATGAACATGTCAAATGCATCAGCTGTTTTGAGCATGCTGTATTATTGTGGTAATGAAGGCCTTAAACAGCACCCTTAACAGTGCTGGGTCCAGGCCTCTGAGAAGGGGGTATAACTGTATGAGCACTTGCACCTATAGGGGCTTGCCCTGGTGGTCATGGTTGTGGTCACGGTCATCGTCACTGTCAGAGTGAAGGTGAGGGCAAAGTTGTTTACTCTCATTCTGTACTCAGTTAACAGGCCATAATGGGGTCCCCCTCATAGGTTCCTCTGGGATCCTGTTGTGCAGATCGATCTAATTTGAGGTTACAAATGTTTTTCACATTCCTCCAAACCAACCACCTGCCCACCCCCGATCTCCGTCACAGAGAGAGCACCAAAAAACAATTCACCATGTCCTCCACTGAGTATCAGTGACTGTAATTGGCTTATTGGCTCTTTCTTTTCTTCAGTTCCGAAGAGGCTGAAGCATGGTGAATAACGTCAACTGTCACTCATCTTTTTTTTCTAGCAGAAAGTTGACATGCAGAGAGAAACACTCTGCCAGGCATGAGAGTTCCCACACAGTGGCTTACAGTTATAGCGGTGGTTCATGTCAGGTTTCATTTTGTTTTGACACTGCATTGACTTTACAGTGCAGCATATGCTTGGTAAAAATCAAAACATTATATATCAGCATATGCACTGTGCAGAGCCAAACTGCAGTTTTGCACCAGAAAATTGTTAGTTCATTAGAGAAGAGATGCTGCCCATTCATAACACTCTGTAGGTAATAAGTAACTGTGGTTTATTCAGGGATGCATTCAAATGTCCAATGTCCTATAGAAAATGTTGTTAGAGTTCAAGTCCTTGTCTAATAAGTTGATTAACCCAGAAATTGTACCTTTGACCTGCTTTCTCAAAATTGTGTCATATATCTGATGTAATTCTACCATTCAGAGTATTAACTGGAACATGACTCATGGTTTGAGTCCACATTGTTCATACCATAAAAAATGTAAACCATGTTTTACAATTGGGAAAAGGCAATGCAATTTGAAGGCTTCTTTTGGCTATCTCCACACATCTCCCGTGTCAGATTTAGGAAAAAGAGTGAAAAATGACTCATTAGACCATAGTATTTTCATGTCTTCAGGTTTTGTGCTTATTACACTAGCTTATGTGTTAATGCCTTCCAACTGGCAGTCATGCCAGATTGGTGAAGTTTACAATATGTGAAGCTCACAAAACTGAAAAATAAAAGAGTTTATTTTTAAAATTATTTAAAAACAAAAAACCTACTGGTTTGTAGATATCTAGAGCTCCCATAAGCCCCATAGTGGTACATTTTGTGACTGTTAATTGTATCCCAGGTTTGATTTCCAAGCCTGGGAGCCATAATGTTGCTATTGGTGTAGAGGTTATGTTTGACTTATTGTTGTTGGGACAACTGTGTTCAGAGGACGTCCTACAGTCCCATGTAGCACACTGGTGGTCTCCGGGTGGAGAGAGGCTGGCTTTCCTCCAGATCAATGATACCCTGGTCCCCAACATGGTCCTCCCACGATTCACTGGAACCTCCTATCCCAAAGGAAAACATTACCCATACCCCAAGGTAAGGCCTTCTGTCTCTCTCTGTCTGTGTGTGCGTGTGTGTGTGTGTGTGTGTGGAGGAAATTCTATAAACAGTCTTGGTTGACAGGATGCTGGAGTAGTGTTTGGTCACTAAGGCATATTCATGGTTTAATGTACAATTAAATCCTTTGAAACTCAGTTAGTTTCTGACCTTAATGACTTAATATAGTTATTATTTTTTAAACACTGTTGACTCTGATATTTGTCATAAAAAATTCATAGATTCATACTTCATGCTTAAAAAAAAATATTTATACGGTGGTTATTAGCACAATAGAAATAACCTGCTCTCTGCATTTTCACTCTAATAACACTGCATATGCATGCATAATAACTCAGGGGAGATTCACACACAGAATGAGAGGTTGCTTATCTATTATTATTGCATTGAATTTGCAAATAGCATAGTGTGCTCTTCTTTATCATTTAAATTAGGTCATTGTAGACCATGTGCATGATTACAGTGTACTTAATCTAGTTAATTATCCATCCAAGTCTCACATTTTAGTGTGTCATTGATTAAAAATAGTGAAAAATTGAGCATTTTAAAAAAACGCTTAGACTAAATGCACGATAGTGACGCAGCAGTGCATCTTGAGGCTGGGAGCGCGAGCCTCAGCTCTACCAGCTATGGCCTGAGGTCCACATCAGGCGGGCAACACTTGACATTCTCTAGTGACTTGTTTTGGCCAGCTTAGCACCTGCAGGTTTATGAACTAAAAATATGTTGACCTTGTATGCAAAATTTAATTTTGACTGATTTATAATGTGCATTTGCTTGCCTGTTTTACACTTACAAAATTCTACATTAACAATAACACATATCTTCCTTCATAACATATTCTAGACTATTTTAAGGGACATTTAAGGGATATTTTTTCACAACAATTTTCCCAGTGGTGTTGTAGGACCTGCTTTCTCTCCTTCCAGTGAATCCCGTAACTGTGAGACAGGTGGGCTATTCAGGCTTTGCGGTTCTCCAGTTGGCCACAAAATGAAATTTTGATCTGGGATTTAAATAGACTCCATTGATCCGTGCTGAGGAGCTGAAGGACTCTCTGAGGAGCAGAAACTAGCATGTGGCATTCATGCTTCAGTACCAGGCCCTCATTCTTGGTTTAAAGGGGAACAACGAAAGCAGCGGAAAAGGTCAATGGCGTGCTTTCCACTTACAGTTTCAGTTTTGACAGAAATCTTCTCCCTCCAGGTGGCAACAAACAGTCTACAGACTACAGGTTTGCCCTGTCCAAGTCTCCCTTGTAATCCAGCTGATCAAGTATTTATCAGCCATAGTGCAAAATTTGTGCAGTATAGATGCAGTCCACACCTATTCCCTTCTCTTATTTGTTTTAAATGTCAGTGAACATTAAATGAATTGTGACATTTAAGAAATCATAATGGCACCAATTGCAACTAAACCATCAGCACCACCACTGATATCAGCCCACTGATATGGGCTGAGGGTTGGACAGAGACCTGGGGCTGGACAGTGGGCTGAGGGCTGGAGAGTGGGCTGAGGGCTGGAGAGTGGGTCCAGAAGTGTTGATAGATAGATAGATAGATAGATAGATAGATAGATAGATAGATAGATAGATAGATAGATAGACAGATAGACAGACAGACAGACAGACAGACAGACAGATAGATAGATAGATAGATAGATAGATAGATAGATAGATAGATAGATAGATAGATAGATAGATGCAGATGTTTAAGCAACTCTTGGAATTTTTTTTTTTTTCCCAAAAGGCAGAGGTGTAGATACACCATCTGTGTGGACAGAAATCAATCTGGATAGTAGAACAGAAGAGTAAAGCAAAGCAGTGTTTACTTCATTAAACACCATGTGTGAGACGTGTTACAGCTCTTCCAGGTGGGACTGTGCTGATATGACAGAGCTTTGGACCACTGAGCCTTCATTAGGAAATCCAATCAATCATGTTTATGTTCTTTGAATGCCTTTTTTCAATTCATCTTTGAAAGGAGGATCATTCTGTGTTCTTTCAGTTTTGTTATATGTTGAAAATATGGAAGCATTGGGACCTCAACAAAAATGCCTGCACTGAAAAGCAGTTCCCTTATTGCAAAAATTTTGTTTCTCTCAAAATGTTTAATTTCCTTCAGTTTTTATCTGCTGTGTGCCAAGTCCATCCTCTCCCCAGTTATTCAAAATTTACATCTTGAAAGAAATGGAAATATGTTTTTTCTTCTTTATAATTTTCTTTTGTAATGGCATACTGTAGCCACAGCAAATAAAAGAAGGCTGAAAACATGCAAATTATGTCTCCATAAAGTTTTGGGAAACTGCCACGGGGCATATAACATTTTGACTCTGTATTGGTAGGCTGGACAGCCCAACCCGACTGTGAGGCTGTATGTGGTGAACTTGTATGGCCCCACCCACACACAGGAGCTCCTCCCTCCAGATGGTCTGAAAATCAGGTGAGATACACCTTGCTTTTTACTCTTGTCATAAATGTACTGCCAAAGCTGAAGTGTAAATCCATGACCTGGGAGGAAACACAGCATACTGTCTTCAAAGAAAACACAGAGGTAGTAATGACAAAAGACCCCAGGCATGACCATTTGCAGAGACATGTTAGCACAAATTAATTCCTGTATGACCTAATTCCATTGGGGATTCTCAATCAAATGTTTATCACCCAACAATTATTGCAAATGTATTGTAATGGGTGTAAAATAGCAATTACTTGTCAATGTCAACACTTTTACATGTGACATTCATAGATAAAGGAATTAATGTTATGCAATGAGGTTGCACCTCCATTATTTTGCTGAGTCCTGAGATATCTTCTAGATACTTATGTATTTGTAAAATATTATCTTCAGCCTGATTGATTTTCGTTGTCTCTGCAACACAGTGGCCTAACAATGGAATAAGATGAAATTTGTCTCGGTTTCTCCCCAGGGATCATTATGTGGTCATGGTCAAATGGATCAGTACCACCAAGGCAGCAGTGAGGTGGCTGAACCGGGCCCAGAATGTGTCAATTCTCACTGTATGTGACACCAACATTGGAGCTTGTATCAAGGTAGGTGTGGCGATTTCCTTTGATGTATTAGAGAATAGGGGAGGTTCTAATTGATCTACAAACTGATGACAGCGCTGCTTCAGTTCTGCTTGGACTCAGTCTACTCAATCTACATGCACTATACTTTCCTTTTTTTCAGTTTTTCAATGACAGATTTTTTTAGAATATACTACAAGTACTACATGCTGATCACAAGGTATTTAGATGGTTCTGTCATTTTGATGGTAACATGTAGGGGTGTAACAGTAGACACAGTTCACGGTTCAGTAAGTACCTTGGTTTTGCATTGTATGCAATAAACCCAAATATCAGTAATGCTCCATTATAAACATCCTCTGACCTGTTGATAATTCTTGAACAAATGTAACTTGCACTCATTTATACAGGGCAGGCACAGCAGAAATGCACACATGAAGGCACATTGTAGCAGAGCTCAAGCACTTTGACCATATGCTTAAATCTTGTATTCTCTATGACTGAGAATGGTTGCATATCCACAGTGATAAACAATCCTATAGCATTAATTATTGCTTTGGCATGGTCTGAATCTGCAGTGGGAGGCTGCTTAAATGATGTGGGGAGAAGGACTCGCCTTCCTGCCTGTTTTTGTCTGGTTCTGCTTATTGACACATTGGGGCAATGCCTTCGAAAATGACATGTTTGAAGTGTATCCACACACATACCTGACTTCAGCTGAACAATATCAGCATATAGTTTGACACTAATTGTTGTCCATTTTCGCTGTGACTAACTGGGAAACCATACTGCTCCCATCCACAGTGGATCTAAATGTCATGAGAGGATCCTCCAGCTCTGGTCTCTCATTTGTGTTTGTCATACCAATGGCAGCAACAGCACAAGAGCTTGTCTAACCAGGCTAAGCCGACTAGCATGCTACAGCTGAGAGACAACAACTGGTGCACTGATAAAACTTTCCAGGTAAAACCCATGCTGTAGAATTTCTGTTCTGCACATACGAGTAGTAGACATAAATTGACTATTTTGACAGTCATTGTGTGGGTCACAAGGCAAACCGAACCTAGGAAGTCGCATACGGAACCGAACATCCAGTACCAAATGGTTCAGGACAAATGCACATACTGTTACAACCCTAGTAACATTAATTTAAGAGCGAGTGGGGTTCTCGTTGGGAGACCTGGAGAAACAGTGACAATGAATAATCATACTGTCTATTTATTTCAGAGACATGAGGAGACTTCTGAACTGTGGCTTTGTAAGCAGGTGAATGAACAAATGAAATTAACATCATGATTATTATTTTGATCTGTATTTACCATGTATTCACACATACATGGTAAATACAGATCAGATACAGATGTAGTTAAGTAATATGATATGATCAATGTATAATTTTTGTAATACATTTGTAAGTACCAATTAAACCCACTTTGTATTGCTAGGTTAGCATTTTAAAAAAAGTAGTTGAATATTGCAGTTGTATGAGTGGTGTATGCATATGATATGATATTTCATGATTTATAATATTATGGCAGAAGTTTGTATTAAAAGTTAAAAAAGCTGCCTGTCTCTTATCATCTCCAAAGAACCAAGAGCCAGTGTTTTCCCGGGACAGCAGCAAGTTCTTTCTGACAGTTCCGGTGAAGCAGGGGGGAAGAGGGGAGTTCCATCACATCGCCATGTTCACCACACTGGTAAGAGCACATGTAGTGTTTGATAGAAAGTATCTCTGATGGGCTTTTATGCTTTGCCTTGGCCTCCAAAAAAGTGCTTCCTATGCAGACTAACAGCATTTCGGAGAGTCATAGTTTTGTTTCTGTTACAGTTGTAAGGCTTTAGCTGACAAAACTTGAGATGCTATGACAAAAAGACTGAATATTGTTGTTTACTGCATCCTTTATGTAAAAACCCAGATTCATATGTTTGATCTATTCGGATGTTGTACCATGAGTCTGGGCCTCTATAAGAGCTATTCATTGTGGATGATCTTTTTTGGAGTTTCTCTGTCAATTCTGTACAATACTTCAAGATTAAAGCTGGCTTTTCACAAATACAAAAGTGGAACAGGCCTCTGGTATATGTATTTATTTTGTTTCGTTGTCTTTTTTTTAATGTTGTCGTGTTTCAGTCCAGAGCCATTCAGACGGAAGTGCGACACTTAACCTCAGGGAACTGGGAGGTGGCCAGGATCGTCGCTTACGATGAGAACAATCAACAAATGTGAGTTTATGTCAGGTTTTCATGTCAAAGGAGGTAAGGATAAAATACAGGGACTTTTAAATTTCCTTTAAATTATTCATAATCTAAAAAACATGGAAAAAAGTGTTCCATTTTAATTCCTCTTCAAATTTTCCCTGAACCCAGAATGGGAAAGAAATGAAGTGATCCATATGATGAGTGCAGGGAGTTTGTGTGAGGGTGTGTTAATGAGGAATGCTAAGCCCTAAAGCTCAGGGGTACATTCAAATGTACAGTATTGTAAATGTAAAGTAAATGTAAAGTATTTGTCCACTTTGCACTGGATGAAATTGAGATTGTTGCCATTTATTGCAGTGTATGTTGTTGAGGATTGCTTTCTTTTGGAAGACCTGACATAAAATATAATGATACATTTATGTTAGTTTACATTTTGTACGCTGTACACTTTTAATTGAATCTATCTGTCTTTGTCTGACTGAAACCTGAACAGAATGTTATATTGAATGGGATAAGTTGATTGATATTAACTCTGATTAATAGAATAATTGACATTTATTTCGCTTTCTATTTGTGTTCATTTACCAACTAGATATTTCCTGAGTACAGAAGGATCCCCTCGAAGAAGACAGCTTTTCAGGTGACTCAACACAGGGTTGACACATAGTAACACAGAGTTTTAAAACCCTTTAACAGACTCCAAATACAAGGAATGCAATCAGCACATCTACAATAACGTTTAGAAAACTTATCGCTTCCTTTTGTGGGTCAAAATCACCCATTATATGCCTTCATATAATGCCTTCAAGCAGCATCCATTGGACTGCATGACAACTTAAAATGATTGCACCACCCAAATTGTAATTCAGTTTACTTTCACCCTGATCCACTGCTATTAACAATAATCAATGAGACACATTTAATAATGAGTTAATTATGACAAATAGTGAATAAATCCTGTCTAGACTACATATTAAATGAGACTGGCTTCTCTGCGAGAATATAAAAGTAATGAGTGACATAACATATTGTATTTGCAGTTGAAATTACATTGTTATGTAGCGTAAAGAAATCCTGTTATTTAACTAGACAACAAGAAATTATTTATGTAGTTAGTTTTCAGACAAATTGTATGGACATAATGGATTGCCAGACTGTATTGTATGGTCATGGATTACCTGCTAGGATATCAAGTACTTGCACAGTCATGTTCATTTTAGTTGTAAGAAGGGACATGACTTGGAAGAAGAGATAGGAAGCAGAGCATGAAGATAGAGTAGCACCTGCACCAGCAGTGAGTTTAACCTTGTTCTGCCTCTCTCTGTAAGTGTGTCCACTGTGGGACAGTTTCCCCGCCGCTGCCTTACCTGTGAACTGCACAGGGCACACTGCACCTTCTTTGATGCAGACATCAGCCCTGGCCTGCAACACATCATCCTGTACTGCAGAGGTAGGCCGTGCATTACTGCCACTTCCATTTTTTAAGTGGTTCTCCTGCTACTTCAAAGCACATGCTTGGCTGTAGGTGGAACAGGATCAAGGAGCCTTTATCTTACCCTCGACCTGCAAAGCTAAAGAGTCTGCTTGTTTTGTATTAACTTTACGATTAGAAAATAATTGAAACCCAAGAAAGCAGGTTATGTGACTTAAATTGTAATATACTGCTGTAATTAATTAAATGCTAAGTTAAAAAAATAAATACAAATAAACAGGCCCTGAGAAAGAGATGGACGATTTTTATGCAATGATTAAAGCTGAATCAGGGTTTGAAATGAAGGGAAACTGGCATGAGGGACCTACCATAAGGAAGTGATATCAGTTTTGGAGGTCCACAATTGTTTTGTTCTTGTGATGTAAATACCCTTCAGCTGCATCACAGTCTCTCCTACCATGCATATAATTACCTGTAGTGGCCCTCAGTGTTGCACGCTGCAGCTTCAAAATGACTTGATATAGCTATGTGTATGTACTGTTTTAATGTTTGAATGAATTGTCTAATGTTTCAGAAGCTGTTTGCTCTTACACAGCCACTTCCAATTTAAAGTACCCTCACTTTGCAAGCACTTGTCTTGGTTAATAGCTTTCAGTTTCACTAAAATATATGAGGTTACATGTTGTGATGTTTTTTTTTTTAGATCATAAAAATATAAACGATATACATAACATTTCTTCAGCTTCTGGAACAATTGTATTTTAGGCATGTACTTATGTTAGTTGGCAAGGAGACCTGCATGCGATTAAATTAGAGACTATGTTTGCACCTTTTCCATTTGAAAAATGTAATGTACATTCGAGCCAATTTTGCTTTAATGGAATCATAGGTCAATTAATTATTTATGTACAATTCAACTGTATGCCTGTTTCCATTTCATCAGGACAATGTTATTATAAACTATCATCACATATGGGTATTTAATTTTCACATTGGATTAAAACAATAAGCCAATAGTTTGAACGATGCAGTATATTTAAGAATCAGTGTGACACAAATGTTTTTTGGACATTTGGTTGCGTAATTGATCAATGATAAATGTTAGGCATTGTAGATTATGAATATATAACAGCTTTATATTTTCTATACCATGTTGTGTCTTTCATAACGAAGGTGATTCATAGCGTTCTCATGCTAAATAGAGGCCGTGGTTTACTTCTTGTCTGTAAAAGGTCTCTCCCCATTTCTCTTTATTATTTAATTAACATACAACCTAATATATACACCAAATATCTTTTCTTTTCCTGTTCGGCTGGGTTTTACATTTTGCAAATGTTAGCACTCAAATAAAACCATTAATTTAGGGCATTCAAGCCACAATCATTTGTAGCACCTGATACTTACAAACATGAATCTCTCAAAGAAAATCTATGTACAATATTGAAATTGTTTGTGGAATAAATTGTGAATCGTTCAGAAACCCAGCCCTGTTATCGGGAAACCCAGCCCTGTTTTGTCATTTTGACCTTTGAGTCCCATATCCCCCCAATGATTGGGCGTCATTGTGTTGTTTAAGTTTCAGGAGGGCTCATTACAGTGAAATAGGTTTACTAAAACTACACCAAGCTGAAATTCATTTGTGTATGATATGTCAGAATGTGATGCTTTGGCTTTTGTCAGATGTCAAAAAGGCAGCATTTGTCTGTTTGACTGTGCAATCACATTGTGTGTGTGGGAGAGTGGATATTTGAGGAAACACAAAAGCAAAATCATTCTTTTCCTTTTTGAAAGAGAGGTAAAGAGGATTCAAACAATGGAGTACAATTTCCCATTAAATCAGATATTTGTACCATTTAATGTATCCATTAAAAAGTCATTAAATGTAAACTATAAAACACCCATTAAGTTATACTGCTGTCCAACAGCATTATGGAGAAAACAGTACATGACTCATTGCATAAAGGGTTGAGAAGGTAATTTTACCACTCCACAATGTTTTGTGCTGAACTTTAAATGTCCCCAGAAGGTTATGGCTTTTACAAATACATTTTTATACCTCAATGCGTTGAATTATAGTTTATTATCTTTTTTAATTAAAAAAAATCCATGCACGTCATGATGAAAAAAGGTCAGTTAAGCAAGCATATTTAATGAGTAGGCCTGCTTCATTGATTACTGGCTAAGTTAAAAGCTTCGTGCATTAGCCAATAGTGGCAACGACTTTACAGTTAAATTACACTTACGTTGTAACAAATGTTAAAGGCATCGGGTCACCTTGAGTGAGCAGGTCTAATTACAGCAGTGGAATAATTTGGTGTGGTGTGTAGACAGAGATATCTTATTAACCATGTGTTCAGTTAAGCTCTATGCTCAACCTAGACTTTGACATTTTTATTATCAATAATCACAATTGTTTTATACACTTAATTTCTTAATATCGGGATGTTCTGCACTTATAGTAAACATAGATCATGATCATATTGTACTTAATAGAACTTGTTACGCAGTATTACCCCTGAACATGGAATCCAGAAGCTAATTATAAAACCATCCAAAATGTTGAAGAATTTTGAATCTTCTTAATTTGCAAGCCATTGTACCCAAGTTTTACTTTTAATTGGTCTTGGAAAAACACGTCATTTTGATGATCAGTTTTCTCAACTTCAACTCTATGTTCCAATGACGAATATGGCAAAATGTTTAAAGTGTATAACCCTGTAGAGTCAGGACACAGCTCACTTTCTCCCTGAGCTGGAGAATCAGTAGTGAATGATTGCAGAAACAGGATTATTTTCAACTGGTTTGAACTGGTTCACTACAATCTGTCTAAATCTTTTCACATGACTTAATTGTGGAGGATTGCAACCGTTACACTACACAGCCACTAAATTCAGTAAAATAATGAAGGGGGCTCAGAAACCTATAGACCAGAGATCCCTGCAAGAGATATTCGACCAAATCATTACGGGTGTGAGTATTGATTTTTGGATGGCAGGGCTAAAGTGGTTACTGGTCACATTCACTGAGCACCTTGAATTGACCTTTCTGATTTGAAGCAATAGTCAGATTTTCCCTATAGGATTATAGGAATGCCTTGTTCACAAATTGCAGTTTCCATTTTTGAATAATTATTTGCTTCAACAAGATTAAAAAATAAAATTAAAAGAATTAGGAAGGCCAGTATATATACCAGGCAACACGGCAAAGGCAACATGGCAAAGCTATGAAATGTTTATTGCCTGAAACCTATGGGAAGCATCATTGAAAAGCTTGAACTAAGGTGTTTTAGTTCAATTGACACAATGTAGTCTACTACAGTGTTGGATATAGAGCCTAACAGTAGTACACAGAGTGCATATCTGTATCTCACCTTTATGAAAAACAAATAATGGATTGGTGTTAACATTTTTCATCTTGTTTTATTATAACAGGTCCTGGAGCACCAACTGTAATTCTGCACAGTCTTAATAATGCTAATAGTAAGTATCGATTTCAATCTCTCAGTTTAGATCCAGATTTCAAATAGGAATTCATTAGTCAGGCTCCAGAGCCTTGGGGTTGTGTGTTTGGATGTACATCAATATTTTGTTCAAAATGTTAACAGTTACTCAAAAAACAGAATGTAATTTGCCAAGGGTTATTTGAGCAGGACTCAAGTACACAACTGGGAACTTTGGGTCACCAGGCATTTTTTATAATAAGAATAATATTGATTTTCAATATTGCTAAGAAAAAGCATATGCACATACGAGGTTTAAAATGAAACTCTGGCCATGGGAAAACAATTCTGTCATTGGCATTTATTTCATGAGCTTTTATTTTTTGTGGAAATGGCACTGATTTTATTTCAGAAATTAAGATCTATGTTTGCAGTCTGATGGTAAAGCCTATTGTTCATATGAAGTGCAAATTGTTCTGAACTCTCATCATTAACTGGATGTTGTTTTCCATTGATCCGAGCCAAGCAATCCTTTTCCCCCGCACTGTGAGCTCCCTACTGACTCACAATATGTTTCCAGCAGCTGTGTTAAGCTATACTCATATCAATAAGGTGGCATGCTTGCATCCTATTTTCATCACATACTGTTATTGTACATTTAATGTACTATTCAGTCCAATATCAATTCATATATATATAACAATTTAATTTTACCTTGGAAAATATTGGTATTGCTAAAAGTGTGGTGAAATGTTACTAAAAGTATGCACATATAAAACTGTAGGGGGAAAAACAAGCATAATGGCTTCATGTTAAATGTATAGCAAGGATGTAATTGCATAGAATTGTTATATGTCTAATGAATGATTGCCATATTCACAGCCATAACCTCTCTCATACAGATTATTTCATCCTGGAGAACAACACTATTCTAAAAGCAGCCTTACGAACAAAGAGAATCCAACTGACAGATTTCCGGGTCATCTCTACTGAACACTTTGGTAGTAAAGCTTTTTGTTTCACTTCTTAGATTAAACAATGATTGTTATTTTTTAGATTTTTTTATTGTCATCTTTTCTCCCTTTTGTAGATCTACCTTTGAAGATCACCTACCCGCTTGACTTCACAGACTCCCGACAATATGGTCTTTTATTGGTCATGTGGGTACAAATTAATCTTCTGTTTGCCAGTCAAGCTTTTTCAAATCAGGATTATTTTCTTTCATTAAGATTTTCTTATTTTAATGAGTGTTTTACCAGAATCAGAAAAACAGCAGGTGTGAAGGCAGGCAGCTGACTGAGTAATTGTCAAATGAAACGGATACAAACAAAAAAAATGTGCAGCAGTGTCCGCCATAAACCTCAGCATGCCTATCTGCAAAGGATATAATTCTTGCCCACATTAATTTCTTAATAAACATAAAAATAATTAATACACTTATGTACATCCACAATATGCACAATGAGGATCTTGTCATTTTATGATAACTAATAAAATATGGCTGTCTATTCTACATAACCGTTGTTATCCCTTGAAAAAAAAAAAAACTGTCTAGTAGCTACAATTATAACTGCACTTACAATGAATAATGACTACAATGAAATGGTTGCTTGAGAGATAAAATGAACATTTCTGGATTCTGTTGGGTAGGCAATTGCAATCAGGTCTTGTTATAGAAGAATAATGTGTTTTTTGCAGTGACAGTGCTCTTGGGGGCCAGTCAGTGAATGATCGCTTCCTTCTGGACTGGGACTCGGTTCTGGTCAGCTCTGACAGTGTGATCGTGGCCCGCTTGGATGGCAGAGGAAGCGGGTTTCAGGGTCAGAGGGTTCTGCAGGCTGTTCACCAACGGCTTGGGACCGTGGATGTGCAGGACCAGATTGCAGCTGTCGAGTGCGTGTTTGAGGAATCAGCCTCTTGATTATGGAGTGAACATGATAAGCAACAGATGGTTCCCCTTTTCTTAAACCATTTTTACTTGTTTCTATTGAAGTAATGGTTATTTCCATTAGACATTTTCTTTTTTTAAAATTGTGAGTTGATGTTGATGATTGGAGTGGGGATGTGTCATGCAGCCTACCCAACACTTTCAGTTTGCTCAGTGTTCTTAGGAAACTGATTGCTTTTATTCATTTGAGTTGAGGAACTTGATCAGTTGTATATCAGTCTTAAGCACCTTCTTCAATTAATTAAGTTGCCCTAATCAAAAGTCTTCAAACTGGACTTACTGGGTTTTACTGCATATGGTTCTCAATAATTTGACTTACAAAATTCCAGAGCAGGCCCCTTATAGTTTCTATTTCAGGTTCTAAGACTGTAGTAGCCAACAAAAAAAACTCACTCTCAACACTTAAACTTTTAGAAGAAGTCTTTGATTTATTTGAAAGGATATACCCAAGCTGTAATTGCTAAATTAGATTACATATCTATACATGCATTCATTCATACATATGTGTTTGTGTATGTGGATTATTGAATGTGCCTTGTTATGTTTTACAGGTATATGAGCAAATTTGAGTACATTGATACATCACGGATAGCGATATTTGGAAAGGTAAACCTCCTGGATCATTTGTTGTTTGGATTGTTTATTCCAATGTTAAAGATGTTGTGTATCTATTTTTTTCCAGTTTTATTAAATGTTTTTTGTTGTTGTTGTTTTTACAGGGTTATGGTGGTTATGTCACATTAATGATGCTTAAATCAAGAGAAAGCCTGTTTAAATGTGCAGTTGCAATGTCCCCCATTACAGATTGGAAGTTGTATGGTAAGTGCATCACTCAGATCTTACAAATTAAATATTCTCCAAAAAAAAAAAAAAACAATGAACAAATTCACTGGACTTTGTTTTCACTGTAGTTTATTAATGGGTCCACATCAATCATATCCAAATTAAGAAGTGGTAAGAGGATCAGATTCAGATTACATTAAGGAGTGAGCTGGAGTAGATTTGTGATGCTTAGATGTTTTTATATCTGAGGTCCATGGTGCTCCTTTCAAACAATCTAGCTGTTTCAATGCCATGGGTCCAGACAGCATCAGGTAATGACTGGAAAAGAGAAAAAGCTGCAAAAGTGAGATGATAAAGACATGTGAGGGTTTAAAATGCACAGTATCTGAAATATAACAACCCAGTCTCTGGTTTATCTATATCTGGCCTGCTTTCATCTGATTTGACTGTACTGTTAATTTCATTTTGCCATTAAATGAATGTTTGGCTTTAAAAGTCCCACAGCAAAATACTGAACACCTATATTACATTTTTAATTGCATTTTGATTTGTTCCTTGAGATGTGAGTTCAGCAGAAAATCAGATGTAGGGGGTGCCCTAGACAGGTGCCCTGCATTTACTTGAAGGGCAAATAACAAAAGAGTCATCTTGGAGAATAACAAGTTTTGCAAGATCTGGTTAAAAGGGTGTTAAGATAGCT
The DNA here is from genome assembly GCA_022829145.1 of Albula goreensis. Classification (NCBI taxonomy): domain Eukaryota; kingdom Metazoa; phylum Chordata; class Actinopteri; order Albuliformes; family Albulidae; genus Albula; species Albula goreensis. The sequence continues at coordinate 16,635,367 of CM040745.1, forward strand.
TATTGTGTTTTTTAGTGAATTTAAATGTGGATCTATGCTCAATCAATAACTCAGACAAATTTAATTAAATGAGATCAGCTTGATCAAAATCTAAGCACATAAGATGTCCATACATTTATGTATTAATTATTGACAAGTCAGGTAATCATGTCCAGACTAATGTGGCATGCTAATATGATATCTAAAATCTATATCACAGGAGCATGGACAATGGGTATATATTCATCTGAACTGCAGTCAAAAAATGATCAACCTGTAAAAAATAATGTGAGCAAAATATAACATAGAACAGTGTGAAATAAATGAAAGAGTTTAGGACATCACACTTGTTTGGCTAAATGATTTAAAAGTAATGCTATGTTAAATATATAAATTCAATAGTAGCAAGGATTAACTGTATTGCACACATGCATTAGTTGTTGACCACTACAATACTGAAGAGAATACATTTGCTTTAATAGATATTTGTAGCCTCCTATCTCAGAGCAATTGCACTTTCTCTTATCTTTAGATGGGTTTCAGTGTATGTCACCTTTGCTGGTGCTTTCCTTGGTCCTGGCATTGTGCAGCCCTGTAAGGCAGTGTTTTTATAAATGGAGTAGTTATTGATCAACCGGACAGCTCACTGAAAAAAAACAAGACATCAGGGCTCCTTTCTGCTCAGCTTAAAGGGTGCTCTGCAGGGGTATGGTCAGTATTATAAAACATGATACTTTTACGCTATGTTCTGTCTAAATCAGGACAAATTAATCCGTAGACATTGTCAAAATATTTAGGTATAAGGGGAGGGGGGATGGATGTCACACATTTGTTTTCAGTTGTTGGTTCATTTATATTTGCTTGGCTTACATTGCTTGGTACGTCTAGTCAAGCAGTTTCATTTTTTAATGAGTTTTAATCAATCAGTTTTAACAATCAGTTCTGGGAAACTCTTGTCCATATCCTTGTGTTGGCAGACTCAACTTGGCTCAGCATAATTATACTTCAACTATATGTACTCATTAAAAAAAAATAAGGCCTGAAAAAAACAAACAATTTATTACCTGTGTCCCTACATAAGGCATGTCTTCCATCCATTTACACAGCTTCAGCTTTCTCAGAAAGATACCTTGGTATGCCAGCAGGGGAAGGTGACAAATACCAGGTAAGCTGTTTGCCTCTTTGCATTGTTTTGTAGCTAAGCTTTTTACATTTTGTCAAAAACGTACCCCCTCAAAAATGATGTTGCATTTTGGAAATGCTGATAGGCTCGGTGCTATAGGAAATTGATGAAGCAGCTGTTTTATGTCACATCATACACAATGTGGCATCACAGTGTTGCTGTGGCAACTGTGGCACATTCACTTCTGTGAAACACCACATTGTTTTGAAATGAAAATAATAGCATTAACCCCAGATAATATGCTCTATTTTGATCATTGTTCCATGACAATATATACTGAGCCAGTTTATATGTTATGGGTATTATATTTTCTTGTACTGGGCAGTATTTTATTTTATTCCATGTATCTTTATTTATTCTGCTTCCCCTGTAATGGTCCTGGCCTTCCTTTAAAAATATGTCTATCTCACAACTCAATGGGGCTGACCTTGATAAATGATTAACTATGAAATAACATAAGAAAAGTAAAAGCAGTTTGACCACCTTCATTAACAGTTATATAAAGCAGAGCCTGAACATGCTCAGAACCTGCTCACTTATTGAGTGGTCGTGAGTTGTAAAATGCTCCATCAAAACACACCAGTTTAAACAATCTGAGTCCTTTTTTCATTGAAATAAAAGCTGATCATTTATTTTAAAATAGACATTATGGAAGGATGGTACATAGGGAAAGGATGCACCATGAAGGATTCTCTTCTGAAACTGAAACTGAAGTGCATGATGGAAGGATTAACGGGCAAGACTACAAGTCAAATGAAAAAGCTAATAAGCATCGCATACATTGTAATGGCACATTCTAATGCCTCAACTTGCAATTTATTGTACTCAACAGAAATTTCAATAGCTTACGGGACTAAGTACTCTTACTCAAGGCTTTCCAATGGACTCATTCATTGTTTTTCTTTCCAAATATGGAAGGAGGACTTCATTTTGAAGTTAAACACCAATGGAACGTGGTTTGTTTAGGTTTAATGCTTGCCTATTTTACACTTTGCTGGCCAGAATGGATATTATTATACAACCACCAGGCTGAATCTTACGGTTAACTGTTAACGTTTGCTAGCTGGATTGTTTTACGAAATGGATTATTTAGCAATGGATGGCAAGTTCCTTTGTCTAATTGTGATATTTTAATTTTTTATCAGTGGGAAATGGGACGTAGCATTGTTTTAATGCTCACCTTCTGGATTGACACCGTGTTCAGCTGTCCTGTGTGTTCATATCTCTGAGTTCTGCATCTCTTAAGTGGCTTCCACATATGGACTCTTGACAATGACTGGAGAATCAGGCCCGGACATTTTCCAGAGTTGCCCTTTCACACACGTAGTACTCAACCAGAGGTTTGGAATGGAATGGAAATCATTGGTTTAGGCGAGAGGTGGTGCCTGGGTAGAGCATGCAGAAGGCAGAACCTGATGCAAAAAATGTTGCGGAAATTGCAGTGTTTCATTTACAACACATTTAAGATGGCGGATGAGGCTACCAACTCATCCATAATGATGATTGTTCTTGCATTGATATCAATAGTACATGTTTTTGGACATATATGCAGTATCAATGAAAGAGTGAAAAGCAATATACGGACAAGCAGAGAAAAGTACAAAGCAGCCACCCTCTGATGCTTGTATTCTACCAGTTTCGTGCCAGCCTCATGTTAATAACATCATCAACATGCCCACTCACTTGCTGTGAATTCTCCGGACAATTTCCTGCTGTATTCACACATGGGCTCAACAGGACATTACCCGGACTGTGTACTAGGGAGTTAGCAGGTTAAAGTCTGTATAATGTCTGGAGCAACTGATTTGGACATTGAATTCACACACAGAGCTCCTCCGGGTAATTTCTACAAAAGTTCAGGGTTGCAGTGGATAAGTGAAAGGGGCTTTAGTTTTGACTGTATATACAACTGTTTAAATAATTTGTGAAAAATTAGTCTGTTCCTAAACTCTGCCCTTAACAGAAAGCAGAAAATCTGAACTTATGTTCAAATAAGATGAACTAAGGTGTTTGCAGTATTTCAAAGAATTCAATAAGAAGCACTTCAAAATAATGTCTCTACAACTGATGTACAATCAATACATCTTAGAATTTTCAGTGATTTAAAAAAAAAAAAAAAAATTTTAAAGCAGCAGTCAGTAAAATGTTTTACTATCTCCCTCTGAAATGGATAATGAAGCTCTCATTCACTTTGTTTCACATCAGAAACAATCACTGTGTAGGCAATCGTTTTGGAAGAAATGCATTGCCAAAAAAGAGAGCTAAATAGGGTGTGGCTTTTATCTAGTCATGTAATAATTAAACTTATTTAAGTTCTCTGGAACATCTTTGAAAGGACATCCAATGCACATATCCCTGAGTATTAGCTTGGTTTGTTTCAGGAAGGGCCTCCATTTATCTCACACATTAATTCCCTTCTCTGTTCTTTCTCTTGAGAATGTTTTTGTAAATGTCATACTTGGCTATGTATCAAAAATCACTAAGAATAATATATAACTGACGGATCCAAGCAAGACCAAACAATAAACAGAAATATTAAACTGCAAGGAGTCAACCAAGTTCAACCAAATATGCTTTACCATGTTGATTTCCAGTTGTCATGGAAATAGAAAGCTGTTTCAGAAGGTCATGAGAATGGGTCCCTGAAAGATAAACTCTCTGGTCCATATGTCTCTTCTTGCTTAAAATTGTCCTTCATCATCAGTAGTTTGATGCTGTGTAAAGAAAATAATTTACTGATAAAAGATGACTTCACTAAAATGCCAGGTATTCGCTAAATGACACATTTATTGTGATCAAGTTGTATATGAATTGCACTCTTCAGATGTGTGGCCTTTTTATTAAACAAGAACCACACTTAATGCAATTACATATAGATAACCCCAAATATCTTGAAAAACTCATTAAACTCACGAAAGTTTTAAGAATTTTAAAGTAGACAAACACAACTGTGAAATGAATGGGTAGGCTGGAAGTAAGGTGCCTTTGCAGAAACAATGTTATCATATTTTGTTTTTTTGTTTTGAGTCTGGATTATGAAACACTCCAAAATGCTTTGTCAGATCAGATCTACAATAAGAGGCGACTAAGCTTTGTAGGCCATCAAAAGGTCAAAAAAGTAAGTCTATTGATTTCTTTAAAAGTAATAAATAAACATGGGTTTGGACATGGGTTATGATTGCTCATATTTATCTCAGTGAGGAGCCTAGCCACAGAATTCTGCACCAACCTGTTAACGGGACAGTCTAACATGTGCAGCCTACTCTGAAAGACATTAAAGTATAACTGACTTTATCTAAATCAAATGCAGATGCCTTGAGCCCGTTTGGATAAAAAGTAACAATACGGAATAAAACAACAAAAATGGAAAGTTATGTATGTATGTATGTGTGTATGTATGTATGTATGTATGTATGTATGTATGTATGTGTGTGTGTGTATGTATGTATGTATGTATGTGTGTGTGTGTGTGTGTGTGTGTGTATGTATGTATGTATGTATGTATGTGTGTGTATGTATGTATGTATGTATGTGTGTGTGTATGTATGTATGTATGTATTTATTTATTTGTTTGTTTGTTTGTTTGTTTGTTTGTTTGTTTGTTTGTTTGTTTGTTTGTTTGTTTTAATCATGACAAATAATGACATGTAAATAGACTGGGCCATGTGCCACATCAAGCTTATTCTTCCAGAATATGCATCAGAGCAGTTTTGTCTTAACTAACCTCAGTCCTTTTATTTGACTTTTTTTTGTAAAACAGATGGAATAACCATATGCCCCTGGGCAGAGAATTAACAGGATAATATGTTCACAACACCCCATATAACTGGTCTCCTTTAAAACAGGGGATTACATAGAACAGATCTGTGGAACAGGATGGTGTAGATAACAGCAAGGAGTCTTATTGGACTGATGAGCTTGTGATCTTATCTGTTCCGTTCATTGTCCTTACAGCACCTCCCCCACAGCCCACTCCGGCTTTCAGCTTTGGCTTAGGGCAGGGTGAACTGTCCTGTGTTTGAGAGAGGAGAAACAGATGTCCCAGCATAATTGCAGAGGAACACAAGTGCTGATATTGCGTGATCACAGATAGAGAGAGCGCCTCTGAGAATCCTCTGTTCCCAGTTGGCATTGCTTTGCATGCTTTCAGCAAGGAGGTCCTAAACCTTGTTATTAGAGAGCTGAGCCTGATGAAGAACCATACACAGCAATGTGTGGGTATTTTTAGCAAGGAAAACCTTCAGTTTTTCTTGCCATCCAGGACTAGGGCTGATGACCACTGTTTGAATCCATTATGTGGAATTAAGGGGATGCCTCACATGAAATCGGGATGTTTACAAAACTCTCAGAATTTAATCTATGCCATATATGGTCTAGATTATTATATTTACAGCACTGGTTTTACCAGTAAATTAACTGATTGTCAAGATTGACAAGTGGGTGAAAGCTGCATTTGAAGTTTGGCTCCTCAGCAGAGTTTTGTTTGGTCAATCATTTTTTTGTGAACTTTTATTTATTTTTTTCTTTTTCTTTATTCCATCTTAGAAATTCAAAGGCTTTGTTTTACTGCTCCTTCCAAACCTGACCACTCAAGCAATGAAGGATTCACCAACTCCCCACTTAGCCAATGTTCTCAAATCCAAACAACAACACATTCTTGCTCTTGCCTGTTATTTTTTGTCTGTTTATTTGAGCAGTTTTGAATTTTCGGCTGCTCTTTTTATGTTTTACAGAACAACGATATCAGCTGGCTCATCAAGAGCATGCAAAACTAACTGCATTATTTAATGCTTTACAGTTCCCCAGTGTGCTGACAAATGTGCAAGGGCTACGAGAACAGACCTTGATGCTGGTGCACGGAACAGCTGATGGTGAGCTAGCTCATATCCTAACTCACATGCATGTACATCAGCTAGCAGTAACATCAGGAAATGCTAGACTCTGCTTCTGAATCAATTCAAAATGACCAGCCAGGGCAGAAAAAGTCTAATTATGTTTTATATTTCACAGTATCCAAGGAAATATTATTGACATTTTTTTTCAGATAATATTCATTTTCAACACTCAGCGGAGTTGATTAAAGAACTAATAAAAGCTGGTGCAAACTACACGATGCAGGTATGTAACCTGGCTCTCTAATTATTCTGCTTGTTAAATGTTGTTATTCACCAGAGGGTGAATAGAAAATTTGAATAATTTTTTATGACCTCTCATCAATGAATGTTTGAAAAGGTAGTCTATCATTTATGGGTGATCATAGGTGATATACAGCTATATGGTGTAGATGATATAGGCTTATCTGCTGAGACATGATTTTAAATTTCTCTGTTAGTGAAAGTATGGCTGGCCTGTAATTAGTGGGTGACATTTTGGCGTTTACACAGATGTGCTAATAGTCTAATTGAACTGCTGGTCCAAATAACCAATTTTTTCTTGTTTGACAGATATACCCTGATGAGGGACACTTTCTTTCCCAGAAGAGTCGACAGCATCTCTATGCATCCCTCACCTATTTTTTCAGAGAATGTCTCAAAGAAGACATATTGCTGTTACCGGAGGAGCCAGAGGAGGAGGAGTAGGAACAAAAGACAGACCATCAGCTGGACATTACCATTTATTTCTGTAATGACTTCTGTGGTATGGAAGGCTTTTGGGCCAAATGTAATATGGAGATTATAGTCAGGAGTCGTGGGGAGAGAGATGGGGAGTCTGCAAAATGGACAGAGGATGCCTATCAGCAGAACAGCACAGAAGATCCTGCACAGCTGAAGGGGATTCATGCATATCGAGATGCCCCTTAATCCTCAAATTAGAGCTTTCTCTGGTGAAGCACAGGACAGCTTCCCTCTCCGCTGGGGGAGACAATAGGTTTTTATTTCCACAGTTACAAATGCATGGTTGTTTTCATTCAGCACTGCTCATCTCCCATGTAAATATTTGTTGTGGTAGCCATTCAGAAAAAGAAGAGAACCATACCATTCCCCAGCCCTGAAAAAACCCATCCTCACCCTCTTTTTCTATCAGTGCACAATAAAACACTCCACCTCCCTCTCACATCAGCAAAGCAAACTCAACATTACTGTGACACCCACAAACAAGTGCAATTCCCACCTGATCCTCATGTCGCCGCATTTGCCCCAATAAAGATATGGTATTTTGTACAATACGGCAGATTGTGTATATACGTATATTTTTGAGATATATCAGATCTCATAGTTGTTTATGGGGATTGATTTGTTTAAATTCAGATATGTGTTTCATTTAATTTATTTTGTGTTTCTTCTTAGGGTGGATTTTGTAATGCTTGTTCTTGTTCACCTTGTTGTTTTTATGGGAGGGTGGATCTGGGTGTGGGGCTGATTGTTATTGTCTTCTAGTAATGATTATAAATAAACAAAAATAGAAGGCCAAGCGTTCCTTTCTGAGTAAGTACCTCAAAACACCCTGATTTTTGTAAAATCAGACAAGGGAAAGATGATATGTCCACATCTTGTTCACATCATATTTGCAAAAGAACTAAGGGATCCTTCAACCAGTGTACATTATTAGTAGTATTGATTACATAGTTGGTATTTAAGGTGTTTGAAGTCAAGATCCTTGCCTAGATTCAATCACAAGTTACCCTTAACTTTGCAAAACAGTTTTGAAAGATAGTATTGGTTATTGCTGAAATTGCTAAACTATATTTGTGAAGGGAAATAGGCAGACAGAAAACCTGCATCCTTCATTTTACCCTTTATCATAAGAAAACTGAGAAACAGACAGTATTAAAAAGAAAAAAATGACATCTTGGTTTCCATGGTACTAGATGCAACAACAGTTTGGTGTGTTCCAGATTAAATATTTCTCCTCACCTTATGTTCTTTGCAGACACAACAATCTTTGTACAGAATTCATATTTGATGCTTGTTTGTGATAATTTGCAAATATTTATCAGCAAATGTAGGCCTGCAAAGACTGACTGATTATCAGATGCAGGTGTTCTGTAACCTGCAATGTTTCATCTCTTTTTAATGTTTTCTCCTTTTTCCTAATTCCACCGGCATATCCACATTTGCATCAAAAGCAACATATTTAATTACAATTCTGCATTGAATTTACTGTGACATGCTAAAAACAATTGTGTTTATTTGTATGTAAGATAAGGCAGCTGTTGCCAAATAGTTTTTCTGGGTAAATTTGTGTAGTGTTTTTAGGGATACCCACATGTTAAATTTTGTGGCAGTTTACTGATCATTTGGTTGGAGAAAAGGGTGGTTTTTTTAATGATGCCAAGGTCCTCAGCAGATTTTTTGCAAATTCTTGCTGAGTATTCAGTTTCCATTTTAAAACATCTTTATATATAAATCTTCCCGTTTACTGTCTGTGTTTTTCATTTTGTTTACTCACACCGTTATTTTTATCTCTCTTTTCATTCTCAGTCTCCTCACCTCTGGTTTTTACCTCTTTTGACCTCTTTTGACCTCCTTCTCAATAGTTTGTGTCCAAACAGGAGTGAGTTGCAGGCTGTATGAATGTTTCGCACCATATTTTCAGGGTTGTTGATGACAGACTGCCCTAATGTGTACAGAGTCCTGGTCAATGCCAAGCACAAGCAAGCTCAAAAACGCTGACTGGAATCAGATGCCCCTAGAATGCATTGCTGAAGGATGATGTGCATGGCCAACCTTGTAAAAGAACTCTTTACCTGCAATATCCTGGGCACTGTGCCTGCAATAGCCCCTGCCAGTTTGCAGCACAGGATGCATTCCTTTGCAACAGACAAAAATTCCATGATGCCTTTCAGGAGGCCACAGCAGGTGATCAGAGACCATAAATTCTGCATGACACATAGAAAAACCATACAAGATTTGTTATGCTTTAGAACTGTTAAGTGAATAAATAAATTCTCAAAATGAGTAAAAACAACCATGTTGTTAATGAAGAGACAGATCCCATGTTCGCAGTTGAAGACAGACACTTACTTACACAGCTGGCCGCGGGAACACAAGCATAGAGCAAAATATTCAATGATTGCAATGTGTGGTCACATTTATACAGTTAAGGGAAAGACATTAGCATGTGATGGCTCATACATGGTATTGGGGAACCCCGCATTCCCCAGATGGCAGGTAACAGGTTGTTAACAAGAGGCACCATTTGGCTCTACAGTAGTCCATTTTCTGTACAATGTATGTGTATAAATGAGGTCAACTGTAGCTCTCCAGAACCAAGGAAAGGGAAACTGACTAAAACCAAATGGAAGTTTTGGAAAATTAGAAAACACGGAAGTAAATATATTTTTGTGGTTTCTTGTACCATATCTCTGCAAGTTCTCTTTTTATTTTGGGTGAGGGGGTGTGGTAGAATCATATTTGCACCTATATTTGTAAGAAAAGCATAAAACAGAATAATAGGCCATTCTACTTGCCTATGCCAGACATTTTCCCTCAATCATCATGATAGGTGTGCCCTATCACCACAGTGCCCCCCATTTTATCAAAAGTAGCAAAAACCAGCACACTCCTGAAAACACCTGAAGTATTTTCAGTCTACTAGCTGAGCTGCTGCAGGTTACAGTGTGTTGCAGTGCCGGAGGACAGTGCAGTTATAGGACAACTGGTTCAGGTGATATAAGAGCACAAACAACTTTTATCCTGACATTTTTACAACATCATTTATCAGCAAGGGGTGTTTTCTCAAACATTTCTTTGATACCTAGTTATGTTCCTGAATCTTTCAAACAAAAAAAAAAATCCATGCTTACATGTGGCATTGAAATAACTATTCATTTGAATAACTCTTTTCTGAGTGCTATTAACCTTCATTTACATAAATGATCCCCTAAATGCAAGTTTCACTCTGGAAAATCAGAGGTAATTGTGAAGACAATTAATATTCAACCTTACATACATGCTTACATACATAGCAATCTGGCTACAAGTAGTTCATCAGACAATATATTTGTTTACCACATTGAAAGAGCATCACCAATTATGTGAGGTTCAAAATCTACTATAAAAACCTAGGTATCTGAGAATTAATATGATTTATGTCAATACAATTTTCACAGTCTTCATTTGTCAATAGGTTATAAAAGGAGGACTAAAGCCTTGGAGCAGAATAACTTAGCCTTAAAGTGAAAGAATTCCATTCACAAGGGTTTTACAAACAACCCACTGGTATGAACAGTTTATTATTGCAAGCAGTAACCAGCCAAGACACATTTAAGTTCAAGTATTAAAGAGTTTTAATTAAATTAGAGAATAAGTTTGAAGACAACACCAAAACAACAAACCATTCAGTGGAGTAACAGTTGAGTAGACGGGTAGGAGATATACAATACACGGGAAGAATGAAGGGAAATATTATTCCTCAAATTATTTTAATTTATTCAAGTATTCAAAATTGTTTTGGTAAACCAAATAAATATGATCACATATATTGAGCAATAATTTAGTCTCTTTACATCAGCTAGAGCTTTGAAATTCCAAAAGTTAACAAGTACATGAGTGTCCAAGACAAACAAATTAATACATTGAGAAACTGTACCAATTTTTCATTTGTATTTATTAGTGTACAAAAAGGAATTCATAATCATTTACAAACAGTCATGGCTACAAATTAATAATGACATCAGAGTTTTGCTAATCCATAACAGTGTGTTACACTAACCTATATCAGCTGGCTGAAAAACATGTTGATGAATGTTAATGTATTGTCAAACAGTTATGTTCTTATTTTGAATTTTATAAGGCAACATTACTGTCTATGCAAGACTAAATAAAGGTGGTCCACATGTTACATTATATATAAAAGCCTTAACAAACCATGCAGAGCATCTTCTTTTCCAATGCTTAAAATGTGTAGAATCATTCAGAAATTGTGCACAAGTTCTGCTCTAACATCATGTACTGTATCATAATTTAGTATGGCATTTTAAATAACATGTTATGCCATCCTTCATAAAATACTGAATTAGTTTTTTCCTACAGATGTAACATTGTGCTAATAATTGGATTATTCATACTTAACAAAGTAGTTGGTGTGAATAAATACTCTGCCTAAAGTATGGCTGACCAGTGTCTCAAATGTGATGTTTAGACATTATCAATGAAATTCCATGTATGACATTACTGTGTAACATGACATATCCTTGGAATAGTCAATAATAACACAAATGTCAGATTTGTAGTGTTGCTTTTGTTGCATTTGGACCTCACAGTAGCACAGGCTTCATTTATGAACACAGAATGTCGGTATTTGTTGCATAATAACAACGTAACCATAGAAAGTTACTTTTAAGTAAGTTGAAAATAAAAATAAAATAAATGCTATATGGCAAAATGATCACACATGATGCTATAAATGAACACATAAACATCCTTTCTCATCCTTTCCTATGCTGACCCTATTTATAGTATGTATTTACATTGCATTCTTTACATTCTATAACAGAACAGTTGGAACACTTGTGAATATGATATTGGAATTTATATCACTTGTAGCTCTGAGCATGGCTGTAATATTGTGGTTTGATCATATAGTAATAATCAGAGCTGTCTGAAAATCTCTGGAAAGATAGATACATAAAACCACCTCTGTACAAGATTCAGACATCTCCAGGATTGACATATTCTACATGCCTAGATATCAACAGACATGGACATTGCTGTTGCCAGAACTGCTATTATAAGGTAAGAGCTAGTATCAAATCTACATTTCATGGCATTATTTGAATGTATGGAAAAAGGGAATGCAACATGCCTGGGAAAAATACATTCCTATGAAAATCTACCACATGCAAATGATCAAATTGAGATTTTGTTCAGTTATGAGCCAGGATTTTATAATTCTAGGTAGAAGGAGAATATTCTACAGATGAGAGGGCAGGTATCATCTACATCATAGTGCAAGAATAGATTTGATCAAGGATGGGAGTCTTATGACAATAAAACACAGGTAGACATCAACTTGTCAGCTAAATAATGGCTCTTTAATTAGTTGTGTATGTATTTAACTTCACTGTCCCATCTTACATCTTAGCTGAAGATAATGTCTGCTTCATCTCATGTGCATGCATGCTTCAGACTTTGGCCAAATTGCATGTAATGTAGTAGCTATGCTATTTTCATAGAAACTGTAATTTATATATATATATATATATATATATATATATATATATATATATATATATATATATATATATATATATATATATATATATATATATATATATATATATATATATATATAAAATTCGATTTGTCTGATGACTGACCAATCATGAAACATGTCTTAGTGCTCAGCATTTTTTTTTTTTTTAACCATTTAAATATTTACCTAAAGTAAACTAAATATACTTTACACATATTCTATACACATATTCTGATCTGGCTTATTTGCCCATGCCCAGCCTGTAAGTCCTTAGCAACTGAATGAATGAATTTTAATGTATGCTTTGACTGGTGTTTCAGCATCCATACAAGTGAGACTTGTACACTCAGACAGATACACTCAATTAAGTTTACATTGTGCAGTACTGAGTGCATGTCTGAATACACCCCTAATGCGCAGGCACACCAAATATGACTCAAATATTACTCAACATCAAAAAAATTATAGCAACATTTGTACCATATTTTTCAATGATTCAAGTACAATCTGTAACACTGGTCGCTCATGCTGCAATATTGGAGAAACCTAAAAAATTTTTTTATTTGAGAAGGTTATTATTATGTGAATTATTGAAGGTGTTTTATACCTTTTATATAACTGGATTATAAATGTCCCCAAATTTGACATTATGCTCAAAACAAAATTATTGCCTCAATATTTTGTTCACTACCCTGATAATGGCTGCAGGTACTTCCTGAGGTTTACATTATGCATTTTTTTAATCACTGAGAAAATCTTATCCATGGACCAGTCTGATTTAGTTATGCATTCTAATTTCCATTCTTGTCCATTGTAAGTAAACAAACAAACAAACAAACAAACCAACAAATAAATAAAGCATTGCAACATAAATTGTGAAATTTGTGTGAAAGATACAATTATATTTGATCAGATGTGCTACTATACTGTTAGTGTTTTAGGGTACAACAACCCTTGTATAAACCTTTGACAGGCAGACCTCTCTTGCCTAAAATAATAACAACAATGATTAAAAATGTTAACTATGAACATTAATTTGTTTATACTACAACTTCTAGCTACCATTCATTTTAATACACCTGTAACAAAGGCACAAAAGTAACCATTTTGTGAAAAAGGAAAGAAAAACTATCCAATACTAAATAAATTATACAATTTATTTTGAAGATTTACATATGGGCCCTATTTTAAGTATGCAAACATGACTTTTAAAGGGATATTATTATTGTTATTATACATATGGTAATGTTATGCATTTACTCCAAGTCTTGCAGATAAAAAACAACAGCTTCTTTGCATTATTAAAATGGCATAATCACAGCAAAGAAACAAACAAGTTGGTATTTTCAGAAATATAACAAGCTTTAGTTTTGAGTTTATATTTCTTCGGTTAAATCTATCATTGTCTGGGTATAATCAGTAATGTTAAACCTTTTACCGGTTCTGTCTAATGAGAAATATAACAGTTTATTGGAGAACATCCAAACTGGCCATTTATTTTACCATGGCAAGACAAACCGTGCTATGCAGATTGCTGTTCTCCCTGTTCTTTATTAATGTTATTCTCTATGATCAGCACTGTTTCTGAACCTTGTCTGAACCTTGTCTGCTTGTCTGTCTATGCGAAGTTAGAAAACAGGTAAATCAATCATACATGTTCAATATTCTCTTCATAGTGTACATGTTTCCTTCAAATGTGTCATCAGCAGCTCTTTTCACTGGTGTGGCATCTTTCAAGAGATGACATTCTCAACCAAAGCATTACTGCCTGTACAACCCTCCCCCTTCAGCACCTTAATGCTAGTCTTCCTCTTTGGACTCTTGCGTTAAGGGAATATCGTCTTGAAAGCACTCCCTGAAGAAAGTAATCATGGAGCTGAACAGGTAGTATCTGCTTCTGAGAGAAACCAGGTCATGACCCTCATCTGGAAAGATCTGAGAAGCAGGGTGAATCAAAGCAGAAAACAGTTATAATGGTGTTCAAGAGGCAGTCTTTGCTTACCATAAGACAACATTCTCAGCTACAGATTCCTTTTAAAAAGCAATGGATTTGTCTGTAGTGAAACATCAAACAGTGGAGTACAGAGCCTTAATTCTGCCTTTTGATTTCGCATGTATACACACATACATGTTCCTTTGGCCTATAACCTCATAGGACTGGGAAATGGAATGTTGGGACACGGAAGCCCCAGTGTAGCCGCAATAGGATGTAAACCGTAATGCTATCACTCATTCAATTGATAAAAAGGCCCATCATTAGACAATTACACAAAGGGACATTTGTTCTTTACAATGACTGTATAATTTATTATTATCTTTATTTAGGTAATAGATGAAGATATTCTCATACCAAAAATGTTGCGAGCTTATTTCACAGATGAGGCACTAGTGTCATACCCTTGAGCATTGAATTAGATCACTAAATAAATGCAGCTCCATACACATATAAGTAATCTATGCAAATTGCTGTTGAAAGGTTGGCCACTGATCCATAAATAATGTTTGTAATGTTTATGTAATTACATAGGAGATAAAAAAGGACCATACGGCTATAATTATGCACTGCTTCCCAGGCACAGAACAGGTAATTAGATCCATTAATTTTGTTATGTTAAGGTTACACATTGAGAAAACTGTTTTGGTTGATGGTTATGTTGCAAAGATAAGATGTTGCAAAATGCAGATGTTGCTGGTAATAGAAGGCTCCAAGTCCTGAAGTGTTATGCCATTTGAAACTGGATATCTGTTCCATTTCAGGTATCTTAATACTGAAAGTAATTGTGTTATGTTGTATTTGATTTGAAATCACAGCTGGAATCACAATTGACATATATCTTAAAAGGAAAGATAACACTATTAAGTAATAGTGAGTAATACTAAGTTACACCATCACACAGCCATACCAAACTCAAGGAAGTGGCAGATTCAGGCAAGACTTAGTATTAGAATCTGTAGTTAACAGCAAGTTAAATGTCTGTTTTGCTATTTATCTATGATAAATATACATTTTACATATATAAACTGGAATATTAGGTTGATATATATATTATCTCAGAGGGACAAAAAAGTTGACAAAGAACCCATTACCTGTAAAGTATAGTTCACGTTTGCCATTGACAGGATTTTCACTAGCTCAGCTGAATGTTGAAAATGAACCGTGGCTAGAAGAGGGTAAAAGAGACAGGAATGATACATTTTCATTTTATACAGTTTGTCCATTGTGAATGTGAGATTGTGTCAATGATGCATCTTCCATGTGAGGCTGACGGCCCCAAACAAAAAGTTAAGAGTTAGTACTTGGAGTGGGACCCAGTCCCCAACTAAGCCACATTTTACGCCAAAATGGCCATCGTTTTTATTAGCTGGAAAAAATAGCACCTTACTCTCAATCATGAAACCCACTGATAACCCAGAATTCTGTTGGCCATTTTGGTTACCTTATATAGCTTATAGATGCTGTCTTAAACTGTTTCTCTGTTGATGTGTCAAACAAAATGTTTTCACTGCATTTAAGTAAATGTTCTTGTTTTATGAGGCTCTAAGTTCTCTTGTTCTAAGAAACTTAATGCCTTTGAAAACCATTGCTTTACAAAGTATCATATGCAAGTTATCAAAGAGGAGATACAGATACAAATAAAAATAAGCCCTGGAGTCAGAAAAATGTTTGAACAACGTGTAAAATGTAATATACGGTCAGATATAAAGCATTTTTGAGTAGGGTAATTCCCAGTGGTGAGCTGGCAGTTATCACCCCAGTATGCAGTGCAGATTTGTATTTTGTGAGATGACTGAAAATATTCTGAGAGCAGAGTTTGATTAAAATGGCATTCTCACCATCTGCAGTTCCATGTATAATCAGAAACTTGTGATGGTTTGTTCCAGTGATATTGTGAAGAAGACTGGAAATCTTGGAAAAAGAAAAAGAGTACACACAGTCTCAATACTGGCACCTTAATATACAGCAAGGTATTGAATATCTCCACTGAAATTACTACAGCACAAATGACAGCAAATCACATTCCCATACTGATGAATCAATTCAATCCTTACTTGGTACTTGCGATCTTCTTTCGAGGGAAACCCAAAGTAACGCTCTGTGAAAGCTGAGCCTTTTGAGATAAATAAATATGAACTCCAATTATTCTCAAAAATCTGAATTTAGAAACATCAATGGCAAATATCTGATAGTAGACAATAGAATATAATTTAACAAATTATAAACATAGCAAATAATGTACTCTGTATTCATCTGTAAAAAAAAAAAACCTGCACACATGAAACAAAGTGTTGTTTATAAAGGCGTTATGAAGCATACGTAAAGCCTTCATAAACATGACATAATGCCTTCACAAACCATACACAAGCAAATGTCACAATAATTCATAAAGTGACATAACACTTTCTTATACAAACACGTTATACCAAATGTGATATAACCAGGAATGTCACCCGCAAGCACATATACATTTTTTCTCTTTTACTTTTCTATACCTTTCAATGATACTAATAAATACTTCATTTTACAACCAAAGAATTGGCAGACATCAATAGTAAAATGTGAGGGCACAACCTATTTCATCAGCATCAATACATTTGTGTATCTAAGTGTCTGAAAATGTAGCTATAACTTAGCATTTGATGATAGTAATTTACAAAATAAAAAATGAAAAGACAGCAAGTGCATGCCACATAGTTTATAAACCTCTAATCTAAATGTCAATACTTTAGCCATTAGTGCAAAATGTGAAAAGGAGAAAAACAAGCATGTCTAATTTATTTTTATGAGCATTCTAAATTTAGCATTTGAAATTTGTCTCCAGATCATGCTAACATGGCAGGTTTGGCACAGCTCACCGTACAGTCTCCAGTCTGACACAGGTGCCACTGCGACCCCACACCTGAACAAGGTGACAGGTGAGAGGAGGAGAAGAGAGGTCAGAAAGCCTCCATATGCCTGGCAAGAGACACAGAAATCACTGTAAGCCATGCACGTCTCTGCCTTTACCTTGACATGATCCAAATCCTAAAGGTTGTAAGGGAACAACAATGCACTGCTCCATAAACATTGAGCACAGTCTGCTTTCAACCTCAGCCATAGTCTACAACAAAAATATGGAATTGGCTGGATTTATTTCAAAATTTCTCTTCACTGAAAAATACTGCAATTTAAAGTAAACACCCCAACCCTTTACCTTTCCATAAACAGCAATTCTGTTCTCATCAACATAGGGTAGTCTGCTGAGGGATCTAACAGAAAAAGGTACAAACCAAAAATTAAATTAACAGAACACCCCTAACATGGACCTAGAGATAATTAAACTTTAACAGTTTGAAACACATTTTGTTTCAAAATATATAACATGCTGTTATTTTTATTTTAACCATTACTGATACAATATTGCCTATTAGTGATCTATAATGTGTAATGTGTGACTTATAAAGTACATTTAATAATGATTTAAATCATCATAAATGAATGGCACTTTAACATTGAACACTGTTCTGTGCATTACATCCAATAGACATCTTATCTGCACCTTTGGTAGATGTTTACATTAGAGGCCTTCTTGTGCCTTCTAGCATTCTGAAATAATAAGACCTGCCTGAGTGTCCCAGAATAACTCTCTGTCAGCCTATTCAAGGCCTTGCAGGCAGGGCCTTCATAATGTGTGTACTATAGGTTGTAGCCACCCTCCCTTTCTCCTGTGGCAAGTGTAAAGCTTGTGCCCCACCACCATATATCAACTTCGTGTCTCTGCTATTGACTGCAGAGACAGAAGGAGCAATATCTTGAGTGTTGGGGAGGGGTGAGTAGGGGGAATGTTATTTATTGAAATTGTGGTGTTTTGCTTCATTGTTTTTCCAAGTGCCTGATAGTATGAACAAATGGGCACACGGCCAGTTGCTCCATCATTTTCTAAAGACAGGATTTGATATTTTGTCTCTGTCCATCCCTCCCACTCTTTCCCATCCTCTCCCTCTTCTTCTCTACGTCAATATCTTACTGCAGTTGCAGTCTTGAATAAAATAAGGATTTAAATCTGAATAGCCGTTAATGAACGTTTTACTGAGGCATAAACTAAAAATACAGACAACTGCTCTCATCAGCATCCTCATCCAAGGTAAAAGCATTTCTTTCATACCATGGTAAAATATATACTTCAATATACAGTATTTATTGCAATGGTTGGGGTTCATTTGAAAAAGAAGAGATTTGCTTCCTTTAACCTTCCACATTTTGGCTTCATTTTGCACCTTTATGGGCCTATAACCCACTTAATATTCTGTTACCTAAACTTTATTAAAACATGCTTTGGTCTGGCATGTTCAAATGTGGAATAGTTGTTTTAACAGACTATGTCTAATGAATGCACTATTGAATGCATGCTGCAATTAGTTATGTCCACATTAGGAGTGCAATGTTTGATTTGATGTAAAGGCCAAAGGAAATGATACATTATATATGGCAGGTAGTTCTGGTCACAAACTTTAGGAGATTGTTTCAGCAATCCTTAATATTCCCTGGCTCACTGCAAAGGTTAAGGAGTGAGCCCCCTCTTAATTCAACAGTACATGGTCTTAAGGGATGCTGTCTCCTAGCTCCTTTGGGCCATATCCTACAGGACCCTGTTTTCTGGACTAAGTGTCCTTTCAATGCTTGCTCCATAATCAAGAGGCTGATTCCTCAAACACGCACTCGACAGCTGCAATCTGGTCCTGCACATCCACGGTCCCAAGCCGTTGGTGAACAGCCTGCAGAACCCTCTGACCCTGAAACCCGCTTCCTCTGCCATCCAAGCGGGCCACGATCACACTGTCAGAGCTGACCAGAACCGAGTCCCAGTCCAGAAGGAAGCGATCATTCACTGACTGGCCTCCTGGGTTTCCATCACTGTGAACACACAGGGATAATATGGTTCTCATGCAAAATAGCAAGTGAGTATGTAGTGTATAAGACAGTATTGGACATTCCATTACAGATTATCTGAGTCTTTTATGCAATTTAGGTGTGGTAGGACAAGTATTCTTAAAACTGTAAAATACTTGTGTAATTATGGTTATAGATATGTTTCTGGTGCATGTAGAGTTTTCATATAAACTAAGTTACATTAAATAATTGACTTATATGTGGGTAAATATTAAGATTTCACACACACTTCAAGAATATTAGTCTTACATAACTTTAAGTCATTTTCAGATAATTGTGCAGCTGACAAAACAGCTCTTTGGTGCAGATACGTACACAATGAGAAGAAGAGGGTACTGGTTTGTTTCATCAAAATTCACTGGAAAACATATTTCCATGGGGAATGCTGAAATTAGAACAGGAAGTATAACAACAATGTAAACCTTAGAGAAACTGCACAGTATATACAAAGAAATATGTGAGTAATTAACTCTCACTTGCACTTATCACAACACATTCAATTAATTCACACTTTCTGCTTGAATTAATTATTCAATACATATTTTTTGGAGCAAAATATTTAGGGAGAAAAGATTTGCTGTGTAATAGGTATATTTTATCTTATACATAAAACCATATGACACATATAGACATTCTCGACATGAAAATCACCAGACATTCCTCAAAGAGAGATACAAAGTAAATATTATCATTGACAGAACAAATTCTGTCCTGTATCAGACATAAAAGCAGATCTGACATTTGAGCAGATCTGCATGGAGGACCAGAATTGCTCCATACTGCTGAGGACATGGTCAGATAACACTGAGTGCAAACATATGCAAAATACAACTTAAAGTAGAAAAATATAGACAGAATATATGTTTTTCATTGTATGTGAAAAAGGAATGGAAAACTGGAACATGTAAAAGGAAATTCTGCCAGCAGAGAACAGTAACACTGTAACCTAGATCAATGAAACCATGGAAAGCTTGTGTTACTATGCTCAGGGGCTCCAAAGATGGTAAAGACACTTGCATGAACACAGACAGGGACCGTATCACACAGGCCTGTATCACAGTTTCAGTGTGATACAACTATGACATTATAATCTCACAGCCCATACGTCACCCAGACGACCTTCTCATAGCCACACTCAAAATGTATCTTATTTGATCTTTAGATAACAGATTACAGATACAAAAGGTAGAATGGGGACCTACCAAAGCTGTTTACATGCAGAACTCGTTTCTCTTTCCTGGGGACTTGTTTGTATTTCAATGCATCTCTGAGCTCGCTGTTGTTTTCCAAAGTGAGGTTACCTATTAGATGGGAGGATAAAGCAAGTTTACCAAATGAAATAATTCAGAAAATGTACTCCCTTCAAAAGTGTAAAAAGTGGTTTACATAATTTTTAATAAATTAAAAGTACATGGCAACATGTATTTAAACTGTAATAAGGCATTTATAGTAAGACATAGTTTTATTATCATTGGCATGAATGTTTTAAAATAAACTTAATAAAATAAACCTAATAAAGTTACAGTTCATTGAATGTGCTTATGATGGAGACATTACATGGATGGCCAGTCAGCAGGGGTGTAATGCATTGATGCAACATGATTAATCAGTCTTAAGGTGGCAATTCAACTGCATCAATTTGGAATGCTACAAGTCAATATAATTTATCATAACAACAACTTCAATAAGGCAATGAGCTCATTTTGTGACCAAAATACATTTTAAGATTTTTTTTTTTCTTCTGAGGACTTATAGTTTGGTTAGTTGTTTTTATTGTCTATATTCCACAAATACTCACACAATATCTGTGTACTGTGCATTTGTTTTTAAATAATTCTGTATTAAAATGGACCGAATCGTTTCAATAGACTCAAATCAAGTCAGGGTGAAATTTGAGATTCCTTAATGCATTGAATCATTCCCTTAAGATTTGTAATCAAGTCATCATTAGATCATCCCCAAGATACATCCCCAATTCAGTGATCCTACAATCACACAGTCCATCCCTCTGTAAAGCTATTTCAGACTCTTCAAGGAACTAGCTTTCCAAATAAAGCTAATTCATTATTTGAAGGCTTTTTTAATACATTCATTTTTACAGTTTAATGCTATAACCTTTCAGCATGATGCAAGCAATACTTACTGCTTAGATCACGCAGTCTGTGCACTGTGCTTTTGGGAATACTAGGGCCTGTAATGAAAAGATAGACTGAGTGAGAATCTCCAACAAGGGTTAATAAAACATCAGTTCATTTATATTTATATTTGTACAATGTATTTATTTAATCTAAATAAATAAATAATTAAAAAATAAACAAATAAATGGTGAAACAATTACAAGCCACTAAACCATGGTCCAATTATCTCTTTCCAACTCTCAAATAACTTTAGTTGAAATGCATAACAGTAGCTCAGGTCATGCTATTTTTGAAGGTACCGTACATGTTTACCTTCACAGTGGAGCAGAACATATTGAGCCCTGGGGCTACAGTCCACTCTGTAGTAGGTACACTGGTGTCGGTACAGATTACACGTGAGGCAGTTACGATGAAATGGATCGACGGTAGACACCCTTGGAATAAGCAGGAAGACAGTGATTTAGATTACCATTTTGAAGAGTTTGCATTTGGGTCCCACTGCACTATAGGACCAGAGAATCAGACCCCAACTGTTTTAGTATGTAGGGAAAGAAAAAGAAACAAAATTTGTTTTGTTCCTTAAAACAGTCTTGTGACACACACACACACACACACACACACACACAGACACACACACACACACATACACACATATATGCCCCATTCTGAACACACATTCTGAAAATGAAGTACCTTTTATAGGATCAGTCAATAAGCTCAGCAAAATAAAACAGGAAGAGGGCACAATCAGTCTTTGAAAAATGCTTCTCAAATAAGTCTCTATAAATATCTCAGTTCTCTCAGTTCATCTTTATTTATTGTTATGCTGCCACCATCTATCCTTAATAAATATTTTATTTTTAATGTTTAAAGGCTGTGCTCTTGAGCATTATCTGCTGATGCACTGATGTAAAAATCTGTAAACAGCCCTGTACAGATATATAAAATCATGACAAAATGACAAAAAAATCAATACAGAAAATCAATAAAAGCAAATCATAAATATAAAAGGTTATTCTTGGAAGGGGAAAAAAACCTTCAGCTTGTCTTGTTCGGCCTGTGGCCCATTGATCGGAGAGCTATCTCTGCTGACACGCTGGTTTGTAAAGCACTCCAGCTAAGGGTCAGTATCTGTGCGGTGCCTTTCAGGTTTAAGAATTGCATTCACAGTAATGGAAGCTGCTGTTCACCCGCTGCCACTGAGTGACCCATTGACCTTTGAGCGAGCCGCCATATGACACCTTGCTAACCCTTGATTTGGCCATTATGAAGTGAGCTACCAACAGGGTTTTAAGGACATAGAGGATTCTGGTCTGAAATAAAAATACGGTAAATCTAAGGGAAGACTGCTTGGATATAGTAGGCCTTATAAAGGACATTGACTTGGTGTGTGCTTGGATTATCTAACCAGATCAAGCAAATATCTACTCATAGTTCCAGGCAGCATGCACTTCAAACTTGCACTCCTGCAATGTACAACATTAACAGTATGGACAAGTTATTTTTGTGTATAAAATGGTTCATTTAAGAGTAAACATTACATATTAAATGTATTAAAAACATGAAAATGCTCAAAACCATAACAAACCTGTACAGATGTCTCCTTGTTGAACCCTCCTCAGTGCTGAGAAAATAACTGAAATAAGAAATTAGAAATTTAGAAGAGTCTTCCATACAGTTTTCATGTTCTTTTCTTGTGATATAAATATATTTTTGTGTACATTTTTGCACAGTTTTTTTTTATACGCCTCAGTACATTGCATATATTTATTGGATTTTCTCAGTACTCATTCAGGTACTCATTTCTTGGCATTTTGTTATAAAACTTGGAAGAGTTATCTGTATATTGCCAGGTAAAAGCAAAAAACACTTACACTGTGTTTGCACCCTCATCATAAGCCAAGATCCGAGTTACCTCCCAGTTCCCAGAGGTCAAGTGTCGAATGTTGACCTCCTCCTGCTCTGCCTGAAGTCACCGGTAAATGACAGCACAGGGACATATCATATAATTATTACCACCCTGGCTCCTGCTAATCTGGGCATTGGCTCTGATCAGCTCCACTCTAATTGGCTTAATAATGACTCACATTCCACTCGCGCTGATGCATGGTGAGTGTTCTGACACAAAATGGATGTCATGCATCACCCAGAATGGTAGTGTATATTAGTGTTGCTTGAGGTGAGTCACCCCTAATCCCTCAACTGTAAAGCACTTTTTTGAATTGATCATTTAAATAATTGACATTTCCTGACAAGTTTAACCTAAATGTATGTTTTTCAACATGGTTTTTTCGCTTGGTAAACTAAAGTCAAAAAAATGAGTAAATTGTACTATAAGCGACTGACTTCACACTTCTTTTCTATGATATTGACACTGGCCTTGAACTTACTTTTAGTAACCCTTTGGGGGGTATTACAGATATTGAACAGCAACAAACATCCAAACAGTTTCAGTCCAATAAGATTATCAATCTATCTAACAAAGCTGTAAATACACAGTATCAGCTACATACTACCTTCTGCAAAAATAGCAGACTTTACACAGAGAGACCACACACAGTCCTCTGGACATAGTGTATTCTTGGAATTTACCAACCTCTTAAATAAGAAGTGATTGCATTAGCAAAGGTATTAGTCTACATGTTATTCAGGGAGGGAAAATGATGGATCAGACCAAGAGGATGGGAGAAATAGCACTTCAACAGCATGTTCTGAGACAAGACAAGAGCATGTGTGGTGTCCTTTGTCCGACCGTTGTCATGCTGTATTGCATTTGGCAGCAGTACTCTGAGACACACACA
This sequence comes from Albula goreensis, assembly GCA_022829145.1. NCBI lineage: Eukaryota > Metazoa > Chordata > Actinopteri > Albuliformes > Albulidae > Albula > Albula goreensis. The sequence goes on from CM040745.1 coordinate 16,659,532, forward strand.
GCCATTGCCAATACCAGTGTCAATAACAGTCTCTGACTTCTCATATAAGAAAATGTATAGAAGTCACATGAATGCATTAGAGGATTTTTAAATAATAATATACCACATCCAAGAGAAAAAAAAATATCAAATCTAATAAAAATATCAAAAGAAAAAGATTTGGTGAAATGTGTGCTGTCACAAAGGAATTAAATAAACTTCAGAATTGCTCTGTAAATGACCAATGGATTTTTAGACAATTTTCACCAAAAACTGGCTTTTGGTAAGAGCCACAAGGTTGAACTCATCATTGTGTTTGGGACACTGCTGGGCACACTGTTGTAGATCTTGTTAATTCAGACACAAGATATCTTAGCAATGTCCTGTCACTTTGACTTTGTAAGCCACCTCTGAGAAATTACACCCAGGGGAATTTGTGGAAAAGCTTGACTGGGATAAATAAAGTCAGGTAAGAAGGGGAAAGGCTTGAGAAGGAGATATGGAAAGGAAACATAGAGAGGAGACAGGGAGACAGGACCTGATCAGACAGCATGGCCAGGTGATGGAAGCCTCCCTGTCCTCCATGCTTTATTGGCATTGTTAGGAAAAATCTTCCCCCATCCTTGGAAAACACCGGCTCTTCATCCTGGAAGGTAAATTGAGAGAGTCAAAGGTTACATGGGAGGGGATAGTTGATAGAAGTAGCAGAGAGAACACCCCCAAGGGGAAAGATGCTACTTCATGGCTATGCTCTTATCGTGATGGGGAGAGTGGTGCTTTAAGTGCAGTGCTTCTCTGGGATAACAATGTCTCTACCTCCTTTGTCTTGATGGTATATCAAAGAAAGAGTCTTCTAAGTGAAACACACCATGGGAGACTGGTAGCCACAGTACAAGGCATGATTTTCAGACACGATCTCCATGAACATTTCTTTATCATGCTTTCTCTTCATTAAAAAAATGTTTTTGGCAAGATTCAAAGAAACAGATTCTATCGTCAAAAATTAGGAAGAGACAAGACTTAGTACAAAAAAAGAAATTGATATATTTGAGAGATTATGATATAGATTTATTTAATTGATATATTTTCTGTTTATTTACTATTGTGCATGTGACATATCTATTAAGTGTGTAACAGTATGCAATTTTGACCAAAAAAATTGGAGCAGTCGTGTGCACTATAAAAAATCAAGAACAGACATCTGTCAGAATACAAATCTGCTACTATTTGAGATGTTTGTAATATAAATGGATCATTAAAGTCCCATTCCAGCTGATCTTACTTCCTGATATTACCTGAAGAAATGTTTATAATTAACTGAGAATATGAGATCCTGCATCTAGTGAAAGTTTGTATGAGCTGTTGTAAGCAATGGCCTACTGCTGTATTTTGACAGATGATACACTGCACTTTAAGTTAATGTGGACATTTTGTATACTAAAAGAACTAGCTTATTCCCTGTGTTCCTTTAAATGAGACCCAAAGCGGTACAAAATATCTAAGCCATATTTCCACATTGATTACACACTTATATGTTTTAAATATACATATTTTACCATTTCTGCATTTAAAGGCAAATCAATGTGCAGAGGTGTCTACTGGCATATTGTAGTTTCTTAAAATATTCCAGTTCTGACCTGAACTGTAGAAAACATGTGTGAACTGATTTCAATGATCCAGGGGGCTTCTTAATATATGAAGTACATAAGGATCAAGGAAGGATGCCACATCACCTATGGCGTGATATAACTCACCTGTCTGTCAAGCCATGTATCTGATGTCATCACATGTTTCTGTATAGGAGAGAGAAAGCACACATATTGGAGGATGACAAACACATGACTGCTTTTAATATCAACACATCAATTTAAAATGTTGAATACCTCAAGGTAGGCATTTTTTTCTCTCCACTCTCCACTATCAATTGACTATTATTTAATAAATAGTAGTTAACATTAATTAGTGATTTACAAATAACACACCAATTTATTTGCTGCATGAATGTCAATATATGCACCAGTATTGTTATTATAGATTAAAATGCTATATATTTGTAAACTGGTAATTACAATAAGTCAATCATCAGTAATTCCAGATTAGATATAATGTAATAAAGGGTCACATTTTATATAATGGGCAAATGGATTTAAAGATGATTTGGGTCTTCATTAGATATAAAGTCGGTGAGATAATTTGTTGAGAATTGGAACTATTCCAACCATTGTACCTCTGTCATACTGTTGAAGACTATTACACCAACAGCAATTACATACAAAATAGTGAGTGGATGCAATGTCAAATAATTCAACATTTAACACAAAACAGATGGGCAGAAAATATAGAGGTGAAAGGCATTAGTTGGGTGTGCAAATCATTAGAGGTAGTTGTAGATTAAAGCATTTTCTTCACTTCCTTCGCAATGAAATACAGAGAATTTGAGAAATTAAAGGCACCCTTTAATGTGATACAGTAGACTGGGGAAATGAATTCTCTGACTATTGGTAGCATTTTTGGTGTGCTATCTTTTTAGATGTAGATGTATCTTTTTAGTAGACCAATTAATTAAATTGTAATGATGAGCGTTTAGTGGGTTAGTACTGTATGTAAGATCTGCTGTATTGTTCTGTCCTTGTTAAGCAATTTCCTAATATGAGTGACAGATTATATATTATCTTTTGGAGATGTTATTGAAAACAGATTTTCAGACACGCTATGAAATATAATAAACTTTTGGCTGGAGTGTCCATTAGCTTTTTACTGCACAGTTTAATTATTTTCACTCTATTATTCAGTGGATATAAGAGTGCTTCTGAATGACAGATATGGCATCCAATTTCATATTCTTGCTAGTCATGCTCTCTCTCTCTCTCTCTCTCTCTCTCTCTCTCTATCTCTATCTATCTATCTCTCTCTGTCACACGCACACATACACACACACACGGGCACGCTCACACAACCTGGTGGTGAGGACAGAAAAACTGCAAAAATAAAAAATAAATCTCTGAAGATCAATAAGCAGGCATGGCAGGCTGGTGGAAGCAAGGCACAACAGGACATTTTCTCTGCTCTTCCTCTTCACACAATAACAGGCATGATACTGTACATTTCAATTAATTACCCCATGGTGGAGCGCATTTGTTTTGTACGTATTTAGCATAAATAATGGATAGACAGCAGGAATGCTGACTGACTCATTATGCCTGCTTGGACACTCTAGAGTGACGATGCAACATTTGAATGAGGTTGTGTTGAATCCTGATCATTCCAGCACTCTGGTCAGCAGTCCCACAGGGAGGCATGCATTTAGCCGTAGCATAGCCTCCACTTTCATTAACTTTGTCACTCAGCTGGTGGGCTGGGTTTACAGAGGGGATTGCAGCAATGACACTGGCCTACAAATATAATTCACAGTTTTATCAGCTGAACAAAACATGAAAAATAGTGTAGGAGTGATACATCATAACAGAAAGTCTCTGATCTGTTATCAGGTCACCAGGATTGACCAGTACAATAGTCAGTGTATGAATAGTACAGCAGGATATAGCTTACCTTGACACAGTCCCCATTGTCCACATCACACAAGGTAAAAATGGAGGTGTTCTGTGACCGATTCAGCCATCGCACTGCAACTGTCTGGCTCGTGGCCCACTTCACCATGGCAATGTAATACTCACTGGAGGGAAAGACACTGGGAGTGGGAACTAGACATTGTGTGTGGGGCTCTGTGCCAGTTATTTTTTCCAAGCTCAATGTGAATGAACCAGAGAGAAATCATGACCAACATTATGGCTAGAACCCAATCAAACACATTGATCTCTTCAAAGGCATACAGAAATCAATCAAAAAACCCTTACATCAAGGCATAAGGATTTTTTGAGTATTTTCTGTTTTATTGGAGACAATTTCAAATGACATCTTTTCATCCTGCAGTATAATAGCATATGCCATTAAAGACTTAATTCCATTTGATTGAATTACATATGTCCTTAAAGAGATCAGGTTTAATTGATTGCATCATATCGTTTATTAACATTCAGCATTTAATATTGAAGTATTCCAGTATTTCCAAGTGCTCCAGCAATAATGTATATATAGTTACCTTTTCTCAAAGCTGCTTGGAGGTAGCAGTTCAGTTGTGTGAGATGCTCCATCTAAGTTTACCACATACAGCTTGACTGTGGGGTTAATCTGGCCAACCTGAAATGTAGTAAGGGTAGACCTAAAATATTAATTTATTCCAAGTTCACTGAATATTCCAACCACTGACTAGCAAAAGAACAAAAGTTAATGGGAACTGAAAAACAGAAAAGTAGAATATGCTACATATTTTATTTAAGAGATAGACAAATCGCACTATAAGACTGGTTGAATAGATTTTTAATGATCTGGGGGAGAATTCCACATATTTGAGAATTTCATTTATCTACTGAGCATAGATATACATATTCATATTCTTATTCATCAAACACGCACAAATCAATTTTACTTTTATATCCTTTTATATCCCATCAATGATTTACAGTTCCACATTTTACTAAATGTAGAGGAGGAAAGGTAATGGTAAGGGTACAAGGTACGGTAAGAAAGGTATACATTTTTCTCCTGACATATTTGAAAAGATTCATTGTACATTCAATAAAGTTAAAATGATACATTCTTCCTTTATACTGTAATTTTGATCTTGAATTATGACAACATCAGTTATAGCATTTGGCTTATATTTTGTATGTGAATGTTATAAATTAACTAACTTATAAATTAATAACTAGTATATTAAATGTATATTATATAATTATATAATCTGTGGCCAAACATACACACATAATTTTAAAATTCAATCTCACCAATTGTCTTAACTAGTTAATGATTTTACCATTAATGAGTCACCTATGGCATGATATATGGTAGGTAGCTATCTTATAGTATCTCAGATGTCAGCACAAAGTATTAAAATGCCATGTATTGTGTGACATTACTGGCCACATGAAGGTGAATGTTAGTCAGCAAGTTAGCAAAAGTCAGTGAATTGCTATATATTTCCAACTGTGAATACTTCCCATTCCACAACTATTTATTTACAAAATAAGAAAATTGGGTTCATCTCCTGGGTACAAGTATTTCCACAACCTCTACAAGACTTAAGAATGTGGTCTTGTTTCTTGTTTACAGAAATGCACTATTCTTTTGATTGGGGATCAATGAATGTCCCAGCCTTTTGGCTTCATTCTGGCCCAACAGCACAAGGCAACTATATTTTAACGGCAGCCTTTGAAAACCATTTAAGCTGAGCCTTCAATCCAGAACAGATTGAACATGGAACACTGAGCACAGAACATTACATGCCTTTCTCCGATTTTCATCCTGACAACCTTCATGTCACCCTTCAAAGGATAACATTTTTTATTTAATCTAAGTTAGTTTTATGTATAAAACATTGGGAATACATGAGTGAAAATCAAAGCCAGTCCACTTTCTTTTTTCATTATTAATTGGAACAATAAGGTTAACCCTTATGTGAGTCATACATTTTTAAAAGAAGATCTCGCAAAGCATTTGCATACAATTCATCATAAAATACAATTTATTTGCATTGTATTTTATCAAATCCTAATAATTGTAAAGTGGTATCATTTAAGGTGTTCTTACCTTTGGGTAAGGGTACTGATGTCCTCTGGGATAGAGGCTACCAGTGAGCCGGGGCAGGAGCATGTTTGGGACCAGGGAGTCATCAATGGAGAGGAAGGCCAGCCTTTCCCCATTTGGAGACCACCAGTGTGCAACATGAGAGTGGAGCAACTCCTCTGTGGGTATATGTATATACATTATGGGCCAATGAATATGTGCACAGCATACAGATACACATCCACACAGCATTGGATATGTGCACACTTCATAACAAGACATACTGACTTGTTATACAAGACCTGAGTAAGTTGTCTCATATGTGTCATGAGACAACATACTTATTACTTACAGATGTCCATGTCTAACATGGAGAAATTTAATAATGTCATACTGGGATGTGTTGCAAATTCCATATGGGAACTTTCACACAAGTCACCATGGTTGGATTCTATGGCAGCACTGGCTCTCAAACAATTCAGGCAGTCCACATGGGGCTGTTTATGTCATTAAGGGCTTCATTTAGTATTGGAGCACTAATTTATTGGAACATAAATGTGGTGAAAACCACTTTTTCATTAGTCATAGGGGACAGATAGGCTTCTAATAGAAGTTAAAATCTGGTTTAAAGGAGAATTGCATCTAAGTGAATAAGACATTAAAAAGGTGAAGTAAACTTCCACATTAGATATTTAACAACCATTAATGGTAGTGGGATGACAGGAATTTTTAAAAGGGACTATTCTGCATAAACTAAGCATGTAAAAGGTGGGTCATTTGTAATTTGTATAAAATTATTCAATGGTTCCCAGACACTACCCAATACATAATACATGAGATATGAGGGGTGGAATAAGATGCAAGTAAAATAATAATCAAATATAAAAACAAACACTCAATCTAGATCCTAAACATTTTATTTCTTGCAGGTATAGTACTGCTTTTGGCAATGGAACTATGAAAAACTTTCTAGCCATTATTTATTTTTTTAATACTGGATTTTATGTTCAAATGATTAAGTGGTTTGTTGTGAAAATAACAGAAGAGTGGTAAAATGAATTGTCTTGAACAATATTGAGAACACTGGGTTTTGAGGAAGGCAGACAGCTTTCCTAGTTCTAATGAAATATCTATAACAATTCCAATCCTGCAAATGAGCCTGAACAAATTTTGCAGTGTTTTGTGAAATATAGAATTTTCACAATAAAATTGTTCTGTTGTGACACTATCATTGTCTGTGTTATTGCCATCATCTGTGTGATTGGCAAGTTTTGTGGTGTCAGATTGTCTTTACATTTAAATGAGGTAACTTTCAAGTTGTTATCATGCACTTAAATAAGACAGAGAGGTAGACCTATGTACCCAGACACTGGCATGCTTGGGAGGGGGTTGTAAGGGGGCAATTGCCCCCATTAGGGCCCGTTTGGTTAAAAAAAGAAATCAAGACCCTCCTGGGTGCCCCTATGCACAACAATAAATGTACCCTCTTGGGTGCCCTTCCAGTGGAAAATGTTGGGAATGTGTACCAGGTACTGGGGAAACCTCCTCACCATTGTATTATGTGCTATGTTATCTTTAATAAAATAACTGGCTGTCAATTTCACAAGATATACATTTTATTTGTGAATGATTTTACCACAATGAAAGATAAGCAATTGACCATTTTCACTTTCCCAAGATGTATTTAACACCCTCACACCACTTTGATAAGCAGCATTGCTTATGTAGACCTAGTTAAATTGCAACGCATAGTCCCATTTGAAATGTTTCATTCTGCAGCTGTCTGCCAGTCTTGCCAGGCTGTGTAATTTGTGAAATAACATCTTAGATTGTTTTGGATATGTTTGGAGAGCACAAAGGACCCTGTCTGTGAATGCAAGTTCAACAGAATTTTGAATTATGCAGGACTGTGTGCCAGGCACTTTATTTAGAAACCATGGCAATAAATGATAATCCTCAAATCCTACATTTAAGGTTGAAAATATAAAACAAACAAAAAAACAAATCTCAAAGTTTACCAACCAGCACTGCAAGCACAAGTTTGTAGAAGTATTAAAGGAAAATCAATAAATTGTCAAACTCGGGTATAAAAGTGCAAAAACAAGTAAAATAAATGTTAACGCAAGCTTTTCCTCCAAAACAAAACCAATGAAATGCATTTTTTTGAAAGATGCACTTCATAACATTAAAATCTACACTGTAAAAAGTAAAAAGGTCACAAATCACAGACATAAAGGTGCACCATGACAGGAAAAAACACCTTGCTTAACATGTAACTCAGCCCAATGGAACTGCCTCTTCTATGCAGATGATTGCATTTACAGCATTAAATATAAATTGAATCCACCAGTAATGGAAAATGGAAATGGCAGGGTCCCACCAAGGGCTTCAGGCAGTATTCAACAAACAGGAAACCATTTCAGGATGCAAAATTAAGGATTGTTTTACATGGTAATTCTGTGATGCCTTTTTGTTTTCTTTTTGGAGATGTAATTCCAAAATGTTTTAAGGTAAGGCAAAAGTTTAATGCATGACGGTGGGGTGAGTTTTTATTATTCATCCATCTGTGTATTGATCTGTTTACCTTCGTAGAGCCAGTCAGCAATGCCATTGAAAATGGCCCCTTCCTGACCAGAGGAGGTCAGCCTCAGGGAACTTCCTTTGACATCTGGCTGATAGTAAAGGTTGTTTTCAAATATGTACACCTGGGAATAGAAGAAGACAGAATCTCATGGGTCTGGCCTGGAATGAACATTTGTCACTGTCATTGGCTCGATTCAATAAACAGTTGTTACTTTGACTAACAAATAATTCAAACACATTATGTTGCAGTTTTACCTCTATAGTTATATTGCAATTACTTTGGTGACAAAATATGTTATTATTAAGTAACTACAACGTAAGTAATGTGGAACAGACAATGGTAATTTTCTTTATTACATATGAGTAGCATGGTCAATGTTGTTAAATGCCAGTTATCATTATGCAAGTATATACATGTTGTTATATGAATAAATAAATGAATGAATAAAAGTCTTGCTGACCCTTACTCTATGTTACTTACATTGCAGCTACTCAGTCACAACCTCAATTTACAGGAATAACAATAAATTCATTTTCACAAACAGGATTTCTAAATTAATGTTACAATTACCATACCAAAATGCATTTGCATGGAAGAAAAATAATAATTTTGAGTGAAGAAAGGCCTAATTTTCTAGAATCAGGGCTTAATGTGGGACATGAGTATACTTTTACCCCCAGGTTCTCTTTAGTCTTCACTTGTGAGATTAACAGATTAATCCTGGGCTGAGGTGGTCCAGAGTCTAAGGTTAAGCTATCTCCTATGATTTAGTACTGGGCTGGAGCTGCTTCCACCCGATAAGCTGTGCACACAAAGGACTGTGGACCCACAGCTGTAGGCAACCAGTCTCCAGTGTTTGTTGAGTTATGAGAGAAAGATTTCCTCCTTGTGTTGAGGAAAAAAAAACAAACAAGAAATGTGGGCAGAGGACCAGCATGTTGTGAAACAGTGGCACCATTCCTTTGGGGAGTTGAAATTATACAAAGCAAATTAAGAGCTATGCTCTAACATACTGATGCCTGTAAACTTTAACAACTATAGGCAAGTGATGGGCAAAAGGGAAAAGATGGGACATTCATGGGAATGCTCATCACATACTGTGTAGTCCAAACTGATTTTCTGGAATTGATTCTGGAATTGATTGACCATTCAACGTGGCCAGTTTTATCTGCTTACTTAAATACATGTCTTTTTTGTATGAACTACATTATGCATTTGGCCAGTTTAGCAATCCTCAAAATCAACCCACAAAAGTGACTGTCGGGGAAAATACCATGTATTTATTTGTTTTCTTCACACTGTGACTAAAATGATAGATTGACATATTCAAATGAGTAGGTAATAGGAACTGCTAATTTGACAATGCAAATACATACAGTATGCAGATAGAGTCCATTCATTATTAATGAATTTATTGACTCATTAGCAACTGTCAAGCACTGTACTCAAGGGTTTTATACATACATAGTGATATGGATAACTTGCACCCACAATAAATAGTGTTGTTCAAATGATGAAAATGTAATTCTAGAGTCATTTATTCTATATAACAGTACACCATAATAATGTGCTTCTTATGCAATTTTTTCATTTGTCTTGACACATTGAAAAACTTTGTTCCGTGTAAAAGTATCTAAAAGCAGTGCTGAACTGCATTTATGAGGCTGCCTTATTCCAGATGGGTCTCATTGTGTGTGTGTGTGTGTGTGTGTGTGTGTGTGTGTGTGTGTGTGTGTGTGTGTGTGTGTGTGTGTGTGTGCGTGCGTGCGGGCATTCGTTCATTCGTTCGTGCATTCATGTGTTAAAACTCTTTGAAATTCAATCAATTTTAACATATCAAAATTTGAGAATTGTCCTAAATATAATGCCCGAAGAATGAAGTCTTTCCGCAATTCTAAAAGGTAAGTGCGTGTTTCATCACTATCCTTACCAGCTGCTGGTTACGGATACCCCAGGATGCATACTGAAGAACTGAGTTAGTGACCTCTGGAGGATTCAACTCCTGGACCTCCCTAGAGCACAAATATCATTCATGGACATAAAAGTAAATACCCTTTTTTCAAAATGAGCTTGAAGTCTTTTCTGTCATACCCACCCTTGATGATACATACCTTGTATGCAAATTGTATATCAAGTATGAAGCCAGGAAAGAGTATCGGAAAACCTAGACGATTAAAAAGAAACAAGAAAAAGTATTGTCATCTTTATCATTTTCATGCTGGAGTTACCAGTTTTAATTTTAACAAATGTAGCCTAACTTGACTACTGAGGCATATTCCATATGATTTATTGAATAAGCTCATTTCATTACTAAAAGCCAGCTATGTACTCATAAGGCATTAGATTATACATATACAACTGAAAAAGTGCATAAGTAACACATATTAAGAAATAAATTTATAAATGATATTTTAAAAAATAAACAAATTAAGGATGTACATGGTCTGCATTCAGAAATAACAGATTACAGGAGGAGGCCATTATACTGTAGAGACATAAAATTGAGTAACAACAACCTTACCATTTGAAACAGTATAGTTTCACATGGGTTTATGGAACTGCTGAATACAACACATATGTAAGTACTATAGCTCAATATTTTACAAAAAATGCAAGGTTTGGTATCTGCCACATTTTCTATTAGATATCTCATTGTGATGCATACAGAATCATATTTGGAACTACAATTTCATGACACATCTAAAATTCTTGTGTCTTACTAAAAGTAGTGGTAGTCGTGGCCATGTTATGGTCGCTATACCTCATACATATCACATAGTAGGAAATCGATAGTTTTAGTTGGATTTTATTATACTCAAAAAAATGTCCTAAAATACTAATGTCCACCTATGAAACTACCCATAATCCCTTTAGTATTGGCTAGTTAAAGAGTTAATGTCATAACGGAGACTACATTTCTTTCTGTAATTAGACACTTTAAAAAAGGTGCATTTGCATATTAATCGGAATCACGCCCTGGAGCAGGCATTTAATCATCAGCACAATGGAGGCCCTTGCAGGGAAGAGGCAGTGAGTGATGTACCTGTCTGCCTGCTCTCCATCTTGATTTGAGCTCTCCCAGGGACTGCTGGTGCCAATCAAGCCACAGCAGCAGTAGCGTTACAGCCTTGCAGTGCCTCATCTGTCATTAGGATGGCACGAGGAGTCTCTTCCTCCCTCTCTCTCAACAAGCAGTTTTGCCACTCAACCCAGTCCAGATAAAGCCTAATTCAGGCTCAGCATGACAGAGACAGGGCGTGATTCAATAACGGAGCTGATAGATGGATGTTATCTTGGCATTTTTTGGCTTTAAAGGAACCCAGGTACAACACCTTCTCATCTTTTGGTGATCAAATACCTTACTACAGCCTACCCAAAAGGACAGAAAGAAGGAAGAAAATGCATTCTAAATAATTTAATTTCCCTGGTTCTGAAGGACCATAGTACTCTCTGGAGTACTTAGCTCTAGCCCTAGTGGGCTGCAGTTCACACATTGCCGCTCAACATTGCTACTGGAGAGCCACATACCCGACCTGACAAAATGATTACCTTGGTCAAAAGAGTTTCCTCTACAGTTCTTGAGATTGTTAGCAGCTTAAAGTGAGGGGGGGGAATGTAAGTGCTGCGGCCCTTTTGGACTTTTAAACATTTCAACCAGTTGTTTCCCAATGCTAGTGTAATGTTAATTAAAATGTTTATACTTGGCAAAGTCAGCTTTGTGTAGATTCAGAGAAGATGAGGTACACCAGCCATTGACATGAATGACCATAAAAGTGACTAGAAGGTACCAATATATTTTCTATTTAAGATGCTTGAGGAGTGTAAGCAATTCTGTGGTGTTTATGTGTACCGCATCTAAATGCACTGCATAATTAATTGAAACAGCTGCAGTTAGTGGACATATTAGGGAGATGAGTCACTGCTTCAATGAAGCAACATAGAAACCAGGGCTGGACTGCTTTCTGAAGACTCATATACACATTTACAGTAATTTACTCCTGCAAACATGCACACATCCCTAAACCGAGGACTCTGAATGCCTCTCTTTGCCATCTTTTCCCAATAAGAGCCAGGTGGCCCTATATGCTCACTAACGAAGTTGTGTTGGGCCCCAGCCCCGCAAATTACTCAAGGGCCCCGCATCCCCCTTGTATCAAAGCGGGTGTCAATGTTTACAGCTTTAATGAGAGGATGCAGCAGCAAAATCCTTCTGGTCACAAAAAAAAAACCCAGCATGACAGTGAATTGCGGGAACAGTAATCACGTAAAACTGTTTTCTCTCCTCTCCAAGTTTAATTTCAGCAAATAATAGTACGTTTAATTTGACATGCTAGCTTGAAGTGCATCTCTCTCTAGTCTGTCTGTCTTGCTAACCTAGCTGGGCAGTGCATCTCTTGGTCTGTCTGTGTCTTGTTTACTTGCCAGCCACTTCCAGGGCTGTGTTCTGTGACTTTGTGCCTGACAAAAGTGAGAGTGAAATACAACAATTTATTACATTTGATAAACACCAACAGGCAACTGTGTTTATAAACTGCAGCTCAGAAACGATAACCGTGTTGCACATGAACATACGTTCATATGAATGTGCACGAAATGAAACTCGCGCTTTCCAGAAGCAACCTCTGTGGGGACCAGTACAGACAATATATTCACTTATCTTAAGATTCTAAAGAAAATATTCTGTTCAATAAAAACAGTTTGCTTCTACCCCATTCTGTTCTGTATAGGACCAACAGATGGAGCAAACTGTTTTAAAGGAGGGAGGATTGTAGTGGGGGCACTGGGGTGTCAGGTGTGACTGTGTGGCAATGGCCCATGGTTTACATGGCTCATGGGTCAGGTAGGAGGGTCCCTTAGCAAAATTTTCCTAAGGTCTCCAGGGAGGTCAGGACCGACTCTGTTCCCAAGCATTTGTGCTCCTTGAAAGAAATGAGTCATGGATAATAACTCCACAATAGGTTGGTATGCAATTACATAAATCAAGTAAGTAAGACCTTTGGAGTCACTTAGCCTTGGAAAAATCAGTCTGTGTGAAAAGTAAAGTTAGCCACGCATAGCATTGCTATGCAAATATTCTGTATGGTGCAAGGTGAACTACCTCCATACAAATGACTTCAATTCAAATTGTGATTGAATTGTCAAACTTGGTCTGCTCTATTACATCTGGAACATTTCAAGCTGATCCTGCATTTGTATATAACCCTGACTGCAAAACCAATCATAGAGCGAGGCAGAAATTCCATCAAGATTAATTCACAGGCTAATGGCCAGGAGGGTAGTCAAAAAAAATACAGACTGTTCTTACTCTGGGCACCACTACACTATTACTTCAATGACAAAAACAGCTGAACGTAGTGAGAAAGAACATGTAGAAACAATCTAATTACAGACAGCCATCTATAATAGATGATAGGCAGGAGTCAGTTACAACATACATGCATGTATAAATCATATTGTACATTCATACAGTGGGGTCCAAAAGACCTCTAGGGAAAGTGTTTATATTTTGCTGGGGTTTGTACGAAGGACTTAACTTAAATTTGAACTAGATATATTGCAGAATAATAGTGCAGAAAGTTCAAAATTTCTTCCTCATTTTAAATGTAATAACTTTGTTTCAGTACATGAAACAAAAATCTATGTGGTTTCAGAATTTTGGACCCCACTGTACCTGTATGCCAATTCAAGCTAGGAAACAGAGAAACAGGTATCATTGTACAGGGGGAAAAGGATGTGTTGTTTTAATAAGCACCTCAGTGCACTGTTCTTGAAAATGTTTTCAAGCGTGGTGTAAACACAAAGATGTTTACAATGTTTTTTGACACTTATTCTCTGCTCAGGCCTCAAAATGTAGTTCCTGTTAATTTTAGAGATGTGTTGCTTAACAGTCTTAAATTCTAGCTGTGGTGTTAAAATGCATGGGTCAGTGTAAAGGCTGCTAAATGAATTTTCTCTAATCCTGAGATTAAATATCTGAGTCCAGCTGGCAATCTTATGTCTGGCCTTTTTTATACTGTGGAATGAACCCTGAATTTCCCACACTATTATAGGGGCATACACAGGATGTGAATTATGCAAGGGATACTGCACAACAACATGTTTGGATATACAAAATTAAAGTATGATGTGCTGGTGAAGAACTCCCTGAGGTGCTCTCATATTATTATCATTATTATTATTATTATTATTAGTAGTAGTAGTAGTAGAAGTAGTAGTAGTAGTGGTGGTGGTGGGTGTAGTTTTTAAGTATGTCATTTTTCTTAACTACACAAATAGTCAGACAAAATAAAAACTTCTGTGCAATAGAGGCCTTACAATATCACAGGAAAAAAGAGATAAGACAGCCTTGTAGTCCTCAGAAAAAGGGGAATAAATAAAAAAAATTACAAATCTCTGTAGAGTTGACCATTTTGAAAGCTATAAGGCAAAGTGTTTCAGTAAAGGATATTTCTGAATCTTGAGTAAAGAAGCTTTGAGACTCTTTGCTTTGCTTTGCCTCTGGTGCTTAGTAGGGTCACTATCTCCTCTCCTCAGGCCAGGAGTGATAGAGGATGTAAAATGTAAGAGGCTTTCTGCAGGTTGGTCAGCCTGAGAAGTTCATTCCTTTCATGAATTTCCAGGATTAGAGGACCAGTCAGGGACTGGAGGCAGATAGTCTAAAAGAGATGTAGCATGGGCACGGGATCATGGTCTTTCCCTCTTCAGTTCAGACTGTGATGATCCTCTTTTTCCATCATCTCCCTTTGGGTCTGTGGGTCATGTTTTTTCTCAGTATGCTCCTTTATCCAACATTGAATTTGTTTGAAGAAATCTTAGTACCAGAAATAATTAATAACTGGAATCAATGTCTTGAAAATAGTGTCTTGGTTGTTTAAGGATAAAAAACTTCAATCCAATAGAAATGTAAGAGCAAAAATCAGAAGAAAGTGAGTTCTTGTTCAAAGAGAGTCTTGTAACAGAGAAGCACTTTCTTGTTAAAATATCATTTCCTGCTATGTTAAAAATATAGCTTTCAAGTTTAAACAAGGGATTATGACATGAGTCACGACTCTCCTTTTCCCTACTTGCCATGGGCCTCAATAACCTTGTTATTAAATAATTCATACTGGGACCTATTACATTGTCAAGGAAACGAAGGGAAAAGCAATTATGGCTTCGTAAATGGGGGAATGAGAACCATGACTTCCCCAACCTGTGCTTTCCTGTCACAAGGAAAGAATTCTGAGGGCTGGCCTACCCACCTGAACTGTGTGGGTGGAGGGTTGTGGATAATTCACCTACACGTTTATGAGAACCCCCACCCCCAACCCCCCGCGGCCACATTATTCCTTATTCTTTGTAACGCATTGGTCTACATGGTCTTGGAATAGAGGCTAAAGGTGTCCAGTGTTTGCCCTTGTGCCCAAATAGTGGTAGGAATGGAACTGATGAGACATTTAATGTTTATAGAACTTAAAGTTACCATTTATTGATTTGATACCTTGGGTAGCTATATGCACTTAGCTTGGTTTGTTCAGAGCAGTATGACTAGACAGTTAGTTTCTCTTTGGTCTCTGGCAGCTAGCCATGAACATTACAGTCTTCATCATCATCAATACTGACCATTTGCTTTCAATGAACCCTTACAGACATTGTTGAGAGAGTGTTGACCCAGGGTAGGTTTGACCACTTGCCAAGCAAAAGGTGCATAAGCCTGAATATGACCATATAATGGTTCTGATAACAGAGAGCAGTCAGAATGTGATGCATTAGTCATGGATTCAGTCATGTTACGGTGCAAGATCAATTCAAATTTTAAAGTTCAAAGGGTATTCATTTTTCATTTTCAAAGCCCCAAACATGTATCGATTTCATTACATCGATGTGTGTAAAAAGGTATAGCTGTCCCTTTCATCAAATATTGCCTCTAAACATTTTGAATTGCTCTTCAGTGGTGTGAGGGTCTAGTCTGCAATAGGGCTGTGTCATACCATCAGCCACCTTTTCTGTGCTTAGTGTATCCTTTAGTGTGAAACATCTTGACAAATGTATGTGCAGTGTGAATTGCTATGAACATAGGTCATGCTATCACAATGCATCAACATCAACAACACAGTTATGCTTCCTAATTCATACAAACAGACACTGTGGCAATTTATGGATTATTTCTTGAACCACCAATGAATACCTTTCCAAGGGTCAGTTAAGAATCAATGCCTATGTTCAACCTGAGCAAGTGCGATGAATCACAATGAATTGTTGCCTGCAAATGGTGGCAAACATTATTTGCTGAGATGTTTAGAAAAAAAAATGTAAAAAAAAATGTTTGCCTTAGATGAATATATAAGGCAAACATTAAGGATATATTTAATTAAGGATATAGGCTATATATATATAACATTAAGGAAATATTTAAATAAACAAAAGAGTCAAAATCGTTTTAATTAAATGCTTCAACTGAAACACAAGACAGAACAAAACAAGGTCTGAGGCTAAGGTCTTTATCTCTTCCTTTGTAATACACATATAAGCAAGTGCCTATTTGTCTGCCAATCGCAAAACTGGAACTTCTGCAGCTGCCTGCCAGTATTATTTCCCATATCACACTATCCTACTTTCAACTCCGCAGACTGATCCTAGATTGTCTTGAAGTAGCCATTAGATCTGTCTATGGTGTTACACCACAAACTGATTGCAGATCATCCTAGGGGCCATAGGGCCATTATAACTGTCACTAGTTTCAAACAATCAACCTTTCAACCTTCCATAAACTGATCCTAGATCATCTTCATATTGTCCTTTAGCCTTGTCACTCATATCACCATTCATCCACAAAAAAATGGAAATAGATCTTCCTGGCAGTCCATCTCAGCTCTTTTGTTTATGAACAATCACTACTAGACATAAGACTTACCATTAGAAACATTGCGGACATAGTTATTCATAACAGCATAGTTGCTCTTATGTTGATTGTCAGTAGTGTACCAGACAAAGGCTACCTTCTTCAGCCTAGTAATATCAGACCGATATACTGACAACTTCTTGTATTCAATCATTCATTCCAAGAGAATAAACCACAGTAGAAACTCACCAAAAACCAGACAGCCTAAATAAGAATCCATAAGAATCCAATAAATGTGAGTGCTATTCAGTTTAATCAAGCAGGATGTGACAGTCAGAACAGATGCTTAGGAAAGGAACAATAAACAAGGATTCAGAGAAAAGAAGTCACTCACTGACTGGGGATACTCCTGGGTGCAAAAGAGACTGATTTTCTACTACAATGCATCTTTATAATGGATTAAAATGGATCTTTATAACAGGTAAAACACTATATGGATGTTTTTTTTGTTGTTGTTTTTTTGCTCACAGTGCAGTGAATGCTTCTTATGTGACTTAACTTCATTTGACTCACACACACACAGACACACACTTCCACATCAGTGGAAGCAACTGTCTCCTGGGCTATATGGTGGCTCATAAGCAGTTGGACACAGCTGGTGTCTTTGATTCAGGCAATCCAAACTGTGTGGTTCAGGGACAGAGTTTAAAACCTGCTGCAAAAAGCCTCCGGGTGTGTACGCATCGCTACCCTGATGCCAAGCTTAAATCTTACCCAGAATTCCAAACTGGGGTCCAGACAT
Source organism: Albula goreensis (assembly GCA_022829145.1). Taxonomy (NCBI): domain Eukaryota; kingdom Metazoa; phylum Chordata; class Actinopteri; order Albuliformes; family Albulidae; genus Albula; species Albula goreensis. The sequence goes on from CM040745.1 coordinate 16,677,340, forward strand.
GGGGAAAGCAGTCATATTTCAGCTATAACAGCTGTTCCTCACTGTTATGTTTATCCACCATCAGCCAACCCCCCCCCCAGCTGGTATGGTACTGTTTGCACCCACTGCAGAAGTACAATCCATTTTCCATTTTCGCCTTTGCCATGTTCCCATGGCAACACAAAAAAGCCCACAGTCAGTAGTGCTTGAGGTTCAACTGTAAATATGGCCTTGAGTTTTTCAATACTGGACCCTACTTATTCATCAAATCTTTGTCAAAGGCAGTGTGCGATGTGTACAAAGATTTAATTGTCCAGTGTGTAATGAAAATATAACCAATCGGTCAATGTGTGATGTCAGTAGAATGGATTAGTTCACAAAGAAAAGTCATATGTACATGCCTGCTTCATGTGAGCACGCTTTGGTGCCCTTCACAGAACCATAGCTGTCTAACAATGGTAATACGTTCCATGGGAAGGAGGAATATTTGTGAATACCATCATACAGTTGTGTGGCTGAAACCATTGCTCCAGAGTGGTAGTTAGAAGTGTAGTCATTGATTCAACTCTTCTCCTCCAAAGAGGAAAGGATGTAGAAAGTATGTCATTTTGTTGAGAAAGAAAGGTGAAGACTACAATTTCAAAGACTGTTAGAGGAGGTAAAAACCAAAATATATATTTGTAAGAGGGAAAGGTAATTTTCATCTTTTTTATTGTTTCATAACATTAAAATTGCACATACATGCCATATATGTGTAGTTTCATTTCCAATCCCAAAAATACACTACTCTCTCTCACACACATGCACATTCACACGTGTGAGTATGTTAACAAAGTAAGAGGGTCTAGATGTATTTCTTTTAACAGTTACTGTGGAATGAGAAATAGAGACTTGTCGGAGTATATAAAGACAAAGTCCAAACCTTAATGCCACATGTCAGCCTTCAGAATGTATGGCATTTACCAAGAGCAATTTGCACAGTGTATGACCTTTCTTTATCAAAGCCTTACTGTTGTGCATGTGCTGGATAGTGTACTATAGCTCCAAAAAACACCTGACAACCAATGTTTGTGAGGTCAGAATCCCAAACAAATCATCAAACTTCATGTTTAATATTCTGTTGGCTGTGTGTACTTGTATTTGCTGATGTAGATTTCAATTAAAATTTAAATTAATTAGAAAAAATAATTTCACTGAGACAAGTTTCGTTTTAGAAACTACACGTGGAATAAAGAACACTGCTGAATCTTTTTCCTGTCTGTTATCAAGTCACTGAGAGATTCTCTTGGAATATCAAGGATCAAAGGTGTTTTTGTAAGTTCTACGGACATGGCCTTCACCAAAGTCAATTTCAATGGCTGACATTTTTTGTTAGTGAATAACCAGAATACAGCCTTTGCTAGAGCAAGGACCTTCAAGAAAGTTGACTTGAGAATTGAGGCACTGAAAATAAAGGGAAGGTTGGCATTTAAAAAATGCAGCATTGCCTCCCGCTTAAAGACATCATGGGCACTTTAATCCTAACCCCAAGGCTCTTGTGATGTACATATTTAGTTTTCTGATGTGCTGACACTAAGAAAATGAAACTAGCCTAGGCCTAGTTTAACTGCACTACAATTATACAATTATGCCCAGAAAAAAATGAAATAACCATTCTACATTAAAAGCTTGTGCATTTTTTTTTAGCCCAGACATTTACAAGTCAAACCCACTAAATGTGGTCTGCTGTGCATCACTGGTAAAATGAAACAAATCCAACCCTAATGAACAGACAGAAAAATAACTGTAGGGTTTTCCATGACTTTTTGAGAGGCTTCAGAGGCAAAAATCACCCAGGGGAAGCATAGACCATTTGTGGCCAATATGGTTACTTCATGATCAACTAGTACGCTATCGTGATAACAGTGAAGCAGCAGCAGCAACAACTCTGTCCTGGCACAGCCTCCCAATAGAGTTCCCAGCATCAGACAGGAAATGTGGAAAGACTAGGAGGCATAAATCTATCTAAAATGCCCTTTTAAACAAAGCATACTTGTTTAATCTACATTACACATTCTGGAGAGGGAATTGAGAAAAAAACCAATTGACAACATCAGTGTGTTGCTACATATTTAAGTACCTGGTTATAAGAGGGCAAATATTAGCACGACTATTTGAGATATATACAGGCAATATAGTGAGTTACAAATATTCTGCTGCTGCATTCCCCTCTGGTTGCTGTCAATGTCTTGGATTTTAAAAGGACAATAGCTTATTGGTTCTCTTTTCTGTTTCATTGTCAAGGTGTAAAAAAAGATTCAGTGTCAAGTTCAGTGTCAAGATCTGACACCAGTTGTATGGCAGTCTTTACATTTCTTCCAAAGGCGGGATGAAAAACATGAATAGAAAAAGGAGCAATGTGTAGCTCCCTAGAGACATTAAGCTGAGATACACTATTCTACCGTCAATAAAATCAAAGGACTGGAAATACAGCCCAAGCCTTACATAAAAAATCACTCTCTGTGCAAACACAAATGCATTCATTTTTTTAGATTAACACAAGGCTAAAGACACTCAAGCAGGAAAAGCTACTGCAAAATAACAAAATGCCAGGTCATGGAAACCCAGCGGTCCCAAAGTAAGCACCAAGTGAGAGGTAGGTTAACAGTGTGTGTCCCATTCATTTTCAAAGCATTCTAACAAGCACTGACCTGCCGCACGTCATACCCCAGCAGCACAAAGTTGAAGTCTGGAGAAATGGAAAACTTGGACGCCTTAAAACTTGCCTGTAGACAGAGGGAAGGAGGCATTGTGTAATCTCTCAAATGGAAAAATAATCATAGATTATATAATTGATGACAGTCTTTATTCTTTTTTAGACTTTGAATTAAAGCAATGATTTCAGTTTCATTGGAAAATCTACATATTCCCTTTACAACCACAAAACTGTAACTCAAAACTTCTGCTTTCCCAAAAATAATAGTAGTAGTAGTAGTGGTAGTAGTAGTAGTAGTATTAGGATAGAGATTTCTTCCATTTCAGGTTAAAAAAAATAATAATAATTTAGCCTTATAGTGTTGATTGCCCTTTGCTCATACAAGGCTATTCTCCTGTATGGCACACTGAACCATCCTCTAAGAGGTATCAGTATCATTTCACCATGAGACTGTGACTCTGGCAGCTCCCAGAGTATTCTATTGAATTTAATCTCTCCTCTCAATCAAGTCTACATTTTTAGACACACATGTTTTTCCAAAATTTGTCACACATTGAGGAATACATCTCTGTAATTATATTTGTGTGTAACACATTATGAAATGTGAAACCCCAGTCACTATCCTTATCCCATTCTAACAGAACTCGGGTACAAGTATATTCGGCAGTGCCCCAAGATAAGGGTTTCATTGACCAATGCAAAAACATCTGCAGTTCACAATAAAACTAAATATATATGAATCATATAAAGGTGCCTCACTGGTTTTATGGCAATGAGCTTTAAATAACATTTCTTACAAAAGTGGTATTCTTCAAAAGGACCTCTGTCTGATTGCTATGAACGTTTGCTCTCAGGACATCCCCATCTTTTGTTCTGAAAACAATTTCCTCATCTGTTGGGAAAAAAAGCTCAAGATTAGGCTGGATTTAAACATTTGTAAATTCATCAACAATCCTGCTGACCCAGATATATTTATCCATGTGGTGCTGGATGGATGAGCAGCATAGTACTGTGAATTGTTAGGTGTTCAAAGTCAATGACCAATAAGCCTGATTGGGCCATGTCACTCTAGCTTTGCATGCTCCCTTTAATACAAAGGTGACTTTTTCAATTTCCCTTTTCAACAGCTGAGAATTTGCACACCCCAAAGACATGTTAGAGCAAGATGTCCCTGGGTAATAAGTGTGAACATGTGATGCAAGAGATGCAACTATTCCATTCTGATCCAGGAAAGAAAAATCACAGATACAATTACAATAAACTATCACCCTTAAAAATAGCATAAATCTTTCCACACCCAATTCTTGCGAAGTTAGTAATAACCAATGTAATACCAGCATATGATATCAGCCTATTGCAGATATATTAAATAATAATGCGAACTGTGAGTGCAGAAAAAGAAAAGGCATCCAGCAAGTATGTGCATTTCCCACATGGTAGATGAACAACCCCGTTCTGATCTGAAGGAGGAATCAAATCAAAATGACGACAGTTATGAGCGAGCTCATTTATACTAGATTTACACCTTAGTACAGGTGCTACCAAACTCTTTAAAGGAAGTAACTGCACTGTTGTGCCACTGGAGGTACTTTGGCTTTCTATTACCTTGCTTGCAGAAAAGGCAATATATGAGAAAAAATTCAAACCAGTCTGTGCCTCAAAAGGCATAACTGCTGTGCTGACTGCCAGATGAAATTAGATGTATAAATCAGTAGCCAGGCTCACCATTAGAGCAGCATGCCTCTACTGGGAGTTGTTGTTATATTTACAGCTACCATTCCTTCTACAAGAGGTAAAAAACAACACAACATTGCCTGAAGCAGGACAACACTTTAAACAGGAACTTGAAAGGACAGACGGACAGTGACTCAGAGCTAAGGACACAGTTATCATTCCAGTGATTATTATTTTATCCGAGACAGGAGAGAGGACCAACCGCTGGTATCATACTATGAAATAGTGGGAAGTACACATAATACCACATGGAACATAAACAATATCAATGAACAATTAGGTAGTAATGAACAACAATAATCATATAAATAAAACCAGTAAGGCCTTGCCAATAAAAACACACAATAATGCAAAATTCAGAGTGAAATTCACTTATAACTGTTGAAAAAGGCAATGATATAGGATGGGATGTAAATGGAGTACAGATGTAACCTACAGGCTGTAATACTGTTTCTTTTCAGAAGCATGTAGAAGTGTGAAAACAGTAGGCAGCCACAGTAATTTAATAGCATTCATATTGTTGACATTTTTGAGCTTCATCAGGTATAATGATATTGATGGCAAGCATAGCCATGGTGAACAGCTATGATTAGCTTACTCAATCAACAATAACCCATAACCATGCATTATAAGAGAAATGAATGCATTGCAGGAGACTGCAGCTTTTGTAATCTGAACAGAAATTTGCTGAGAAAATTTACCAGTCACCAGTTTTACATTAAATTATTCTTATATCTACCAAAAATATAATATATGCCTTCGTATGTGCAAAAATATTAGTTAAGAGCAATTTTTCAATTTTTTTTTTTTTTTTTTTTTGAAAATGGCTTACTTTCCATGAAAGGTTTTAACAGTCACTTAGGGCTCAATTCAAACCTGCAGTTGAGTACATTTACCATGCAAGTCTCTCAGTTTTCCATTCAAGGATTACATGGAAAGTGCACTGATTTGGCCCTTCAATGTTAAAGCAACCAAACCAACATATAGTAAAAGGTTCATAATAAAAACTGCATCACTAAAACAAGTAATCAGAAATATGGTGTAGGGTTGAGCTTCTTATGTACAAACATTTTGTGATGTACTTTGGAAAACATTGCACTATTGTTTTCCTCCCACCAATTGTTCAGACCTAATGAACAGCTGCCTGTAGATTACCCAATTAAGCAAAGACACCTGGTTTGTGCTGCGACTGACAGCAGTTCCTGTTTATTGTGCTCTGCAGGAATTCTCCTCAACTGTTTTGTGGCAATTTTAAGACTGGCTGCATAATTATATGCTGTATTTATACTAAGGCTGTCACCTAAAGAGACTATTTGAAATCAGTTTTAGTCATGTGAAAATTGCAAAGCGACTGTGCGTGCGCAAGATTTAACAGCGCATGTTAAATCTTGCAACATTGTGTAATATTTCAGAGACAATACTGGATATGAGTGAAATTCTGAGATGACATTATTCTGCAAAACAAATGTGTTGTGGGAAATTGCGGTTGTTTTCCAATTCTTCCTGAAAAGTAATGTAAAGTAAGTAAGCAAAATGTATGTGATCTAAATTGATAATGATTCTTAAAATGATAATTATGATATTGAACAGATTGCATAACAAAATAAAACATTAGATTTGACAGTTTAATTGATATTCTGTAGGCTATATTAGCTATGTCTGTTTCATTCTCAAAGCGCAAATATATGACCTAATATTTTAAAGTTAAATAACAAGAAAAAGTGCTACTCCTTGTCATGAATATCTGCAGCTATGTGTCATATTGCTGATCTACCACGAACCAATCACACACTGTAAATGCAGACCCTACCCACTAAATTATTTATCATTTGAGCTTTCGAGCTTTCAGTAACTTGAGTTTTAAACTTTACATTTCCCATACAATTCTCAAGTTTTTTTTTGTTTGGTTGCTGTTCTATCTCTTACTACATTGTCATAAAAGTGATTATTTAAAAAGTATTCAGTTCTAATTTTATTTTATCAATGAATAAGTTCACAATCAATATTTTTACAGAATAACTTTATAATCAACATCCAAACAAAATGTGTCTGAGGAAATAAACCCTTCAAACCCTGCCTATTCGGAATGTGAAGGGTTAAATATAAGAAGAAGCACCTTTGTCTCCCTATCAGAATTTTTCTGCCTCTGCAGTTGCTTGGAGGAAAATGCTATGCTTTCAGCTCAGTGATTGGTGGTCCAGCTATAAATTTACAGAGGGCCGAGCAATAGTGATTCAATGACAGACTAATTTCAAATGACAGTAAAATTGACCAATAAAATCTTCCCTCTGAAAGGGTAGGCTTTGAGGAGGACATTGTTGCGAATTTATTATCTGCGCCATTTTCAAGATTAACTTTTAATGAAAAGTTGGAGTTCCATAATGACCATTTTCCCAAATAAACCATAACATATATATTTAATAGGCTGCTATGCCAATCTAATATTATTTATTAACAATATTGCTTGTTTGTGGTGGTGGATTCCAAATGCCATGATCGCTGTTCACTGTCCATGGTTCCCAAGTGTCTGTTGCTAATGGTTGCTTTGCTGTGTGCGTGCTGTCATGATGCGTCGGCTTACATGAAATGTTGTTGGTTTTGTGTGGTAGAAGGGGTGGCTGTCGTGTGTTTTTCACCCCAGCCCGCTGTCATCATATTCTGCTGAGGAGCACACAGCTTGCATGATGATGCAATTATTTGTAAGGAGGATTTACACTTTGCTTACGAAAAAAGCTGTTTTCTCGTTTTGGTGATAACTCTCACTCTCTCCATGTTGTTTGCTTGTTGCATTGCTAAGGCTGGACTCGTGTCTTAATTTTTTGTTTCAGAGCTGGAATTTTCACAAGTAACTTTTGCAGTACTATAGGAGAGGACACAGTAAGCTAGGCTGGTAGTTTGCTTTTTTTCCTGACGAGGGAATGGGGGTCAGAGGGCCAAGGTTTAAGAGTCACGGTTCGCTAATGATGCACACTAATACATATTCAAATGCAATTCAGCACTCACACAGGCGATCATTTTAGAGGCCTTCCTATACAGGAACATAGCTAACTGAACTCTTAGTTCTGATTTTCCCTCATCCATAGTGTACTTGATACAGCATCTCTGGTGGTTTTCTGGAAGATTCCACATGATAATGCTGTGGCTCACGGTTTCATGAAAAAAGTTTCTCAGCACAGCCTAAATTCCAAGCCTGGTATATTTTATTTGAATGACATTTAAAAGGCTTTTGATGAGATGAACTGCCTTGGGTACACTTGGGAAAATATTTTGAATTTCAGTTCTCCAGTCTGCAACACAATAGAGTAAGATTTGTGGTTATAAAATTTTTGTGTTCATGTCAATGAATAATATCGTTCAATTTCTTAGCATGAACCAATTATCCAAGGTGACTTACCTAACCAATATGCGTGTGTAAGAGTGGGTGGATGTGGATGTGTGAGTGTGTCTATATATTTGCACCTTTTACCAAAGTAATTAAATGACATTGCTCATAATTTTTCTGCATTTGGACCTGCAACCCCCTGTACACAAGCTTAGTTCCCACAGTATGAACCCACAGTTGTGCCTTTTGGTGGTTAACTTCCCACAACACAAAACATATACTTCAGGGGAAGCATTGAACTTTACCATACTGGAGCTAATGACTTCATAATATTGGAATAAGAAACTTTTATTCAATCAGCTGGTGTAGAAAATGTGAGCTGTGGTGAACTTTGTATATCTGTTGCATGATGTCGGATGATGTATCATGAAACATTCATTAATGATATAGTCTTTTGTTATCTTGTGTACTCTTAAACCCTCATGTCGAAGTGCTGCATTACTTATATAATGTCTGCTATGTGTCTAGGTCTAGGCCCTTCTTTCCCTGTGTGCACTTGCATTTGCTGTTGTTTTTTTGTGTGTGTGTGTGTGTGTGTGTGTGTGTGTGTGTGTGTGTGTGTGTGTGTGTGTGTGTGTGTGTGTGTGTGTGTGTGTGTGTGTGTGTGTGTGCATGCACACATACTTACGATTATGTGTGAATTATTGCACTCAATAAAATGTCACATCAATGGTGTTTGACCTCCTCTTTTGCAAATCAAGCAGAAAAACTGGCTCTGTCCCATGTTCCAATGCAGTGCATAAAGATGTCAGATTTCACACACACACACACACACACACACACACACACACACACACACACACACACACACACACACACACACACACACACACACACACACACACTCTTCCATGCTCATTATATTCCATCAGTCCTTCCTTCCATAAGGATGTACGCAGGCTGATCAGTGGATCCAGCTAGGCTGCTCAGGGTTTCTTCAACAGGAGAGTTTCCAGGCTTTCCATTGGCCTGTGCATAACAACAGCATTGGGATTTGCCCTTCAAGTCCTCCAGCACAGACAGATATCATTACAGTAATATATACTCCCATTACACTGTGCCCTGAGAGGACTCGATGCCTGGCGACTCTCAAGAAGCACATGGGACCCTGTGAATGAGTCTATTAATAAAGGGCCAGGCACTTCATTAACTCCCAATCCAAACCCCAATCCTCAGCAAATACTGAGAGATGCAGCCCAGGGGAGTAAATAGGAGTGATGGTGTCTAAGGCCACAGGGGGTGAAACATTTTCCATAACTCATTTGAATGAGAAGAATTGCCCTGCTCTGACCATTTACAATTGATCCAGGCAAAGCTTTCCTCTGCCTGGGGCAGCAGACGACCTGCAGCATGAAGAGCCGACAGCTTGGATACACTCTGCAAGTATCTGGAGGACTCAATTCCCAAATCCCAACCTTCATGTTATAGCACCCAACATTTGCTCAGGAGGAAAATATAAAAAAGCCTTAACTGACATGCTAAATTTGATTAGAGAGAATTTGGAAAGAGAAAAAAAAATAAACAAGAGAACATTTGCAAAGGCAAGAAAAGTATTTACTGGTACAAATCTGAAAAAAAAAAATATTCTCAAAGGACACGAGGCAGTAACAGGCCTCTGTGGTGATAGCTGTGGCAGGGATCCTTGTTTGTTTTTGCATGCCAGTAAACGGAAACAGATGGACACTGTTTACCAGCCTTGATTAAAGGAGAGAGGCCATTTATCACAAAGAAGCAAGCAGATGTTATAAAATGTGGTCAATACCTTAAAAAGCGTTGATGGGAATGAATGTGGTTGTTTTTTTTTTTGCTTGTTTGTTTTTTTACATACATAAATGTAATAGAAAAGAAAAAATATTGTTTTATTTATTCCACATATGTCTGTTTTCCACCTGGTGTCAGATGGCATTTGCTCTCATGCAAGTTTCATTTTTGAAAATAGAAAGCAACTTGTATTAATCAATCTTTGTTCATCTTTACCTTTACCCAAATTTCACATTTTCTTCCTGCCTGATCATCAGAAAACCACACTGTCTGTGATGACTGCCTGTATGTGTGCAATGTCATTCTGGAAACTGAAGACATGTATTAACTGATGTGGGTACACTAGCATCACACGACAACAAATCTACACTGTGAGCTTTGTGACTTTTTAAGCAATAATAAAGTACAATCATTGTAAAAAGAAGCTGTCAAAGCACAGATTTAAAAAAAAATAAATAAATAAAAAATAAACTTAAAATATCTTAATACATTGCATTGCATTAAAGATTAATGCATTAAAAATCTTAATGGATTTTAACAGTTAATAGGACACCGTGCTTTGACATTCTTTGCTACCCCTGAAATAGACTCACCAGCTATGGCGCAAATGCTGGTGGCATTTGAAGGGAACAGAGATGACAGTCTGATTGGTATATTGAGGTTTTAAAACCCAAAACCCAGATTTGGACACCTTCTACACAAACTTACTGCACACTCAATGTGTGCTAAGACTAAATGATAATAGTATGCACTATTAATTATGAATTTATTCAAAACATTTATTTAATTACAAAGTTGGTTTAAGATGTCACTTATGGGGTGATTCAGTCTTCCAGAAATGTATAGCTGTTGTAATAATGATATGGTATGACAAAACTACTTTTTTCAGTACTTATACATACATATACATTATTTGATAGAGTATTATTTATTAAGTAAATATAGTACAATTAAAATTTGGACCCACAATACCTAGGTATACCGAGCATTTAACAATTAACTGGATTCACTTTAACTCATTTCACTCATTCTGCCCCAACTACATTCTACCCCTGCTTCATTCATTTTATATCCCATTGTCTGGGGTTAAGTAGAGATGGTTAGTAATTTACATGATGGTGAGAGCATGGTCCACTGTGGTCCGCTGTGACTGGAACACATCCTTGAGGCAGTAAGTCAGAGCACGTACCATTTATCCATTTTGCGTCTGGATCATGCACCTGGAAGTTTCTCTCAAAGAGGTCATCCAGCACCAGTTTAGATCCCAGAGATTTTGAGCCATCATCTACAAAGTACAAATAAATGCAACAGTATTACATTAATCATAACTGAAAATATAATAGGATACATAACATTCACATAATTTTACCAGGAATGGGAGACAGAGGGTGTCATGTTGACGTCATTATTTTTTGACCTGAATTCTAATGAAATGACCTGTTATGCTTTTACTTTTGAAGAAATGTTACAGAAATTTTACACATAACATGGGGACACTTTCTAAACTCTGGAAAACAGAATTATGAAAAAAATAAGTTGCCCTTTAAATCTGCCATGGTATCCAATGTCCCAGATTCAAACTGGAGAGAGAAACATCTGAGCATTATCTACAGCCCTCTTAGTTTCTATTCAGTTACCTGTATTCTAGATAGAGTGTTATCTTGCTAGCTTCAGCCTGATATAAATGGTGCACTTGCATTTTGTAGTTTGTGCATTCCAAGTAGTCTTTTTAATGCTATCAACTCAATGCAATCGCTAAAGGCAAAGGGCACTGAAGGCAAAGCACAGGGCAGAGCTCCACAACCCCATTTGGCAAAAAGAAGAATAACCTCCTCCAGGGATAAGACTGCTTGGGAAGCCAAAGCCCCAACAATTAGTTTAGCTTTTGCTCTTCCAGCTTACAGCACAAGGGAACCAGGAGGATTACAGTGATCAGCTGTTATACTGTCATTTAAAATCTGCACAGTGAAAGAGGCTAAAGACACCCACAAAAAAAAAAAAAAAAAAACTGTCCAAGCTGTCTCTCCTGAATGTGTCAATTTCAGTGTATTTTCTCATCTGTGCCTACAGCATATATACCATTGAGTAATGGATTATGTCAGTTAGCATAATGGAAACTTAGTAATACACAGGTATAATTTGACAAAGTATAGCTTCTATCAATATTCTCACTTATGTACAATTACTCATGTACTCCATAACATAGCTTTTGAATTGAGTTGAGTGTACATTGAATCCTAACGATAAGTCCAACCAGTTCAACTCGAAGATTAATACCCAGAGCTGCTGAAAGCAGTTCCCTTGTAACTGTGAGCATGGCATTTTCAATGTTCAGTGGTTTCAGTGAGGTTCATTTTCAAATTATTCTTCATTGCTGGGAACTTACTAACATCAAGATACAGTGTCTTGAACAATAGATTGTTATTGTAAGATATAGTACTGGCAATTTGTAAGAAATAGCCCTAATGCTCACACTTGAATGGCCAGAACTAGTACATTACACATTTGTTGTAAGTTATAGGCTGTTTATTTGTCTCCTTGGGGTCACTAAGGCACCAATGCATTGCTAGCTGGATCTGTTGAAAGAGCAGGGGCCAATCAAACCGCTTGCAGCAAATCAAGTGCTCTAGAGAACTGTTGGACAAGGACTAAGAAGGATGTAGAGGGGTTGTCTGAGCAATGTCCTGCAAGCAGTTTTATCTGTGCAAATGGATTAAATGGTGCAAACTGTATAAACGGCACCAGAAAGCTAATTTAATGTTGTTCTCTGTTTGGTAATTGTCATGTTATGTAAACATAGGAATAAAGTGCAGCTGTAATGAATGCATTGACATATATGTGTGTGTGTGTGTGTGTGTGTGTGTGTGTGTGTGTGTGTGTGTGTGTGTGTGTGTGTGTGTGTGTGTGTGTGTGTGTGTGTGTGTGTGTGTGTGTGTGTGTGTACAGACGCACCTTTTCAGTGCTCCAACAAAAATATGGAATGTGGCCTTCACTCAGGATATAAAATCAGGGAGTAATATGACAATGCTGTTTAATGATGGTATATACTGTATAAAACCAGATGTACTGGCCAAGACAATGATTCATAAAAGAGTTTAGCTCAAACCACAAGAGGAACATAACTTTTGCCCTTGGGCAAAAAAATAAACTATATACAAATTCCCCTTTACAAGGACCACAATTTCAGATGAATACTAAATTTCTGAAGACAAATGTAAGAACAAGTATACAGAGACATAAATACATTACCATAGAGAACTGACCTTTGGAAGGGTACATACTAGGCAAATGCAGAGGAATTATCAAAACTGGGAAATTCAACAATTACATTTCAAAAACTGAATGCATAAGCAATCGCAAATGCTATTACTGGAATTTTAAAAAGATATTTTGTGACTTAGCTTCAGAAATAAAGAATGGGATAAATTTGCTGGTGGGTGACGCTTTCAGCATATTAATACATTTAATAATCTTGCAATTTGATCAAGAAACAACGTCAATTTCATAGTCAGTTTTAGGGTGAGCTCTCTGATTCCTCTTGTCAGTTTCATACAAACTGCCATCGCAACATGTGCTGACCTCTGACCTTTGGAGAGAAGGACGATGGCCAGGCCGATGAGTGACAGGACCACCACGATGACCAACAGAGAGATTGCAATGCCCTTCCAGTTCCTCTCTGGACCTGGGTCTACAAGATCCTAAAGACACACAGAGGGCATAGTGATTCAGGATGCAATGGTAACACTCTCCTGTCCATAGCAAGATTATTGCAAAGAGAGAAGGCAAGAAGAATTCATAGGAATATATTGGAAAAATATATAACACAGAAATGGATTTGCATTGACATGGTGGTATTGTGGAAAACTATATATCTATTTAATATGTCAAGGTTGCCAGTCACAGCTCTCTACTATAAACAAATTATCAGTACTCAGTATTGAGAGATACTGGAAGTCTGTCTATACATGTGTTTGGTAACAGCAGTAATGTGGGGAGCATGAAAAAATAAAACTCTTACATGTAATTGAATTCAAAAGAAAGGCACCCTTTGATTTAATTTACAATATGTGCCTATGATATCAAAAGTCATTCATGCTGTCCTTCAGGATATCGCTAGCTTCTTTTGATTCTATTCTCAAAAGGGGAACATAATAGCATTGATTGCTGCTCATGGAATTAGGTTTACATTAACCTTCAAATGTCTTACTTTCTATAGTATAGGCTTTTGTTATTTCTGTGTCTTTTTTCATGGTAATAAAAGTTTCACTCTATGTTCATGTTGATGTCAGAGAGAGAAGGTTTAATGGAATACACACAGCAGAGAGCTTCAGAAGCACTATGCCATGGGAAGGAGTTCTTTGAAATGCTTACCCTTTCAGACAGATACACATTACACATATGGAATAATTATGCTGTTTATTTGTTTTTTTATTAATATGATGTGGCTTTAAAAAGCAGCCCTTCATAGCAAAGCATGTAGAAGGATCTTGCTCCTCCCTCCGAGTCTTATCATGTGGATGATCTGTGCTAATAATAGCCTCTGCATGATTGCACCTGCCCTCCATTCGAGAACTCGTTTGGGAAACACACGGTGGAGTAAAGCACAAATCACCTGTTTCCAAGACGGCTTGTTTGAGAGTATTGATTTACCCGTCTCTCATTGTGCCAGCTCCATAGAAAGCTCAGGGCCACCTGCATTTCAAGAAACTTTTGATGGTGACTGCAAATGAGGCCTGTCTGTGCCTGTACCCATGTTCTTCCCTCTGGATATACAGAAATCATTCAGCCAACGGACTTCACAACATAGGAAAAATGTATCACACATCAAATGGTGTTACACTTTTTTATGGACAAGAGATTCATAAAAGTCATTGTTTAAATTAGGCTTATATAAAACAGATTTCACATAAACACAGCAGATCTGTGCATAAACACAGAAATGATATAATAATGGGTGAATTAAAGTACATTACAACTTGTTGAATTAATTAACAAAAATAATTACATTAAAAAAATGGAAGTGGAGAGTTTAAAGTAGTAAATGGTATTATCTGGATACATCTGCAATTTAAAAGAATAAATCCCATATATATGATGCAGAGTTGAAATCATCCATGAAACCACATTCTTATTAATGGTTTGACTAGCCTTGAGTTAGGAAGGTAATTAAAAATGACCCCTGGCTATTAACAAAAGGGAAAAAAATCTCATTCCCAGGTGTCTGCAGCTAGGGAAGGATGTAATTACTGAAGACTAGTCACAATGGAGGGATATTTTCCTGGGGGAAATCATTCTCCTGTACAAAATCGTCTTTGTTTTGCTGAGTCGTTAATCTCCAGATATCTCTGAGCACATTTAGATTTGAACTCTACAGTGCTTCATCGATCCTTAAAGCTTTCTCAATTGGAAACCACCACAGTGATCATAGGATTCGATAAGAGGACCCAGATTCCCAAAAGATTCTGAACTTTGTCCTCATCACATTCTAATTGAGCTTTTGAAACATCTATTTGGCTGCAGGCAGATGGCTAGTCACTCTGACAGTGGCATCGAGGCCGTCAGCAGGTTTGCATTCTCCAGGGGAATTTTGCAGGGACATTGACCTCATATTGTTCTATAAACTCCTCTCAACCAGTCTCAAATAAACAGAATTAATTTACAAAACAACTTACAACTTTCCTCTGGTAATCAATAACTGCACCTACCTTTAGCTGGTCTAACTGGTGACCCAGCTGTTAATGACAGTGCGATTGACAGATGGGGACAGAGAAAGGCTTGTATCTAAAATAGGACACTACAGCCTATTCATTTAAAGCTGCATTCACAGAGTTAGTTTAGTTAGCAGAGTAGCTCATCCAAAAAATGATATTGCTAATTGCAGTGGGATATTTGTGCATCAGAATCTTATTCTGCTGTGATCAGCAGTTAAGATGACCCTGTGTCTGTGTTTCAGTGGTGATTCATCTGTTATCCTGACCACAGATCAGTTAGTGGCATTACTCCAAGTATTGCTCCATATGAATACCCTTGGCACAGATAGGTCAGAGTCGCACTGCAGGGCAGAAGTTACCAGAAACTGCAGGCACAGCAAAATTGATTAAAGGAATCATATGGTTCTATGTGTGTTGGAACCCAAGACCTAGTGGTTCAATAGGTTGGCACTGCATTACAAACAAGCTATTTCTTTAACACAGTCTAACCTATTATTTACTGTGTTCTCATGAAAACCATTTGTTGCTGTGCTTGGCCATGCTTTCAGCACAGTCACTTGATTTCAGCAACGTTGGCAACAGGCCTTGTAAACGGCTTATGCTCAGTAATTAAATACAAGGATGTTTTTGAGTAAATCCAAATCACTTTGTTACGAGACATGTAATCTCCTTATCTGTGCATCATCTCGTGTTAAGCTGTTTTCCCTTGGTACTTGAAGGTTTTATCATTTTGTGTTCGGTTTTTCCTCTCTCCTGTGTCTCTTGATCTTGACTATAGGTTAATTCCCAGTGTAAACCAGGAAACAGTTCTCCCTCAAATATCCTTGCCAATTTTAAGGAATGAAACATTCCATCTCTTAAAATATAGTGCAAGTGATCTGAGTTTATCTCCAAAATGTTTTAGGGGGTATATTAAACTAAGGTTACGTCCTTGAAATAAGTTAAAACTGTTTTCATCATATGGATGGTATAATGCATGCTCAGTTATTTTATCCATTCTGTGACTGAACATAGATGGAAATTCAGTCAAATACATTCAGACGCCTATTTGCCACCTGTTGTTAGGCAGAAGAAGCTAATTTGACCTGTCATGAGCCTTAGAACTATCACAACTACCTCATTAACAGTGAGAGTTGAGAATTAGGTTAGGTAAACCACCCATTATTGTGCTCCGTACCAGAAACTGTACACACTCTTAATCCTGAATGATTTCTGGGAATTGAATTCCAGTCATGGACATTGACTCTGAAAATTCCAATGTTTCAGTGGATGGTTTTTCTCTGTGGTGTATATTTAACTTGATTGCCCTTTCCCTCATTTTTGTCACTCAGCCTCCATTATCCCTCTTAATTTTCTCCTCATCTCCTATCTAGCTGGCATTCTCACAACCTTCTTACCCCATCTCATTCTGTCCCCTGTCCTTCCCTGCCTTAACGTTATAATAACTGAATGTTATTGTATTTTCCTTGTTGCCTCATTGTAAATCAATTCTGTCATTTTGGCCAGATCTTATAAGCCATTTCAGCAAATAAAAAGTGCAAGAAGTCTGCCATATAGCAAATAACACCCCCATTCAAAATATCCCACGTAGGGGGTGGGGAAAGCTGTGAGCAGGAGGCTATCCTCCACTGTCTTGAGTTCCCAGTGTGGTTTTATAAAAGAACATGGTTACTGCCATATATTCCACAAAGAATTAGTTTCCCTGTTTTATAAGCACTGGATTTGGAAGCAGTGCCCAGACTAAAAAAGATGTTTTTGCATGATACCTCTGTGATAAAGACAATGGTATTGAGGTCAAAAATCAGAGAAGTGTCTGCTTTAAATGACAGCCAAACCTGTCATGAAAAATTGAGCCAACCATCATGCAGATGGATGGCAAAACCCCTTTCCCCTCTCTGTAGTTGTGGACCAATAACAGAACTCTCTTCTCTGAGTGCTTTGCATTCCCCAGAGAGAGCCTCGTCTGCATTATTCATGACCTCTGGATATTTGCTACAGTCTGGAGGCACTTCTCTGTTAGCTCCACAAAGAGGATGAGGTAACTTGCCGCACTGACGTAGGGGAATATCGCACAACCATGACAGCATGACTAATGGTGTTACCCTCACAACTCTGACAACTTCACTTTTTATGGAGGAGGAAGTGAGGATAAGTCAGGGGGAAAACAAGCTTAGTCAATGAATCTGGAGTGAAAGAATTCTAACAGAGCAAACGCGGTGTTTCACAAAAGCAATGCAATCTTCAGAAAATGAGACAAAACGCAGTCTATGAATTCAAAAGATCGAAAGATGGTCTGTTTAAGTTTTTGGTTTTCCTGTTTCCAGTTCTTCCATGAAAGTGGCAGAAAAATTAAAAATTGCTCTGAAAGCATTATGTGATTGCACCAACATTCACAAAATGTGATTGAACTGCAATTTCCTCTACTCCACAATTAGTTTTGATTGCAGCAACCACCCGCCCATTCCATTTCATCTCCGATTGATAACGGAAAACTGATTTGGTGCCAGTGAGATGCACATTTTGAAATATCTGAGAGTCAGGAATAAGATTTGACATGGCATGTAGACTTCTTTCTATGGCTCTGGAATTTTCATCCAATATTATTAAATCATGCACATTCATTTAGGTATGTAGTCATACCAAACTCCAGGTTTGGTATGACTGATTATTTTGGATTTGTGCTCCATTGTAAAGACTGGATTGTATGGTTGAATAATACATTGACACCATTTAGCAACAGTGAGGAAATTCACATTTTTCGAGTCCCCAAAAATAAGACATGTTGATTCAAATAATTATCAATGCAAAGTTAAATAAATTGCCATTCAGAGAGGACAATGCAATCTTCTTTCTCTACTATGCAGATCTTTAGAGTGAGCTTCTTTGAAACCAGTTTGTCTCCTCAACACTAACTACACTTTACCAAATGGTCATATACTGATATATGCATGTTTCTACAGATTTAACATACAGGGCTTGGAAACAGACATTAAATGGGAAACATCTGCAGTAACCCTGTCAATAAATGAAGGTAAAAAAACAATACAGATCCAAAACTGCAGTGTTACTGCAGTCAGAAACTGACTGTTAGGTTGACTTTCTTTCTAACTGGATATTTGTCACAGGAGCCATTTGTCAAATTGTTCTTCATTTTTCAAATGTGGAAGCTGTGCTGTCACTGCTGGTATCAAATCCTCTCAACCACAATCTGTGTGTCACTGAAAAATGAAATGACTAACTGAAACAACACAGCGGTTCAGTTTTCTGAAAATGACACATCATGTCTGCTTTTAGCAAAAATATATTTTGGGGATAAAAAGGGGGAAGAGTTTATGTGCTGTATATATGTTTGCTGAAACCATATATGTGTATTGTTGAAGGAATGACACAGCAGGTCAAATGAGAAAAAATGCATAGTCTCCTAAAATACATGATCAAGTCAAAAGGTAGAGTTACAGACTCACAGAAGTGCTTGATAGCAAGACAAACATGGAACGTGTCTGCTGTCACACTCAATGATTTAAACCCCTTGGTTAAAACCCATGCTTCTCTTTGAGGTGTAAACATATATACATCTCTATATATAGGTGTATTTGATTCATCCCACTCTGGTAATCAAAGAAGCACAAGATCACATGAAGTCCCTATTATGATCTGTAATCTGGATCTGCCAGGTTACGATGAAGTGGTTCTAATTATTTAACTATGGTCTACTTATATATTATCTTATTATAGTATAGCACCCATGCATGCTTGTCTCCCCAGCATTTCCATATGATTTATTTTTAGCTTAATTTCTGCCCATTGCCCTGTCATTGTTATACACAGTGATTTTGTGTCAGCAAACCTGCTCCTTTTTGGATTTTTAAGTATACACCCTCAAACATATGGTCTAAGACCACCCACTAGTCACAGACACTAGGGAAGTCTAAAAATACATGCAATTTCTGCTTATTGTCAGAAAATCATGGACTGCCTGCATGCACAGCATCTGTGTTCAGGAAAATCTGCCAACCAGATGATAATAAATTGCACTTATGTGGGAGTCGTCTAGCTTCTTTTTTTGTTCTACTGCAAATAATTGATTTGACCTCTGCAGTGAGACAGTCTTGCCATGTCCTTCACAGGCCCACTCACCAAGTGGAATCTAAGACACTCTGGCGGTTAATGAGTTTTCAGTTTTGGAATAATTTCATGACAGATCATTCAATCCCTCAGCAACCGCTGGCCCTTAATCACGTTGGCGGTAATGGAACACACGGCACTATGACATAATTCCTCTCAGCTGATGAATCTGATCAGTGTGGCAGCCATGCGTCTCATTTCACCAGCAAGTGCCTAAGACGTAGGTCACCTCACCTGTTCATAAGCATCTGCTCGTGACTGACAACCAGGTGCAAATGTACACAGGGTTTTAGCTGTAAAGAACATCTGGCTATTTCTGTACTGCAAATAGCAACCATAATGCTCTTATCCTGTGTATAGCTTTTCATGTGCAGTGGTAACCATTTTGGCTATATTGCTAGATTTGTACTGAAGCAAATCTGGATAATTACTGTACCTTTGATCATTCTGGTGTCAGATTCTGATTATTTTTGGCATTAGTAAGTAGTCTGCTGCTGTGAAACAAGGTGCTGTTATATGACTGTTCCTAACTTGTAATTTTGTTATACTGGACATTTGTCCTTACAGAAGGAGCCGATAAACAGTATCTTATCTTTTAATGTATTTTGTATTTATTTGCTTTTAATGTATATTTCTCCTTAGAGATCATACAATAAAAAGAATGGCTAGTTTCAACAGAGGAGAAGCATAAGTCTTCCTGGTAGCAGAGAGTATGCTGTGGGGTCCTGTATTGTTTTTTGAGCAAACAAATGCAGTATAATCCAAAGTACCAGTGTGAAAAATGAAAAAGCTGAGACTTGCACCTGTGATGTCTTGACTGCAGGACCTAGCTCAAAATGAGTGCCTTTATAGACTGAATCACTCAGGAGTCTGACTCTACACCAAATACAGACTCTTTGATTTTCAGTGACTTATTTTTCTCTTTCTGGAATCTGGAATTTTTTCATTGTTATTGCAGAGGGATAAACAAAGGACAAGAAAAGCTGACAGAGATCATATTTGTTTTGTTTTGTTTTGTTTTGTTTTATTTTCAGTATTAAATAGTAATATAGCTACATCAATAAGCTGTGTTCCATTGTTTGCCACAAAATAAACAAACAAATAAATAAATAATAAAGTCGATAAATAAATAAACAAATACATAAATAAATAAATAAATAAATAAATAAATAAATAAATAAATAAATAAATAACACAAATTGATTGAAAAAAGAAAAGAATATGCCAGTTTTTGTCTTGATGTCCTTCCTACCACTGCAATTTCACTTATTACTGCTGTTATTAAAACAGTCAAACGCTAAGGTCATTGCACTCTTGAATCTTACAGAAATTATGTTTCTAAATGAAACAAAAATGTAATGAAGATTATATTGTGCAATGTGACTACTTAAGATTATTGACAGGAATACCAAAGGTTATCATTTCAGTTTTTCCTTGATTCCCCACAGAAATCAAGAATGCAGAACCAGCACTTAGGTTCTTCTGGCCTACTCTCAAGTCATGTACAAGCCACCATAATTTGTTTCAAACCATGAGCTGATTATGCAAAATTAGAGTATTTTGTATGGGTAAATATCTGCAGTGCTGGATTGTAATTTACAATCCCCAGTTTCTTGAAATTCACTTGACTCAGATATTAATTAAAAAACAAAATAAAGGATGTGGAAAGAGCTGCTAATGAAACAGTTGTCTCATTGTGCTTCAACAAGACTACAAAATTCTATTGACCAAAAAATCCTTATGGTAGAAAAATGTAAACATAAACAAAAGTAAACATAATATCCACAAATTCCGTCTGAGAGAGAGCTGTATCTCCAAAGGCTTGAAAACCCTACTCTACATTTTTTAGCTGAGAGAATGGGTCTGTCCCCTATAGCTAACAGAGTACATCACTCCAGGCTGAACTTCAAGGAGTCCTGCTGGATGATCATCCAGCTTTAGAGTGGTGAAGTAAAAAGGCTCATACTACTCCTCTCAGCTGAATCAGGGAATTTAAGTTATCAAGGGGGAAAAGTACCATATTTGCCCAGAACTGAGTGCTGACCTAGCAAAGCACGGAGTGAAATCTCTGCTATGGAAAGCTAAAGTTAGCAATCAAACTGCCTACACGGTGAATATAAATCTGACTTTCAGTACTGTCACATTAGAAGATTTTTTTTTTGTTTTTATTGTTATTTATTGTACTAAAATTACATGTTTTTTTCAGTTGTTAGCACTGTGGCCTCACAGCAAGAAGGACCCAGGTTTGCAGCCCACCTTGGCCCTTTCTCTGTGGACTGCATGTTCTCGTTATGTTCATGTGGGTTTTCTCTGGGTTCTCTAGTCTCCTCCTATGCTCCAAAGATATGCAGTTAAAGCAGACTGGACTTTTCAAATTGCTCAAATAGGCTTGATTGTGTGTGTGTGTGTGTGTGTGTGTGTGTGTGTGTGTGTGTGTGTGTGTGTGTGTGTGTGTGTGTGTGTGTGTGTGTGTGTGTGTGTGTGTGTGTGTGTGTGTAAGAAGTTGTCTGGCCCTGCAAAAGGTGCAGGTGCAGATAATGGATGGATAGAATGAGTGATGTAAGATCCAGTAGCTTCTCAGAGAAAATAAATGAATTTTATTTTTATTTGTATGTGGACATTATATGTAGTATTTGTATGTATGAGTGTATATAATGTACAGGTCAAAAGTATTTGGCCATCTGTGGTTAAAAAATAAATAATCATACAATAAATAATAATAATATATTGATACTATGTACACTTACTACTTTGGTGCATATAATTATATCATTCAACTGTCAGTTATTTCCATACTCCAAGTCTGTGAATGGGATGACTGTGTTGTTTGTGCCCAGTACTGCATCACCATCTCTAACATGAGACCTGCATCATTTTTTTGTTAAAGAAAGAGCATGACTGGCACATGTGATCAACATGATTAAGAGAAAAGGCCCATAAACTGAGTATTTCCTTTCCATACATGATTTGTTAAAAAGTGTTTTTTAATGAAAGGCTCCTATTTAATGTTATCTATATCTCCATCTTTATTCCTAAATCAGAATGCATTTTTAAAACAGGTCCAAGGAAGGTCATTTAATGAGTGGAATGTCAACATTTGCTTTATATACTTTTAACTAAAACATGATTTTATTTTATTTCATTTAAATTTACTTTTTTAACCCCCCTGCTACTTTGTTGGCAAACAATATGTAGTCAGAATACCTCAACATTGTCACTACACTGTGTTACAATGCAATTCCCATCCCCCACCACCCTCCAGAAGCCTCCCCCTCCTCAAAACCCATTGAAACAGTTGTGCTCCTCTTTGGGGAGCACATTCATTTAAAATGAGATAATGTGTTCAGCCAAAAAATAAAAGCAGACTTGACTATCATATTAAATCTTGCTTAACCTAATTCAAAAGAGTAGTGAAGTGATGTTGAAAAATATCAAGTGGATGACCTTGCTCCCTCCTCTTGTAACTTAATAAAATAATTCAGATTCTCCTGTTTGCTACTGTTTTCTTAACAATGTTCAGTTTCTGTGCTTTTAAATACTGATGTTACCAGGAGGATTTTGTGATTTTAGCAGGAACTGATGGAAATTCATTGTAAATATAGTAGATATAATGCAAGGAACTATTGAAAGCATGCATCTGTGTGGGGCAGTCTGCACCCCAATCCATTGATAAGACACTCATTTCACATCAAAGCGAAATATGTGCTTTTACATCTGGTTAGCCAGATCCATAGATGCGGATATTGTGCTCAAGAATAAATCTGATTTGCACTTACACACATGAAGGCATTATAAAAATGTTGCTTTCAACTTCACCTTTGTCATGTCACAAACAGTTTCCTTTCTCTACCCTTGAACTCCCTGCATTAAACATAGAGGTTGAATAAAGATCCTTCGTTGAAGCGGGGGGCAAGTCTGTAATAATATCTTTCAGCATTATAAAAACATCATGGCAGGACCAAAAAAACAGGAGCAATGGGAATAGCTCCACTCACGCTGGGTGCACAGCTATTTTTATAAAGCCCACATCTCCTGGCTCGCCTGGAGCATATTTAAAAAAAAAAATAAAAAACTACAACATAAACTGTGAGCTTCGAATTTCACTTAAGATCACTGCTTTATTTCATGACCCCCTTAGAGCAGAAGATAGAATTTAACCGATAACATACAGTACAGGAAATGGTTTCTGTCATTTGGCCCAGGGGCGTTTTTTTTTTCCCTGTTAATACTGTTATCGCTTGCTTTTTCCTGGTCTTGTGAGAAGTCTTTGGATCATTGTGGCAGGTGTCAGTGTTGTGTATCATATTTTTTTTTTCTTTAATGGTTTGCTCAACACCATTGAAACCCCCTATGTGAAATATAGGTATATATTTTTCCTTAATCCAGTATCAAATATTCATCATTTATCATTTTACAAATTCATAATTTGTCCAATGGCAGCTAAGAGAATGAATACAAATTAAAATCAACCCATTAATGACAAAGTCAGCCCCCGTTTAGTTGTTGGCAGCAGGATGGCAACCGGCTACTTTCCTTCACCCATCCACTAACAATCAATCGTGTAGCTCATGCTAAGCCTCAGTTTAAGAAACAGCTAAGAATTTAAGTTATCATTTAAATATACTGATTTGAATAACAGTATCACCTCTAAGCACAGTTTTGACTGCTATAGTTCTTTTCAGTAAGCACATTTCTCGAAACGCTCTGATCAGATTGGATTTCTGTTTAAGTGGAATGGCATCACTCCAATAATTCTGGTCCATCTGATTCTGCCTGGTCTGGGTCACTCTTGAAATGCTGAAAATTCCATAGCAATGGTCACCATCAAAATGTGAAGACGGCAACAAGCCATCCTGATGCCAAAGCCAGTAGCAAACAATTAGATCATTGTTCAGAAGAATTCTTCACAGGTCAACACATATTAAGATAATTGCAGAACTTAAATTGGAATTGGGCTTTTCCCTTGCCTCATTGTATTTTATCGGAGAAACC
This sequence comes from Albula goreensis, assembly GCA_022829145.1. Classification (NCBI taxonomy): domain Eukaryota; kingdom Metazoa; phylum Chordata; class Actinopteri; order Albuliformes; family Albulidae; genus Albula; species Albula goreensis. The sequence continues at coordinate 16,701,719 of CM040745.1, forward strand.
AATTGTCCTACTTCAGCAGGAATTCAAGCTTAGATACCAACACCTTTTTTGTGTTTGTTGTTAATTAACATGTAATGTGTTTAAGAGTAAAGTGACAAAGCAGTATTGAACAGAGTAAACAAATTCAGCAGCAACAGCACTGGTTAATATTTTTTTTACAATATTTTGTTGCTTGTGAAGTTCCTTGCACTTAAAAAGCTTTGCTTGAGGGTGAGTTACAGTGGGCAGCCAGGCAGTCCAGCATCTGGGATGTGTCAACATTGCTGCTGCATTGCTTTTTTTAATGACAAATCATATCAAAAGCTTTCACATATCTTGGGCTCTGGACTTCAGTTCCCATGATGTGGGATTTGTGTAATTCCCATTAGGATTGATTATCTTTCCATATAGATGCTACAGCTGGACTTGGCATGGTAAAGTTCCTAGAGGCCTCTAAATGGGCTTAGTCTCAAGGAACCCCCAAAAAAACTTCTAAGTGGTTCATGGGACTGATGTCAAGTGAATGCGATGAAGCAAATGAACAAGCAAGAACAAGTGCAACCTTTTGAAAAATAAGTGGCGCTAGTTCAAATGAGAAACTTAACTCAGAGTCTAAATCAGTTGACAGCAAGCTGAGTCTACTGATGTCCTGTGAGGCAACTATGAAGTCTCATCAATCATATGGTGACAGCATTCCTTAATGTGATTGTAGCAGCCTGTTTACATGGCATACTCTTAAAGTTTAAGCATACTTACCATCACTGTACAAATGCTCTACTGCTATGCCATAATGCTTTTTTTCCAACTCTGTCTTAACCTGCACGCTCGTAGTCCTGCTTTTCTATGTGTCATTGGGGGATCTGACTGAGTTTTGCTTCTTGCCAATCACTTAATTGCTCATGTTATTGCTGGGCAGGTAGCACCATGACAAGCAGAGCCTTCTGCTGCTGCAATGCAATGTGCACATGTAACACATATTATCCCATTAAGAGTGTATTGCTGATCAACATTTTCAGAGGTTTGATTTTTTAATTCTAAAACAGTTTGCAACTGCTTCTTAAAAGTTCCCTATGAAAATGGGATTGAAATGAGCTCTATACTAAATAGAAGTTTGATTGACAGAGAAGCACCTCATTTGCCCCCAGACTCGATATATTAGCCAATGGCAGTGCAGTGGGACTCTTCATTAACAGCGGGGATCGGGAGCAGTAAGGCACTAGCGGAGTTCACTCATGCAGTTACACCCTGGGTCTTCGTTAATATACAGCTCCATGCTGGCAGTGTCCCTGTAAGCTGTATTTTTTATGCAATGTGTGTGAGCCTGCTTTTAACAACATATTGAGCCATGGACAAATGACCTGGCAGCCAGGCGCTCTAATTGGGTGTCTGAGGGTTATGCAAAGATGTGCAGTACAGTGGCCTTTTCCGTTCAGAAAGAGAGAGAGGGAGAGAGCGAAAAAAAGTTGGTCACAATCCAGCTCAGTGCCACAGAGTGCTTTTGGGTACAAATCAAGAAAGCACACCCGTCCCCATGGCAACATGAGTTATGTGCACTTTTGCTACCAATAATGGGCTTCACCTAAAGAAGAGTCACGTCTACAAAAAGATACATGTAAACAAGGGTGTGCTTCATCTCTGGCTGAGGTGCTAGCACATGGTCCTGGACATCAATGGTCTTACAGGTTTAAGGGACACCTCTTAAGCAGAAGCTAACTTGCACATTGAACAACAGGTACCATATCAGTATCTTCATAAACCTGGAAGTGTCACTCTAAAGCAGACATACTAAACACTATATCTATAGTGTGGGAACTAGCGCTGCTTTGTATTGTGAGATCATGAAAGAACAGTTTCATTTCATTTTTGTAGTACTCTTTCTGCAATTTTTGGCATTTGCACAGTCTCATGCACAGTCTCATTTATTTCCTTTCCCATACACAAGAAGTACCATGAAAAATATTTACTTTTGAAACAGAGCTGAAATTCTCAAAGTATCCAAACAAATAAGTCATATTAACTATATGAGGATAAAGAAGCACTCCCAAACTTCTTTTGTTCTTTCCTATCTTTAGAGCCATTCATCTGGCATAGTGTTTCATTCTCAACAACCTTTATAAAATGCAGGTCTCTCGAAATTCTCATTCTCTACATTCTCAGGAAAGCTCAATGCTAACCAACAGCTCTTCAGGAAAGCAATCTTTGTTGAAAGCTAAATTAACTGTGTTGGATTGAGCTCAAATTTATGTCACTCAAAAATAAATCCACTTCAAAACAGACATGAACACACTGGGTCTAGAGATATCAGATTCATCTTGGTGCAGGACAGATCTTACATTCAAAATGGATCTTGCTGTGAAGTTGCTTACATCTGTAGGCTGTATTGTTGTATGGAAAATGGAGAGTCAGGAGAAAAAGTCACTGTTTGATATTTTTGGCTGCTATCCCAGTGTAGCAACTAATTATTTGAGCAATTTGCCAGCACTTGTAAAAAAGGCTTCATGTATGACGTTTCTCAATATTTATCTCTGGATTCCAGTGGAGGGCATTATGAACTTCACCAAAGCATCAGTGTTTACTGAATGTGTGGTCAGGGTGAACAAACAGGGTGACCAAAACACAAACTACCGTTGTCAGGGAGGAAGGAAGGAAGGTCTACCATGTGTGACTGTTGCCTTGCTACAGAATTATCAAGGGGATGATCTGTTAATCCCACTAATCTGAGTTCATCAATCGATAGAAAAAGACTTCAAATGACAACTTAATTCTACAGTATTAGCCGGGACTTTTTTCTAGAACATTTCTGAAGCCAGACAAATGAAGTCTCTTGTACTGCTTTAGATGGTCACCAATGTCAATGCACTTCAAGATAAATTTTAGCAAAATTTCAGCTAATGAAGATGGATGCTTTCTTAATGAAGGGTGCACCCATTATCCATGCTACTGCCAGACGCCTGTCCTTGGGCTGATCGTTAAAAAAGGGCTTTGGGTAAAAGCACTGGAAAGGAAGAAAGAACAAACCAAAGAATATAAAAGAAGATAAGAGTAATATAACGAGTTGTTCGTTCCATCTCAGATAATGAACGCATAAATCACTTACATTAACATGGCTTTTGAGTAATTGGCTTTCCACACTCTGCACTGAGATAAAAGGCTGTTAAGTATAGCCACCAGGGTGATTATTTTGTGAATTGTACTTTATCTGCCTCTCACAACAATAAAGGATTGCACATATTCCAGGGTTGCCAGCTACTCAAAGCTGGAGCCTATGTATTTCTTGAAGTGGGTGTGTGTGTGTGTGTGTGTGTGTGTGTGTGTGTGTGTGTGTGTGTGTGTGTGTGTGTGTGTGTGTGTGTGTGTGTGTGTGTGTGTGTGTGTGTGTGTTTGTGTGTAGGGGGGTGGTGTGGGGGTGACTGTAAACTCCAAACAATAGTATAAGGCTCCGTTCTTTGACACTCCACAGGCAAGGGGGGATGAAATTACTATGGCATAACCAGCTCAGCCCCCCACCCCACCCCACCCTCTACATTTCCCCATGATTTGCAGGAGCACTAACAAATTGCTCGGTCCTCATCCCTGCTCAACACTAAATCTACAGCGTGCCGGGGTTCTAATTTCCCAACCATCTGCTTAATGGGCCCAGACAACAAAAGGGAAAAGACTCATCTTGAAGGACGGTGCTGACTGTGGGTGAGATGGGGTGCCGTGGTACTGTGGTCGGGCATAGGGCACATCTCATTACGCCAGCCACATCGACATCGCTTCCTTTATAATTAATCTTCATCATGCTGCAGCCCTGGCAGGCTAAGTAATCAGGGTAACACAGGGGGCAGCTAACAATATCCTGAAATGAACGGGGCAGGTCTGCAGTAATTGGCGTACTGCATGGCCCATCACAGTGGGAGAGAGCAGGCCAAGGTGATAGTTGTCACATGGTAACCTTTGGTTTTTTATTTTTGCCAATGAACATCTTCTAAAATGCCTGAACTGCCTTATTTGTAAAATACTGCCTTATTTGTAAAATACATGTGCATTTTTGTATAAACTGCACAGCTATTTGCAAATGTATTCTACTTATTGCTATTTCAAAATCATATTTTATAGGATGTCTTCAAAATTAGTTTGTTCTTTCATACTCATTGACACACAGAACTACATTTGTGCTCAATTTGAAGATTAGAGCATCTTTATAACTTTGTCAGAATCAAAACTAACACCTCCTTTAAAAAGAAATGTTGAGGACCTCTTTGAGAGTTTTTAGAAATTAATTAGTATCCATTTATGGATATGACTACCCAACACTTCACTGTATACCAGCATTCAATACAAGGTATAATTATGAGCTTTAATTTAATGAATGACTCGAGTGAGTGACAGTGTTTGTTAGTTCACAGTTAACCTAGTATCCCACATAGCTGTGTTTTACGTTTCACTTTATAACGTTTTAACCTTTTCTAGTTGACGTTATTGGTTATGTCACATTTGGCATAGCATTCCTCATAAGAAGGTGGTATGTCTACCTTAATGAAGTGTGACATTTTCTTAGGCAAGATTTATACATCATGTAACTAGCACTTAATTTAAATTGCGACTTAATTGTAAGTATGCATGAAAACTTAAAAAGCAAGAAAAGTGAAATTCCATTACACTTTCACTCAATCAATATTAGACAAAAGAACACATATTACCATTGCTGATTATTAATTATGGTTAGGATAATTAACAAGATGATGAGTACTCTAACATGACTAGTTACCTATAGATTCAGGTTGGAACTTGGTTAAATAACCTTCCAAAATTCCAAAAATCAAAGTGGAACTTGATATTTTTACAGGCAGATGGTTCTTTATTTCAAAATAAGAAAACAATACATTCCAAAGGGCATGATTGCTTGTTTCCAATTAAATAGAAATTCTAAAAGAAACAGGTAACATGTTGAAACATGTTGTATTGGAAGGTCTGTTTGAACTACATATGCCCTTAAAGAGACAAAGTGTATTTGACAAAATGATGCAAATACAAACCTGTTTTATGAGATTAGCACTAGCTATTTAGCTAGTTCAAATGGACACCATTAAAAAGAAAAAAGGCACAGCTAGACAGCTTTCAAAATAAAATGCTAGTACATAGTTGCATATTATATTTATAATATGTATTGGTATCATATTTAAAATATAAATTGAAAAGTACTAATCTGACACAAATCATACTTTGTATTGATGACAAACATGCAAAATCAATCACTCTTTTTTTGTCACTTTCAGGTGTAAGGGCCCACTGAACTTCAGCAGATTTTCAAAGAAGAAGCCTAAACTACACATCTTTTCCCCATAGTTGTGTTGCTATGTACATTTAGTGGACCCCCTAATGTTGAATTAATCATGGTTAGATTATGTGTGAAGGGTTCTTCCGTTGATTGAGAGGGACATAATGGAGAAGATATTAATACTATGAAATTAAAATTAGGATTTAAGTGATTGTACATATTGGGCTAGTCTGAGGCATAAACAGAAGAAACGGATGACTAACCACACACACACAGACACAAATATAGTTTTAAGTAGCCTAAGAATGTACTGTAAGAATACACTAGCAATATTCTATGCTTAAAATCTGATCACTATGTGTATATTAGATGTGTCAACATGGAGTGTGTGATATGCGCAAACTTGGAGGGTGGAGGACAATCGATTCTTCAGAGGGAAAACAAATCAATTCAAATGCTTTGTGCTGTTTGTAAGCACAACATGATATCTAACTACTAAGGGAAAGGCCATCCATTCTACAGTTAAAACAGACTGTGCTTTTTTTTAACTTTATGAACCCACAGACAATAACACACAGATCTCAAGACTTATTAAATGCCAATACGGATGTCATCAGGTCAAGTAAAGCTCTAAGGCAAATTCATGATTCACTTTTGATACTAAATAAATGATAAAATATGATATCAAGCAATGTTTGTCGTTCAATGATAGATCATGCTGTAAAAATGTATATCAGTTAATAAAACCTTCATTGTTTATCAAACAGTGATTTTATTTACTTCATTCACCTAAATTCTAGTAAAACATTATGCTAACCTAAACTACGAAGCTGAGATGACACTAAATTTAATCAAGGAAAGTGACACAAAATAGAAATGCTACTGGGTTACATAAGTTAATCAGTTAAAACACTGGTGAGTTCACAGTGCAAATATACATCATTTTCCTGTAGCCTACGATAGGGTAGACTGCAGTCTCCAGCAACAGGCGTTCTGTAGAATAAACATGGTTTACTATGTAGTTATCAAATTACAAGACAGGCAGATTTTTTCACATGAAAATGTAACCGTGCTTTTTCCATCTTGTCCAATTTTAAAGACTATCAGGAGATGTGGTAGGGGTATGCAGATTTTCATGTCACTCATGTCACGCTCTGCTTCGCCAAGCAGAATGACCAAGGGTGTTCTCAGCAGGACAGACTGCATACACATAATGGTTACCTGGTTTGACTCAAATTAATGAATATGCTCTTTCAGCACGACTAACTGTTTGTTTATCAGATGTCGGGATAGATTGACTGGACAGACTGAGAGGCTGATAACAGCTAAATATGAGCGGGTACTGTGGTCACCTTACATTCTGTATCCAGCATTGCAATTCATGGAGAGTCATGTTCATTGGTGCTACTGCTACTTCTCAAAAGTGCATGTTAAATTAAAATTTTATTTCCCATTAGAAGTACAACTAGTAGTGACCTTGACAAGTAATTTACCAGTATATTTTAACCAGATCAATTGGATAATGATGAAATCCAATTGATTTAAGTATATTAAAACAAATAACTACATATACCTACTCACCTCTTACATTTAGATTGAATTAAATTTTTTTTTTTTTTTTTAGAAAATAATTACTGTATCTGATAACATATGCTAAAGCAAGCTACCAAAGTTTGTGAATTACAAGAATAGAGATTGCACATGGCTATTACAGAACATTGTCTGATAAGCTTTAAAAAGGTAAGTTTTCTCTGCTGAGCAGCAGACTCTTAGTACTAGGTACGTAACTCAGAGAAAAACATTACTGGGCTATCAAGTTCAAAGGGGGGGGCATGTCATTTTCCAGACTAAATTAGCATTCAAGCTCCTATATGGGTCCTCCTACTTTTCTCCACAGAAAAAGCGCTGAGCGCTCCCAACACAGAATTCCCCCCCTAAATATTCAAGTTCTCTGAAATAATGCATTGAATACATATCAATAAACTTTGAAATTAAGAGGTTAGGGATATTATGTATATTGAAGCGTATTGGCTGAGTAAAGCCTTTGCTATGACATGTCAAACAGAACTAAGTTGTGGGAGTCAGATTTCACATCGGGGTAAAATTTGAATTAAAGAGTCAATCAGGTATTTCCTTAAGCCTGCTGTTTCTTGTGCATATCCCAAGGCACAGTAATTTAATAAACAGGAGATGTCCAGAGGATTTCACTGGGAATACAATAGACCATTATGGAACTCATACCCACTGTTTTGCAAGTTTCAGAACCTATTCCAGGTTTTCTTTCCTCTACCCTCAAAAGTTTGTTAATCCTAGATGACTGTCTTTCATGAACTTCCTTAATAACTTCCAAAGTGATTTATTCCCCATGAGATCTAATTAATCTTCAAAGGGAAGAATTATGAAGACGATGCCACCACAGAACAGATATACATCATGATGACATTGATGAAATATCATGAAACGCATTTTCAAGGACTCAGACTTCTAACACAACAGTCTGTATCTCAAAGTGGGGTCGGATCTGGTTTACACGGTTGTCAAAAACATCCCACTGGTTTTTCAAATAATCTTGATAGCTCACTGCGTTCAGCCAGGAGAGAGCCTGCTGTTCTGTTATTGCTCCAAGGCAGTCTCCCTCTCAACAGCACCCAACCGTGAGCAGAAATGGTTATTTTGTTTTCCTGTGGTGTGGTTTTTATCTTTTAATAAATTCAATGTTCTCGCCAATTTAGTGTGATCTCCCATGCGTGTCCATCATTGACTTAAAATACAGACTGAGATTTTTTTTAAAACACATTTTATGAGGACTCATCTTTACAAAGAAAGAATACAACAACATTGACATTGTAAACTGATTTACTAACTGTAAACTCTTGTGATGTTCATATAAATGTTGTTCTCTCAAATTCATTATTGCAACAGAGTAAAACTGTTTTTTCTCAAGAGGAATGTTATTGGGATATTGGGGTACAGGCAAAACCTGTGTATTTGAGGGGTGGGTACCTATTTTTATGGATTTTCAAATTCAAGCTTATGTTCCTTGTATCTGGCAAATGGAGAAATTGGTAAACCTGGAAATGAATTGTATTTGAGATTTGTAAAACCATTATTAGTTTGCTGATTACATAATTGTGATTGTTGTGGCTCTTAATTGTTGTACATTGCAACGGTAATGTCTAATGTTATTACTCAACCAATGGAAATAAGTATACAATGGTTGGGTATCTATACAGGAAAACCTGAAAAACATTAAAAACTTCTAAGATGTACCTTGATTAACTTATGACTTATTTATTGTGGCTTGTAGGAAAATATATCACCAAAGATGTAAAAGTGGAGAGTAAAATATTTAGTCTTGAAGAGGTGAAAATTATTGTCTTTTTTCATGCCCAAATTATCACTGAAGCACCTGTGGCTGTTTACTGATATATCAAGGCATGACAGGACAGATGCCTTGCAGACTCAACTCATTATTGTTTAAATCCACTGTGGCAGCATAGCCTTGATTTGGATTGAATTCTTGGCATGAATATTCATTCTTTCTTTTTTCTTGTTTAAATAAAAGATAGAATACTGCTTGAATAATATTCATATTTGCATTTTGTACTTCAGAAAAAATCAGAGCACAAACTCAGGTTCAGTCTGCTTTTATTAACCTGGGTGGATGCAGAATTCATCACCCTGAAATAAATGCACGTACAGTTATTTAATATACACTTAAACACCCAAATAATACACAAGAATATTTTACCTCAATGCAAAACAAAGGGGTAAAATAATTAACACATTGTAAAAATGTAGCAACATTGCAAAATTGTTTTGTTTTTGGACTGTGGATTATTTCCAAAACAATAATCAGTACTTAAAAATAGGCTTGCACCTCCTGGAACAAATGAGGAGAAAAATTATATATAGTATGTAGATTTTGGGAGAGCAGCGTGCATTTTATGGTTATTTACCCTGCTCTCTTCTTTTATGATCTCTTGCCATACACCCAAACAAATGGTCCCTCTCCCTCATAATCACCTCCAATCCAGTGATCAAACTGGCAACAGGCTTTTAAATAATGGCATGGAGCAGACCTTTTCTTTAGAAATTAAGATGAACTAGTTATGATGGCCAATATGGATCTACATCTGGGGTTACCAGTTAAAAGTGGAACTGGGCATTGTATGACCGTCTTTGCTCTTGGTAAGTCCTAAGGTGCCACCAAATGTAGAATCCTTTGACATGCTCAACCACATGGGGCCATGACCTCTCACTCTCCCTCTGGCTCCTTCACCTCCTGGAAAATGTGTGTGTGTGTTCAGGAGCATAGCTATAAATTCACAGGCAGGCTCTGAGGGCCCCTCCACTCCTTATAAAAAAAAAATCCCAGATTTTCATGGGCCCCTTCAAACCCTTGGGCCCTTTATACTTCGTACCCTTTTGCCCCCTGGTGCTACGCCCCTGTGTGAGTGTGTGTGTGTGTGTGTGTGTGTGTGTGTGTGTGTGTGTGTGTGTGTGTGTGTGTGTGTGTGTGTGTGTGTGTGTGTGTGTGTGTGTGTGTGTGTGTGCCAGTGTGGGTGTGTACTTCAAGGTTACTTTCCCCTTCTATACCCCAATAATATTCACCTTCTTCATATTAACAAACTCACATGACAACAGGAGTGTGTCTCAACATAACCGCAAAGCCATACATGTGCACAATGGCCTGTTCTTCTGTGTGAACTCTCCTCCCTAAACATAACCTTAATATGGAGCTATATTGTATGTGAGCACAAACTGTATCACATATCTGGGTGTTAATATGTGATTAAAGGTACAGACATTAATACCTATAAGAAGAGAAAGTCAGTGAGTTATTGATTGTAGTTATTGATGTGTGAAAAGTCACACTCAAATAGTGGCTAATCCTCTTGAATGGGAATCCTCCAGTCTCTTAATAGATATCATATTCAGTATTGTGCAGGTTTGACAACAAATCAAGAATGTATCATCACTTTGTAGAATCAGAATGTGTCAATGCATTATGAAGTAATCTAAAGTGTTATCTACCTGTGTATTGTGTTATACACTGCATTATAATGATCCAACAATGGCACAGGTATGACTGAAGTCCTACCAGGGACAGACTGAAACCGCAGTGTGGCAGTCCACCATTAGATTGATCGTCAGTCGCCAGCTGCACCACCTGTTCTAGTGAGTGCCAGACGGGCTGGTGTGGGTGGATGGAGGAGGGATTGAATCACAACACCAACCTGTGTGTCAATCACAAACTAAAAACAGTCTGTAATTAGCTATGGGTCAGAGAATTGATTTAACCGAGAGGTATTTAGAGAGGAATCGTATGCCAAATGCACATTGATGTGATTTAGAGCATACATTCTAATGAGCTGTTGTCAGGTTGTTGTCCATAGTTTGTCATCTACTACTACAGTTATTTTAAGAGTCACAGAAAACTCATACAATTTCATTATATAAAGTTTAATACTTACTAAAATACAGGTCTGAGAACAAAGAGGAGACCGCAAAGAGCTTCACACAGGGGCATGTTGACACTGGGATAACGACCAGGATAATCCCTGGGTTTTGGTCTACACTAATGATACTATACCCAAGGTGACAGAGTTTATCCAAAAGCCTTTTAGAAAATGACAAAAAAATTCATGTATTTGATTGAATATAGCAAGCCATTATACATAATCAGCAATGTAAAGGTCATTGCATTGACCACCACTGGTTTTTATTTATTTATTTGTGAAAAGAAAAATAACAACCCAAATGTTCTGTAACAGGTTATATGACGACTAACACAATTCCTACATTAAATACAGTAAACTGTGAACACGTGCTGTAAGCCAGGTTGGACTATGATACAGATGGTTACACATGTCACATCATACTCCGGTTGGATAATTGCAGGATTATTTTTGTAGACATCACACCATAAGGTCAAGTGCATATGCACTGTTATTTACTCTTTTCACATGATTTTCTGTCAAGGCATCTGAATGTGTTTTGAGAAACAGCCTGAATTTATTTGTTTTCTTCTGGCTTTTCCTTTGAAGTCAGTGTTTCCAAGAGAACTCTGTCTGCATATCCTAGTTTCTGACGGCATGTCATCTCTCAGCGTAGGAGGGTGCTCGCAGCCTTGTTCAACTAACCCAGAGCAAGACTGCAGAGTTCGCCGCCTCGACAGATGTCTGTTTGCATTCCCATCCCCCCTGAGAGACAGGATCAAAGCCACTAAACTCCATGTTAGCAGGACGATGTGGCAAAGAACAGTGTTTTTGGGGCGGGCATGTACACGTTTTGGATGCTGCTTGTAAATGCGTTCGATCCTATCACATGAAATGTCTTACTTAGTGGATGATGTGACAGTGTGTGACTAGTGACACACAGGCTTGCGTTTTGCCTCAAGTGCCTGCCAACAAAGGAGGAAATTAACAACTACTAAGGACCATGTCAGGTGAACAGATTAAACCCTTGTGTGACTCATGAAGAACTGACAGACATCCCCCCAGCACTGACATCACTCAGAAGGACAGATTATTCATATTCTCAACAAAACAACATTACCTAGGCCCACAAAATGCAATATACTGGTCCCTGTGTTTTCAGCTGAATGAAAAGGTAACAAAGATTTTGTTCAGAATTTTAAAATTCAAGAGATTTACATTAGAGTGCAGATTGTGGTTGGTAGGTAATTCAGCAAACAAACAACAACAACAACCGGATATGATTGGATGTATGTATCAGTGCATATGCAGGAAATGTCACCCTGTTATTTTATGCTGAAGTACTGAAAGGTGCCATGTCCTGGCTGCTTACACTGCAGCAATGTAGAGATGGTCTCTTCAGAGGAGGAATTCTAAGCAGAAAATATCAGCTCTGAAACTATTTTTATTATAAATCTAAAAAAGGAATTGAATGGACTCTCAAGTGGAATTTCCAGCCAAAGTACTCAGGTGTGCACTAATGTACCCCACAGCCCATATTCAAATTCTGACTGTGCCAGTGCCAACCACGACTGGGAGTTCCACAGTCTACATATTAATTGACTTCACCTTGACAGGGCATTCCCCATCTTACAATGCAATATGGATTCCTGGTCAACCTTATAACATGAGTCACAGCTGTATGCAGTACTCCTGTGCAGTGGCTGCACAGCTCAGCTGCAAGGGGAAAATAAATTGCAGGTGGCTACATACTGGGCTGTTTCTTCATTAATCAATTTCTGTGTAGTGATGGAGTGGGCATACAACAAAAATGTAAAACAGAGAAGAAATAAGGATTAGATATAGAGTTGAAAAAAGAAAGAAATTAAATGACTGGCTTGTAAAATGATTGGTTCGCCAACTCATTTCATTCTAAATCCAGCCTACTTGAAACAGGAATTTAAGCGTTGAGGAGCTGAAGCATGGTCAGTGCTGACACTCAGGCGACACCCACCCATGATCCCCCACTAGCTGCAGTGTCCAATCCAATCAGCCCTGACAAACTTCACTTCCTGTCATCCTGTCACTTCATCTCTTTCCACAACACAACAAACAGCCAAATTGTCCACCTCCGCTCTGCCTCACTTCATTCAACCTCTGTGTGAACAAGCAAGGGAATGTGGAGAAACAAAACACCTGTGATTTTTCTTCTAAAAGTGGATCTAACACTAAAACTGGTTTACAGGGCCACGTTGCAAACAAATGTTTAGTATTGTTATTCATTTCCAATGTAGACCACAATCTTCTTACCTTCTTCTCTCACATGTCAATGTGTAGTTCTGTAGCATAGCATTGCATACAGTCTGAGCACTCAAGCAGAACTCACTGAAAAGATTATGCTATTTCTTTCATAGTCGTAATGATACACCGTAAGCATTGGTCTTATGGAAATGGACCAAGACCAGTCAGAATATTTAGCAGAGAATCAGAATATTTCATCCAAAATCCATCAAGAACTCCACAAGTATTTTCTGAAGTGCAAACAATAGAGGATTTTTCTCATTTTAAGCTTTACACTCAAAGATACATTTCTAGTATATTGGTGCAGTAAATTCAGGATGTTTGACTGCTATGCAAACCAGTAACCTAAAGTTGTGAAGATTCTAATGCCACACTAGCTGACACTTAAGTGCAAGACTCAAATGTACTAGCTGACACTTAAGTGCAAGACTCAAATGTACTGACAGCTCACTGACTCCTCAGTTAACCTTTGAGCCATTTTATTACAAGTGTTTCTAAATATGTTTCCAGCTACTTTTTTGCCATTTCAGAAGACAACACTGTTACATTAGACAATGTGCTGTGGTTGTGCAGAATTACAGATGATTCCTCATGAAAGCTTTCCTCAACATTTTTGAGCAGGCTTATGTAGTGAAGATTGCTGTGCATGGCAATCTCCTTGGTTACATCACCCTCTGGCATCAAGACAAGAAATCAGTTAGTACGCTGAGCCAGGTATCTGAATCCTCCTCCATGAACCAGTCAATAAAGTATACCTTTCTTTGCCTAATGTGTCAGTGCATGGAGCTGTACCATAAGTGAGTACCCCCAACAATGGTAAGATCACTGTGAAAAAGCTGTATTTTAGTTTTGTACCCCATTAGTAGGCCACAGGATCTCTCATGCAAAGTGCAAAACCACTGATTGCTGCTTTACCTGAAGTTTGGTGTTTTGTGAATGCAGCTTTGATTGGTCTCTCTTGGGACCACACAAGAACACGGCACACATACTCTGATACCATCTTTAGTAGCTTTGCTGCAGTGGAGATCACACTTTTAATCTTAGTGAGCTAATCATGTGTCTGCATAGATGTGACATTCACAGGCTCATTCCCTGGTTGAACTACAGTGATAAAATATCCAGAACCATAATTGGATCATGAAATTATGTGGAAAAACTCACATGCACGCTCAATGGACATGATTATATCAAAATACGCAAATACATTCATCCTGAGATATATGTGACTTTTGTTGTCATGCAGTTTCCTCATGAAACTAATCACAAAGTAATTTAGCAACCCCAGTATAAGAGGGTTCATTTGTATTCATTTGCATCAGTCACTATGGCTCCAGACCACCATCTAACACAATCCGTTGCAGAGTACAGCTGGAGTAAGCTCACACAAAACAAAGCTAGGTCTTCTCCATGCGCTGAAAAGACTAAGATCAATCTGACACACTGATGCACAGTTTAAAAGTTGTGATTCTTTGAAAAGCAGTCCCAATGAGGATATAACATTTATAAAAGAGAGAAAATGCTTTGTGGGTCTGCACAGACTACTACAGTACTGTGCATCAGAGAAGATTAGGGGCAGTTGGGGGATCAGATGGTAAGGTAGAGCACTGCAAATTTTTCCCACCTTTTTTCTGTAGCACAAATTTGCCATTCTGCAACAGTTGCAAGAAAGATAAATTCTTGAACCATGCAATTGAGCTAACTTCATTTTTCATATTGTCTTTCAATGATCTTAAGAGCATTTTACAAAGTGGGAGGACAAATCAGGACAAATGGATACACATTGGATATCAGCTCAGTACATCTGCAAATTTTTTGTGTCTGAGCAAAATTCTTGTAGATGCACATTTAGCATTTTTGCATTCCTGATTTATATTCTATAAATTTTGGAGAATGTAAAGTGTGATCAGCAGTGTTGGACTGATAATCAAGTCAAGGGACATCAGTGAATTGTCTTGGAAACCATCTGTTACCCACCAGAACCTCTTATCTCACTTGGACAGCTTAGCTGTTTCAGACCACCTAAAACTGCATTCATGGCTTACAGGTTTTCCTTAGGCTGTTCAATGCTGGTTTGTTAGAGCCAGCAGCTATACCATCACATTTCTCAGAAACCCTCATACATAGATCTGAGACCTCCAAGGAAAATAGTGGTGCTCGAGTAATGGACACTCTTCCCTCTGCACCAAGCAGAATAATGTGGTCACTGTTGTACAAAAGGTGCTATCACTGTGAAGTGGGACCAAGGTCCTCACTAGTAATTAAAGACCCATGGCACATTTTGGCAGAACAGGGGCAGTAACCCAGTAACCGTATTCTGGAAAAAAACCCACAAGAACTCTCTCTACATCAGGTCACCTAATAATCCCCCACATATGCTTGACTACCAAATTTGTCTCCTCGGGTCATCACTGCTAACTGCTGACAAAAACGGAGGTTTCAGTTGACCTATCTGGTTAAAGTAAAATGAAATAAATGTAATAATACTCTTTAGATGGGCATCGCATGCACTTGAATATACTTTGAAATGTAACCCTGCTTTCCCTTACTCATTTCTTGTCTGGATTCTGAGATTCTGTGAATATACATGACTGCCAGATGTATAAACAACAGCCATAAATAACACACTAGACTGACAGTTGCGTGGGCAGCCAGGATTATATCTCTACTGTGGTCAGCTTGCCTCCGAACCCTGTGGCGATGGCTTGCTTGAGACAAAAACTAATGAATTCATTTATGAACAGAATAAAATGTGTTCTTTGTTCCCCTCTAAATGGCAGCATTGGAATGGTTGCATATTAGTTTTTCATTTGTATGATTTAGGTTTGTTAAGACATTTTCTGCACATCACTGACTTGGCGTACCTCAACATCTGATTAATATGTAAGTATGGGCTCTGGATCTCCTACTGCCAAGCCAAACTGGGGCATCCATCTCTCAGACCATGCATCATATTGCTTTAATGAATGCAGAGAGCATTACGCTTGTTATACTAGAAGTGGGACAGTGGAAAAGCTGCCTTTACATGGAAGTCACAGAATATGTTGTTGACCACTACATCGCATATGAACCTATCAGTTGTAATTTTATTTTTGTTTAATGTAAACATGAATGTAAATATCATTCAAGAATATTTATTTAGCTGATTACAAATAGTGCCTCGACCTGTAAAGTATATTGTCATATTCATAAATGTATGGATGAGAATTGTAGGATACCAATCAACAGGCAACAGGGCTACAGAACTAAATTGTGTAAATTGTGTCATATAGTGACAGACATATATCACTCAACAAAAACATACTAGCTATGTAATTGTCTTTGAACACCTGATAAATAACTGCATTTTAAAAGCTGGCACTGACCACTTTAAGAATCTGATTTACATTGTAGTAATTTTCAAACATGGTGAAGCTCTGCAGCTTAACAGCTTGATTCCCTGAATCAATGACTTACCAATTACTCTACAATGGCAACCCCAAAAATCGATCAGTATTTTGGCAGCTCAATAGCTTTGTAATATCAGCTTGCTGAGAGGTGTCAGATTTCAATTATCACATACTCAGATAAAAGAGCTGATGTAATCAATGAGGACAGCATGCTAGCTTTCCATGCAATTATAAATGATCGATATATTATCTACAGCTACATTATATTTGCTTAAACTTTTACTAAATTAAACAATATTTTTTCTCTCCCATTTCAATTTACAAAAAAATCACGCATAATTCAGATTTCTGGTTGTCACCCACCTTTATTGTTCTGTCACTTGCACTCTGACTTAACATTATTGGTTGCTTAGTCTAAATCTAAATTGATTACTGGAAATGTGGAAGATAACTGCAAATAATGTGATTTCTGGCATATAGTTAGTAGCCTTTGGACCCAACAGGTGCTGTTAGATACAGCATCTGGAAAGCATGTACTGTACTATGCTACCCAGGTAAGAAAAGAGCAGCAAATACATTACAGTTCTGCCTTTTTATCTGTGTAACTAATGTAACTGTGTTGTAAAGAGCATGTGACAGCTCATTTATAGCCCCAAATGAGACATGGGATCCAATTCAATTTGTCAAGGTGTTTGAACAGTGCTTTCTTCCATTGAGTTGACATATACAATTCCATGTCACAGGCACCTCTAATGTCTCTCCGCTGGTTTGAGTGATTAGTGACTTGGCTCCCATTATCACCATTGCCATCCATATGAGTCTTTGAATAGTAATTATCCTGGAGTTCCTTACCGCATGCTGTTCCAATGATTGCATCATGCATGCACCTTACCAATGAACTTCAATTAGAAGTACACAACAAATGATGTCCTATTCAATTCAAGTCTTGCAAAACACACTGGAAACTGTGAACAACCTCAACAGTTGTGGTATCAGTATTGTGAACAAGATTTTCTAAGCATGCAATAGGAACCAGACCTTAGGCAGAGTGTTCATCTATTGCTTATTGGTAGTAAAATACATATAAATGTGTATACCTTTGCGCCTGCAATTCTTGCCTGTGCTAGCAGACTTTGTATGTCAACATCTATCAAAGTAATTTTACAAATGAGCGTACCAGTTTTTGTTTGTTTGTCTTAATAGTAGATGGAGTCCAACAGTCTTGACATTCAACAAACAGTTCTCTTAAAAAAAAGCCCTTGAAGAAATAATGGGAGAAAAAGGAAATATTGGAGCAAAACCTCAGTTTTCTTGCGTAAACAACGCAGAGTTCTTAAAAAGCCACAGGGACGAAGAAAACTGGTTTGGGGGTATTTCAAAGTGTAAACACTACACCAGCAGAACCATCATGAATCTAAAATTGCACCCTGTGAGAATTTCACACATTAACATGCTCTTTGAATCTCTCCTGCAGTAATCTATTTTGATTTTTGATTATTCTTCATTCTGTGAATTCATTTAGCTGGTTTAACGCTTGGACAGATGATAGTGAATGGTGAAGGGAATAATTTAATCGTTGAATGAGATTAATTTGCCGCCTGACACGGTTTATTGACATGGTCTGTTACCCTTTGTGTACTATGTGTTGGACTAATATTCAGAGACAGCAGCTTTCTTATCATCGGTGAGGGACATAAGTGCTCACTGGTGCCTCTAAAGTGGTTCTGGCCCAGAAGCACACCGACACTTCAGTGGGGGGTCCTGGCATGTATTTGGAGAGTGTTTGGGCTTGCTAGGGTTTATGGCTGAATTATTTCAGCTTTGCTTGGTATTAGAATTCTGCTCTTGTCCTTGCTTTCCTTTGAAGTTTCTGTAATTTCATGGCTGCTGCGAGCTCCTGTTCACGCCCGATGCTCCCCTCCTCTTTAATTAGGCCCTCCACCTTTTCCCTGGGAAACTGGCAACCTCTGCTCACACTGCTCAAATCTGAAAACACACCCAAAATGATCAGTCACGTAAAACAAAAACCATGCTCGGACTGAAAAGCAGGGATGTGGGCAGGGCAGTAATTGGTGTGTTGTTTCTCATAACTGCATGTTGCCTAAACTCAATGACCAAGGCATGACAGTAAGTCATGAGCAAGTGGCTGAGATGAGTGGCTCCTGTAGGATTGGAAGAGCTGAAAGTATAAAGTACATTCACATGTTGCCAGAGGGCATTCAGTGCCATGGCAGAATGCTGGCACTCCTTTTGTCACTTCTTTAGGTGACTGCTAAAAGGGAGAGCACTGGGGCAATTGAACATGAGAGTTACCATGGAGTCAAAAGTAGCTCTAAATGAATTATGCATTACATTTGAAAGCACACAATGCAGTGAACTGGATTAATTTGGGTCTGGCCCTAATGCAGCAGTTCCTCCATTTTGCTTGGCATTTTTCTGTTGACTGTGGCACGTTTTTCTGCGATGGACACTTTACTCGTTATGGTGTACAAAATTCCATATACATAATTCAGAAACAAAGAAAGTGATGGAAAATATTAACCACCAATGCACCATCAGTGTGTACATGCTTGTGCCTGTTTGTAGTGTTTTACCCCATGGTTATAACCACTCACGAATGCCGTAGTAGATGGTTATGTTGTGCAGCTGCATTTTTATTCAGGAAGAACCTGTGTGTGTGTGTGTGTGTGTGTGTGTGTGTGTGTGTGTGTGTGTGTGTGTGTGTGTGTGTGTGTGTGTGTGTGTGTGTGTGTGTGTGTGTGTGTGTGTGTGTGTCCTTCATATGCAACAATCCTTGACAAATGTAGTTGAGATAACATTATAGTTTTTGTTTTTTTATTGATCACATATAGCAATAACTGTTTACAAAATGTAGTGCATTCAGATTGTTTCAAACACATGGCAGGGGAAATCATTCATTTCTTTGCATTAACATATTTAATGCATGCATTTGTGCATGGCTGACTTCCCTTGTGTGATTAATAAATAGGTTTTTCCCCTAAGCATATGAATCAACATAAATGTATCTTTGGGATTTTCCTCTCCCATTGCAATTTTTCATGCAGTGTATCAATTGTATGCCCCCTCATGTTTTCTTTAAAAAAACATTATCGTTGATGCTATCAAAGAAATAATAACAAGATAGTGCTTTTTCAAATCAATGCCCAAACTCACTGTACAGGAAACAGAAAATCACTGGATTTTAAGTGGAAAAGGAGTAAATTCCTTGACATGGTTATGAAAGCAGCAAGAAGGCAACTGCTCTCTCTCTCTCACACACACTAAAGCACATTGTCTAGGTGGTAAGTGGACTCATGCATATTCATAAGAATTAGCCAAGAGCTAATATCTTACCTGCAGAAGGACAGGTACTGATATGCCAAGGGGCTAATTAAAATAGTTCTTTGTTGGGCTTAAGTACTTGCTTCAGAAATAATGATGTTGACTGATGAACATGTAGGTTTTAAACTGAATAATATTCTTAGTATCCATTAAACGGATGTCCACATGCTTACAAGTGTAGCTTTAGATATTTTCATACTACAGAAATGTTTTTGAAAATGCATTTTTTATTGTTATTATTGTTACCAATGATACGGTAGCTTTTATTTAAGTTAATGCTAGAAAGAACAGCAAATAAGCTTCTAAGCAAAATAACACATTTGTCCATAAGATAAAGTGGCAAGCCAAGAACATGACACTGTGTGGACATTAGACTCCTGCCTCAGACAGGAGATGGAGAAGAACTCAGCGAGATAATACAGGCTTTGGCAAAACAAATGACTTCTAAGATTCAACTGAAAAGCAGCTTTCAAGATCAGAAGAATTTTAACTATTCATCTGTCATGGTGATGGAAGTTCAAACAAGCCCCTGATCACCTGTCCTTGTTTCTCAATCCAGCAGTGACATAACCCCCTAGGTATTCACAATCAATCCCAGTAAAGCATGGATTTTGGCATATGAAATGAATGATTCATTGAGATGCACTGCCATGTTGGATTAGGGGACACAACATGGGAGCAGATGAGAGGTTGTGTTGCGATTTGTTTCTAGTGGTTTTGTGGCTTGTAACCATATATACATTGACAGATTGCACAAGGTGTACCAGCTTGTTAAATATGTAAATTGTGTAAACATTAAACAACATAAGACCAACAGGCATGCACATGATCACCAACCATATTGTCCAACACCACCTAGCCACAATATTAAACACAGGGCGCAGGCACATAGTTCATTCAGTGGAGAACATATACAAAGAGAGGGAGTTGGTGCAATATGTACAAGGATACCACTAAGGGATTAGCACCGGGAGTCAGGATCTGTGTTGCAGAGGGGAAGAAACTGTTATTAAAACAGCTTTCTTGGCTGGGAAGTGACGTGTAGCAGCTACCTGAGGACAGCAGCTGGAAAAGGTGATGTGTTGGGTGGGATCAGAGATGATTTTACTTCTCCTATTCACTGTTCTATAGAGATAAACTGATTCTGTATTCAGTGTTCTGTTCTATAGTGGTTACGAATTTCATTAAATAGACTGTTTGACCTTTCCATTATGCATGCCTTATGGTGAAAAGCATATACGGAGAATAAATACATTAAAAAATACCATGTCCACAGCTTCCAAGCTTCGTCCAAAACTAAGAGCATTTTAAAGTCAGGTAAAAATGTGCTAATTCCTATAAGTATGCTGCATCTTTGTGCAGTAATTGTTTTCCATAATTGTGGATTTTATTGATGTGTAATAATTTTGAAAGCATTGGATACATGCGAGGCAAATATTTCCACATATGCAAATGCATCAGGAAATCAGGCTAGCACTGTTAAAATATATAGTGGTGCAATATAGATAACTGTGATGCAGTGGTGTCATCTTAGAGAGCACAGCAGACCGTTTCATGAAAAAATATGACATTAGGAGAACATTGATTTGTTTGATATAGGTGTATTATGTGTATTTCTTGAAGTTGTGTTTCTGTATACCTTCTATGCATGAATAACTGTGATGTTTAATAACTGAATAACTATCTCATGTTTTTTTTTTTTCCATTTGATGTATTGAAGGTCATAAATGGGCAAACAGACTAGAGTCAGACTAGACACAGCTTTGTGTTCAGTGGCTTGGGATTCAATTATGGAAGGAGGATGATGGCTTTTTCAGACAACAAACATGTGGGCAGAGTATTTGTCTGATGGAATAATACAACCAGAAAAACAGTATTTAAAAGTATTTTTAGTACTCGTGTGATGCCATTTGGCATCAAGGGATCTCGTCATATCATTCACTATTCTGAAAGCAACATTCTTTTATTTTTGAGAAGTGGAGAGGTTCAGGTTTTACTCAGTTTTACTCAGGTTTTAAGTAAGTTTTGTGGCAATTCAAAGGGACTGAACTGCTTCAATCTGATGGCAAGCTCTACAAACAATGATAACAAATTTTAGCCTATCAATTATTTATTTTGTTTTGTCTTGATCTGAGACAGAAAATAACTCTGGAGCTGTATCTTAATTGTGTGGCTTTATCATTTTGGGGTAAATCAGAATGCTGAATACATAAGATGTGTTTGGGTATAAGATTTCAATTTCTCACTCTCTGTTATATAAAGAATCACAGGTTATTTTACTGACTTACACTTAACTTTTTTTGTCCTGGTTTATTACATGTTCATATGTTTTATTGATATTTATGCAGAATTATTATTTTAATGTGTTTCAATGATATAATACTCAGTTATGAAAAATAATGCACTCAATATGCCTTCAGATTAAAGAAAGAGTATGTCTTGGTATGAACAGTCTATGCACCCGACCCTCCTAATGAAATGTTCCTTTCAACAGTGGCATTTCTTCTTGGAAATACCCTACCTATACGTACAAACATATACAATATATTATGTAAATATATGTTAGAAAATGCAAATCACTTTTAGTTTTGACTAGTTTTGATATACTACTGTATATGATTACACAAACCATCTAGGGGTAGATTGTGTGGATGCCATGTAAGATACTTCTGACACAACTGTGATTCATCACCATCTGTTAGATCACCATGAGCAAACTGTAAAAGATCTAAAGGCAAAGCAAGATGACAAGATGTCCCACAGAGCTGTAAGGGCTCCCCCTGTGGAGAAAAACAGAATAGCCTGTGGAGAGGGATGACCTACACAAGTGCTACATGTTTACTTATGCCAGTCCACCTATGATTCATTCATTATCTAAGGTACACAGGATCACAGGCAGGACATCATTACATACTGGATTTTTAATCAGCAGTCATTTACTTAAATGTAATCTTGCAGTCTACTGTAAACACCACCAGCAAATAAAACTGTTTGAGGAACAGAGGGGGCTGATAGATGAAATCACAGCAAGCCCATCTTTAGTCCCAAGAAAAAGAAAAAACATATTTTTAACCAAGTAGAAAAAAGTGATTCATTTTCTGATGCTGTTGCCCTCGAGATCTTTTCCTGTTACATCTCCTTATTTTCTGCAAAGGAAGGACAGTATCTTATTATGTCCTGCATCATAAAGAATAAGATTAAGGGAAAAAAACTACTTCCATAAGTTATGTAAATGATTTGTTTGGGAGCACTCTTATATAAGCATGACTTAACATTATTGATTTATATCTGTGTTATATCACTTCTCTTGAAATTTAATTTGGGGAGGGATTATGTGAACCCTTCACCTCACCTTCAAAAACTTTTTTTTCTAATATAAACATACATGTGGTGTTACTGAGTTGCTAGAACACTACCAAGATATGTTATGTGTCCATTGTAAATGCCAAGGTCAATATCAGGGTGAAAAGAGCAGGCCAGGTCTCACAAAAATACTGCAGAGAAAATTCAGTGGTGTGAAATGACGTGTCATTTCATTATTTAGTAAGGGCCCTTGCAGTGTGAGCTCAGTTTAGCTGCAGAGATGCAGACAGGTTTTTCAGAGATACTCTCAAAAATGCCATGAGAGGCAAGCTAGTTTACAGCCAGAATCAGGCTTGACCTAATATACTGACAGATTACAGGAGTTGTGAGCTGGGTTGGTCATGGAATATGCAGTCGGTTTGTATTGACTGGTAAAACAGGACTTTGAATAAGAGAAAGAGCTGCAGGAGGCAGTACTCAAATAAATGGGGATCGTTAGTCAGATTGTCACTTCTCTCCATTTCCACCAGTCAGCTTGCACATCAATTGCAGTCTTGAGAGGGGAGCAACTAAAACATTACATGAAACTATAACCCAAGGGATCCATGTCTATTTGGTGAACTAGAGGGAGAAATAATGTAATAATGATTTGTAAAAATTATCTTTTTACTGATAAAATATTTTTTTCTTTTTTGGTGGTGGGGGTGAGGGGGTGAGGGTAGCATGTGTTATTACAGTCATGAACATAAAAATGCAGTAAAAAAATGCTAAAACATCACTTGATTAATATTGTCATAAATCTGTATGTCAATGTCATGTTAAGAGACAGACTCTTGATTTTACAGCACTTACAGCTGCAGGGTAGAGTGAAAAAAAAGTTTATTGGTGGTGGAGCTCCAGCCTCTTCTGTGTTGAGGGAGACAGCTGGATCTCCCACAGGCTGTGAATGATCACTCCCTTTGGTCAGTTATGGACTGTCAGCCACAGTCTCAAGGCAAAAGAACTGTCAGTCTGATTTTGAGTGCCAAAGACCAGCTGCACAAATTACCTTGCTAAAGGTAAGATGGACACACTGTTGCTAAGGAGGAATGGCAGGTTGCTGTGCCCCAAGAAAATGCCTTTGGCTCCTTCTTTAACAACAGAAATATGATGGTGAAATTTCCCGAGAGAGAAGATGCATGTGTGTGCGTGTGCGTGTGCGTGTGCGTGTGCGTGTGTGTGTGTGTGTGTGTGTGGGTGTGAGTGCATGTGTGCCCTCAAGCACTGACATGAGTTCAGTCTTAGCATTTGCACCAATGGGATGTGCTGGCAGTCAGGGCCAAGCTTGCTGATGCTGTATCAGAATGGAGAGGAAAAAGGATTTGGGTGTGTGAACAGTGAGAAAAGGGCCAACAGCAGATGCTACACTGTTGATGTAACTTACACAGAAAAATGTTCAACTGTTAACAGAGCGCATTTGGTCCCACTCTTAGCAAGAGAAGGTTCACATGAACTCTGTTGCATTTCAATTAACACTGCATACATTACTGTGTGCAGACTGTGTTCAAATCTTGCTTTGTATCTTCAGTCAACAACGAACACTATGGACATACAATTTAATCTGAACAGATATGCTTCTGGCTAAATCATTATTCACTAGACCGCAGTTTCACTGAGGTGATCCACATTAAGGACCTCAAACCTCTCCGGTCATGGCCCTGGTTAAGCAGAGTCATTAATAATTATATTTAGCTGTCAAATTCAATGTGATGCTGTTCCAGCGCAGGCCATTTTTATTTAGCCTTTTAGCAGACATCCTGACAGGGTTTAGTGTCTTCCTACCCATGCTTTGTAATGAATAATCCCGGGGGACCCAGGATCAATATCACAGTATTTGTGTTTATGTAGAGTGAATAATATTCTCTCCCGACCAGGGTGATTCTCTTTCATCAAACAGGCTGTCTGAGCCCTCCACTGCTGCCAGGGTGCTGTGCCATGAAAAACAGAGCAGGCAAATGGGGCGTTTAGCTCAGGTTATGCAGGGAAAGTGGAGATCTCACTTCTCTGCTATGATGGAAGAAAGCAAAAACAAGCAGCTGCTGACAGCTAAGCAAGTGAGGGATTCCCCTCAGAATATTCCACCTGCCAAGCAACAGCAAGGAGTCTCTCAATGCACTAACCAAAGAGTTCAGTGCCCAGATTAGAGTGGCCATGATCCTCAGAGCCACTAACCCAGCCCTTTGTTTACCAGAAAGGTATGTAGCAAGGTATTTCTTTCTGCACTTGCTGTAAATCTCACTTCTGTCCCTTTTTCCTCTTTAGTACAGTTTTAGCCTCTCCCCTCTGTGAATGATTGCTGCAGATTAAACTATACTTGAGGGAGAACATGCAGCTATGAAGCTGCATATTGTTTCACAGAGCATATCCTGAGCCAGGAAAGAAAAAAAGAGGATCTGGATGGAGAGCTGCTTTCTTAAACTCCATGCTGAATTACTGGTTAATGTGTAAGCTGTAGCCATGGATATGGGTGCTATAGTAACAATGCAATTAAGGAGCACACCTGGAGCAGGACTTTTCTCTACCTTCCAGTAGCTAACAATAGCTGAATCCTTATTTTGATCTTCTTTTTCTTCTTCCACTTATTCTTATTATTTGTTAAGATTTTTGTAGCACACACTTTTAGCAACATGAATCAGGGCTTGTCAGTCATGGTCCTCATAAAACATAATGTATGCTGATTTTTCTGTTTTTGAAACAGGGCATGCTTTGAGCTCATAATTCACAAATTATGATATGATTTGAAACCTTGTGCCTATTTATTTTTTTCAGTATTCTCTCTGAGATAGAAAAAATCTTTAAGGTTGGTGGGTAGAAAAAAATATGATAAAAGTCTTTCTCTTTGTTTCTTAGGTCATTGTGCCTTGGATTAGCAGTACAGATGATATTTATGATAATTTTCTAAAGTTAATTAATGCTGTTATGTGCAGTTATAGCACCTAGAAACAGTTATAACACTGAATCATTTGAGACAGCTGCTATAAATCTGTTCACTAATTAAGCAATAATAATAATAATACATGTAAGAAAATCCTTATTCTCTGTCTTTTTATTGCTAAATATGTTGATTAAATTATGATATTTTCCATTTGAAAAAACTGCCAAATCCAGATCAGTTTTCAATGGAAATCTTATTGAGCCTTAAGCTGAACTCAACCCTCAGCTGAATCATCCCCGGTGTGTAAAAGAGAGAAGAGGAGCGCAGTTATGAAGTACTGAGCCATGCTGTTTGAGTAACTGACATAACTAATCCTACCTCAGGGTTAACAACAGCAGTGTCCTGCCTGGGATTTGAAATCACAGCCTTCAGGTCCAGTCTTTTGCCGGCATTCACATCAGCCACACAGACCAGAGTACTGCATCATTGTGTACCGACAGGTGACCCACAAAAAGTGATTTGAGGGTGGTGTTTTGTCTTCATTTTAATTCCAGGTTTGGTTCTGGGTGAAACAAAGAACGTGACCCAAATCATGGGTGTTGGATAGTAAATATATTAAAATAAAATGAAAATAATAATAATTTAATTTAATGTAGGGTAGCGGGTCTTGAAAATCAGACCCATGCAGGGCTCTGATACAGACACTATCTGGATCACTTCAATTACACCACATTAATACGGTGCTTAAGGATTCTCAGCATGTTTACAGTGACCCCTTCTGGAACAGAAAGGGTTACTGTATCTGAGCTGTGGCTGAGAATTTCCTTCTCTCTCAACAACATGGTGCCACAGCACCATCTAGTGGCACCCTGCCCCAACACACTAAAGTTACTGATAAAGGCCCACCCACAACAGACCAAGTTGATTAATAGTGTCATTTAATGCTGTGATGTGTCAGTGAATCTGCTCAGCAACTGCTCTAATTTTCCTGAAAATTAGACAACAAAACACTGAATATATGTTTTGGTGGCTGCATCACAGCAATGCACAGTCCAGTGATAAACATAATAACTTTCTACTGCACAAGGATTATAAATCAGTGAAGCTCTTTTCTGATGCATGGGGACAGACTGTCAGATAGTGTGTGATACTGCCTGTTCTGTGTCTTCTTTTCTACTGTCATTCATTCGTCCGTTCGTTCGTTCATTCATTCTTGCAGTTACGGTGACTTATAGTGCATTTATACAACATTTATACAACATTTATAGTGCCTGTAAAAACAAATAAAAAAGAGACTTACTGGTATCTATGTACATCGATACTACTCATTTGAATGCCTAATGTCATGTTTTATTTATCATGGTCTATCAATCAAGGGTCTTATTAAACAAGCTTATCCAGGTTAATAAACTTGCACTAGATGATAAGAATGCTGTTAAATCAAAGCAGAGCAGATATGGGCTCAAGAACAGCATGTTGGGAAATGATGTTTACTTTTTAAAGTTTGTGCCATGCATGTAGGTGGTTTCTGAGTTATATGCCTTGCCTGAAAGACTGACTGCTCCTTTCTAGTATAGCACTCAAAAAGGCACTCAAATGAAGTCAATCAACAAGCCATATATGAGCTCAAGCAATCAACAGCTAAATTGTCACCTTACAAAAACCCAAGAAAATGTACGCCTCACTGCAGAATAGATATTGAGTGGATTTAATCAAAATTTTAGTAGATTTGCTTTTTTACACCACCTCTTTATCTTGAATCATCTGTTTACTGCGGTACGTTTATGTTTGAGCTTTTCAGGGTGCCCACTGAAATGGGGTGAATAATATGGATATGGTTTGAAATAATTATGGTACATTGGACAATAAGGAGGACAACGTATAATGGTATGCAATGAACCAATTATGTTCTATGAATAAATGACAAATAACACTTGATTCATCAGTTACCAAGAATAATACTCAAAAACAGGCTAATAGAACAGTTCACATGTCACGGTAAATGATAAATCAATTTTGAGTTATTATATATTATCACTATCATTAATATATATTATGAGGTGATTCACACCTAACACTATTGTAATTGTAATACTATGTGGTTAATTCATTCAGTAAATCAGTCTCATAAAAATCATAATTAAAAATACAAAAATAAAATCAATATAGCCATACACAACATACTGATGCATAGGGAAAGTGAAAACTGCTGTCCATGACAGTAAAGAAGAACAAATCAGAATATCAATATACTATGGTAAATAATTACCATAATTTATAGGATATTCCCCTTGTCGTAGATGTTCAAGATGTAATGGATTAAATGAGGAGAACAGCCATGACAAAGTTAGTGCCAGTCTGTTGGGAGACAAGATTGGCTTAGTTCAACTGTGTCGCTTATGTGCACAAATATCCATATGGCTCCACAACGCAACAAAGGAATAAAGGTGGAGCATATCATTTCTAGTTCAAGCACAGCTTTATCAAATTCCCAGATTTTTCCCTTTTGAAACAAATTACAATTGTCAAAAAAACAACAGTGATGTCATTTTATGATGAAACCCTAAAACCCTCACACTCAGACCACAAAGCCAGGCCCTGAAGGAGACACAATCGCATACGGGTACCCTGCCCTGGCACAGGTCATTGCTGAGACCAATGAGCCCTAACAGACCTCATCTCTACTCTCTCCGGTGTCAGTGAGGAAAATGCTATTGAAAGGCTGTGGTTGTAACTGGAATGGGTTGAGCAAAAGACCCATTAAAGTCAGAAATCCCAATCAGCAGATGCAATGCTGATTATCCACACACTGCCAAGTTAAAATATTTACATCCAAGTTCAATACATTAGTTGCCTGGTTTTGACAACACCACAAGATGGCAGTGTTTTCCAAGGTTTCATTATTTGAAGGGGCACATACTCTCCATATTCCTTGTTTTTTGTTTTGCTTTGTTTTGTTTTTTTGTTTTTTTTTTTCCAGCAGCACACAGTGACATTCAAGAACCGAAAACCAAGACAGGATATGAAATAACTGAGTGTTTGATGGGACAAGCTATAGTTTAAACAGACGTGTGCCCAGTTTTCAGCAAAAGAACGTTCTTTTTATAATTGGAGGCCAGAGTAGAAGACACTTGTGAATGAGATGTGGGGCTGTTTCAAGAAGGAAGGACCAAGTACCCAGAGGATGCAGAGTGCAGGAGTCTGGTGGGAGTGTGAAGCTTGATAATGGATTGCAGGTAGGAGTGTGCAGTTCCTCTTGCTGCCCCGGAGGCAAAGACCAGGGTTTTGTATTTATGCAGGCTGATGTTGGAAGTCAGTGGTGGGAGACGAGGAGAGGTAAGACATGTTTATTTTGATGATATTCAGTGTCTGTGGTTGAATGACACAGGAAAACGAATTTTGTGCACACATAAACCATGAAATGCGATATCAATTAAATATATTAACCATTCTGGTATGAGACACAGTTCAAAAGCAAAAGCTATCTTGTTTCGGGAGCTTGATAGTTCCTAATTTAGACCAGGTCCTGGAGTCCTTCTATCATGAGTCAATATGAAAAATATGCTACAATCTCAGTGCAAACAGTTTTTACATTTGAAATATTTGTATAGTACTTCACAGATTATACTCAAGCGAGATGTTTTGATTTCCTCAATCCTGCTCAATAACAGAAGTGAGTGAATTCCTGAAATTCAATCTAATTTGTAAAATTCTTTAATGACTTTAACTGTTTTAAATTGTTGTCTTTCATTCAACTTTTAAAATGTCCATCCATTATACATGTAAATTTATTTTTAAATTTATGTTGGATTTAAAAACTGAAATTAGCTTTCA
The DNA here is from genome assembly GCA_022829145.1 of Albula goreensis. Lineage (NCBI taxonomy): Eukaryota > Metazoa > Chordata > Actinopteri > Albuliformes > Albulidae > Albula > Albula goreensis. The sequence goes on from CM040745.1 coordinate 16,731,461, forward strand.
CCAACATGAGCAATTAAAAGCAATGCCACTGAGAACTCATATTTTTAAGTGATAAAGTACTTTAAAGGTCTGCGCTGAATATGCCACAATTGAATTTTATTTCCTTTCCTCTCCCCTACCTCTTTTCATCTTGCCCTCTGAATTTCAACATGGCCCCAGAAGTTCTTATTTCTGTCCCCCAGGTCATGTCCACTCAGATTTTCCCTTGACCTTCCTTCCAAAATGCTTTCCTAGCAGATGGCGCTAAACCAATCCAAGTCACCAAGTCAGTGATGTCAGAATTCCCAGAGCTTAGTGGCAGAACTCAACAGCTGTCTTTGCTCTTCAGATCCTCTCCTCCACCCTGCTTCATTGCCTCACTTCCAGGGTCTCCTTTTAAGCATAGAACAAGAAATAATCTTAGCCTTGTTTCCCAAGGAATCACAGTACCTCACACCTCCTTCTCCCCTTCAGCCTTTCAGAAAACTGTGTCTCCACATTGTTGTTTTGACTCATACGTCCATGCCTGGGTCCATGCCATTAGGCACCTGATGTTCTGTTCCTCCATTCACCCAGGCCACCCAGGAGCCTTGCTCAGACTGAAGTTCTTTTAAAGATACTGTATAGATACTATTTTAATGGCTTTGTGTTATTTCAAGTATATTTTGCAGGAGCAGAGGAAGGAGGAACAAGCTCTGCTCCTTCCACTGGACTGCAGTCAGTTCCCCTTCCCTCCCTCAGCCTGGAGAGACAGCAGGAACTTCAGGGATAGGTAGATTTCTAATCAGCTCAGGTGTCTGCCATTGCCTTTTTTTAGTCCTGTATAAAGCACAGTCTATTGTGCTGGTAGGGCATCTTTGGTGGCATTTTGGTTTCATGTTTTACGATTTGTTTGTTGGCTGTGTAGATTTTGCATTCAAGACTGCTTTTATCATTGTTTGTTTTTCTGCACATCACTACAAGAGAGGAGTAAAATAGTTGGCCTCTTTTTGGTATCCAGCTCTTTGTGCTTTCTTTCTCTCTTCATCTGGTCCAGTAGCCTTGCTTGTCACTGCACTACAATGTACAGCATACAAATAAATTCAGACGTGATTGCAAGAACAAGTCAATAAAAATATCTGCTAATACTTCAAAAATCAAGTTTTCATAGCTTATTATGTGTATCTGAACACACAGAAAAGTAAAAGGACTTTGTGTATTACGGCTGGAATAACCGCTGGTTGACTGTGATTAAAACTGCATCTCTCGCATGAATGGTCTAAATGTACCATACTCTGATTTTCTGCTCACATCCCAAACTGACTCATTTTAAGGACCTATTTTTATTATTCTGCCCAATATTTTGGGGGCGTGAAATCTCCGTTTCTCCCTCCAGCAACAATCATGAAACCCTTTCTTTAAAAAAAGCCTCTCCGTTTATCTTCCTCACTGCCTGTGTGCTGGTATCATTATTATTTTAATTGTGAAAGAGTGATAAATGATTAAATAGGTTGTAAAAATAGATTCAGTTGAACAGGAGGGAGCAGGGGGCTGGGGTGTTGTGAAATGCTGAGAAAGTAGGGATGTAGGGAGGTGGGGGGGGGTTTGGGGGTATGGGGAGGTGTGGAAGGTGGGTGGGTGGGGGGGAGATGTAGGGAGTGAGTGGGGGTGAATGTGGGAGAGGGAGGGGTGGTGGGGGTTTGTGTGTGCATGTGTGTCTGTTGTGGTGGGGGAGGGTAGTAGAGCATGAGAAGGTGTGGAAAATCATGTGAACAACTGTAGATTTGTACGAGGTGAGGGGAGATGAATCACCGAATCGTGTCTACCACAAAACTGACCAAAAAACCCTCAGTCAAGCAACAGGCATTTTACACACACATGCACTCACAGCCCTCTGATCCATCACAGCTGAGCAGTTCACTGCTCCATGGCTGGACTGCTGCCATTTCAGTGGCCTTGCATGAGGTATGGTCAGATTCATTTGACAAGGAGTTAAAAATATACTTTGGGTAGCTTCACATCATTCACTAAGCTGACATGGTATTGTTATTTGTACTGCAGACTGATACACACCCTATTTTTTGGTGATCTTGTTGCTGCAATTTTATGAGTTTTATGAATGTTTCTTTACATGTTGGAATTGTAAGACTCCTCACATTAGAGCTTCTGTAACATAATGTATAATTATGTACAATAGTAGCCTTAAATGGTAACACAGATATACACATTTACATACCAAGTGGATATGTACTGAAAAGATTAACTAAAATGGAATTTAGATTGTGTTCTCCTAACATCAACAATATCCCAAGGCACAGTTTAATTAGTAAGATTTGATATTTGAATTGAAATATATAATCCTGATAAATCATTCACAATACAGTATACTCTTCACCAAAGAGCTTTTCTGTACCTCTCAGGACCTGGTCTAACTGTGCATGTATAATTCATTCTGTATGAGCGGATTATTTGTTATGTAAAAATCAAATGGGTGAAGAGCCTAATCCAACTTACGGTCAGAGGGGATGGAGCACCACAGGCAGGGAGATTAATTGGGCCTATATTGGATTGAGATGTGTAAAATGTGAAGAACTTAAAGTGCTTTCTGAAGTGACTCTGGGTGGATCAGAATTTCTTGCAGCTGATTCAGTAATAAAAGTCAGGTTTTCTATCATTTTGCTGGGCAGTGTTACAGCATGGGAAGCAATAAGAGCAGTATATTAATATTCTTTCAACTGCTCAGTGATTCTTAATCACTGAAGGCGAGGCCATACTGATGGCAGTGGTGATTGGAGAGAGCTTCATAATCCCTACAATGGATAGCACTGTATAGTGGTATTGGGGTTTCACCTGATTCAGACCAATCATATGGTTCTGCTGTAAAGAGCATCACATTCCACAATACAGATCAAATATTTACAGCACTTGATAACTCATGATGCCAACTCAAAGGTTCATTATCATTAGAGCTCATTCTCCCATCCGTAATGTCCATGTCATGTTCAACAGAGTTATGCCTGATGCATTCATTCAGTTCTATAAATTACTTAAATTACAAAGCTTAGCTGTGTTTTTTCTAGATGGCTCTATGAGACCAAATGGTACAGGTATTTTTTGTGTCAGTGGTCAGCAAAAGCAAACATGAGAGTGTAGTCCATTTGTCTGGACTACACTGAATGACACAAGTCACTGAACCACTGTATCAATGTTTTTGGCATATATAAACTGAGTCTGCAGGGAGATTGGGTGAGCCTCTCATTTAATTTGAAAGCCTAAAAAGGACTGTAAACTACATGCATTCACTGCTATTCCACTTCATCTGTCTGAGGATTTCTCGGGACAGATGCTCACGTCCAATCTGGTTCTTATGCATACCACAGCAGCAACTGACCCCCAGGCTGAAGCCTCTCTACTTAAAATGCAAGGATTGTGCCTATCTGGTTTGAAACGGCTTCCCATTGGCTCAGTTCCTCCCAATACTTGTGTTATTCAGAAGGTGCTCCAGGCCCGGGCTTCTGCCTGTAACCCATGAGGAATTGTTGTAGATGCATTACCTCCAAGAATCCCCTTTCTCTGCCTACCTTTTTGATGAGGAGGATTATTGTAATCAGGTGGGTTGCTGTGCAACCGACTGACTGGCCAACAGGGTGACAGCATTGGTATCAGACTGATCTGATCTTACTTTTACAGAAGGGAGCAGAGCTGATGTACATCATAGTCTAGCTCAAAAACCTCATTCTCCATGGCTGACAGGAAAGGTTCACTCCAAGCTCAGGGAAGTGAAACGGAAAAAAATTCCACATGAATGCACGAACATATGGCACCATGCCACTGCATATGTTTGTTCGTGTGTGTGAATCGTGCCAGTTTTTGGTTTTGCAGTCAGGGCACTTGTATTGGGGGGAGTGCAAGCACACAGGGGGTTGATACTGATAAATGCTGAAAACCTAAAGGAACAGCTTTCCTACGCATGAACTCATAAATTGCTGGCAGGCTCTTACAGACCACTGTACACATCAGATGGGTACAAGCTAACGGTGCGTAACAAAATGCAGCACATCACTGTCGGCCAAGCAGACAAAAGCTAATGCACCTGTTGACCAAGTGAAGGGATTTCCTACTGTCCAGATTTAGTGAGATAAGAAATCCCCTAGACCACAATACATGCACAGACACATACACACTCACTCACTCTCACATACACACATTTATGGTCTCTCTCTCTCTTACACACATACACACACACACACACAGATGTACATTCCCTTAAGTGTTCCAAATGTCCCTTCTTCCTCATAAACTATACATCAGCCACAGAAGCTGATATAACAAATACTCCCTCGCACCAAATTCCCTCTTTTTAGGCATCCTTTTAGCGATAAAAGCGTTTTGTATGTACTCCCCCGAGAAGAGGCTCTAAAAATACACCGAAAAAGCTGGGAAACAGGCCACACTGTCTTTCCTCTGCATTCGAGGTTTCCCCGTTTTGTTTGTTTGGCTGGTTGGCTGCTGGTTGTGCCAGCGGTGGCTACCCAGGATGCCCATAAACACTCCACAGAGTGCAAAGAGGTACAGGAGGAGGTGGAAAGCAGGTACAGGGTTTCACTCACTCTCTCCCCACACCAAGAGGGGAAACATGTATCAGACACGAACAGACATATCCTTGGGACATACAGCAGAAGTTCAATCAGAACTCTGGCAAACCTGCTCTTACTAATTAGAAACAGGTAATATTCATTATTTTTAGTGTCGTGTGTAGATAGTAATGACATTAACTGGCTCTTGGTCATATCTTGCATGCATTTGGTATGAGGAAAAACACAGTTATTGCAATTTGTTGGCATGTCAAGTGGATACTTTTCATTTTTGCCTACTGTTAGAATATCCACCATCGTTTCAAGTCTTGTCTTCAGTGTCTCTATGAAACATGTCCTAGCACACTAACCCTAGAGCTGATAACCCTTCACCTGGAAGAGGGCTACTTCCTAATATTTATGCAAATTTGACATTTAACTACTAATCTCAACTATACTTAACACCACCCTCTTGCTCTGCACACACAACCAAACCTGAAATATCCACCATATTACTTCATATATCAGAGGTTAACCCAATACAGGCTGGTGTCCAGGTAGAGGTACATTTGAGTATACTGTAAATGTAATAAGAACCATGGCCACAAAGACACACCACTGCATTTCAGCTAGATAACACATGCTTTATGACAGGTTCATGAGTAGTGACAGACTGCCTTTTCCTTTAACTGAAATTATAAGGGTTGTTGTAATGGCGTACACCAAAATACCATAACAATCTCAAGCTTACAGGGGATATGAGAGGGCTGTGTTTGTCCGTATTTCTGCATTTCAGCTGACACTCAAGGAAACCAATGAAGGGACTGCTCTTTTTATTTTCATTTTTCAAGACAGACTGGACTGTCATGTAGCAAGTGGTTGATAACTCAGTTGGTCAGTCACGAGTGTGAATCTCCAACTTGTCCGTGCTAAAAGCCTACTTACTTTACTGAGGTAAAGTCAAAACCCACCCCATGTATAACCCTGTGCTCACTCACACCAGCAGCGACAATAAGCGACAAAGTGGCCAGGAGTCATTAATTTCCAATGGTCGCTGCGCTACACTTAGCAACACGGGGCGACTAGTCACCAGGTGACAAAATCGCCACAACTTGGTGACAAAAAAGTTGAGCAAACTTCAACTTTATGCAAATGAGCAGCAGCACAGTCAAGTGTCAGCCAATCAGGGTAGATGTGTTCCTCTTATCTTCTTTCGCTGTGAAAGGATTTCTTAAACTGTAGTTCTGATATTAGCATTTTAGTTCCCACAGCCAACATGGAGGAGAAACTGATTGCAGCTGTTGCTGGATTTCCTGTCCTGTATGATGCACCCCTGTCCATTTACATAACATACAAAAAAATGATGCATGGAGGCAGATCTTGGAAATCGTTGGAATGAGTGGTGAGGTTTAATCAAGTGAATGGCAAATTTAAGTAGCTGTCAATGATGCTAGCTAAAAGACGATTTAAATTTAACATATTTCGTCAAAACACGTACAATCGGCCACCAAAATATGGTCACATAAAGTTGTCCATGTCCATCTCAAATGCTAATGTATTATTTTTTAATTTATTCAGGAAAAGGCAGTGAAAGGTATGTCCTGTAGAAAATACACAAATGTACTATCAACATTAGAAGAATCAACTTCATACATACATACCTATACAGCCTCCTTTAAAATATGAACTTGTACACTTATAGCTCACACTTGGAATTCTTCAACAGCAACAGTTAGGTCTGATTGTCTCTATACAGATAGAGACAGATAGATACACTGCACCCTAGTAGCTAATGCTGCTAATGGTACGACTGGGGGACTTTCCTGTTTCCAAACTAAAATAGCCTCCAGAGGCTAATAACAAAGTTTTTCTTTACAAAACCAGCTGTTGAATGTAAGCAATAAACCATTTTTTATTTATAATAGAATAATTTCGGTTTTTTCCCAAATAAATGGTAGATAATACATGTTTTGAAAGTAAATACATACTTTTATGTCGCAACAGCAACACAGTGACTTGGCAACATACAGTGACAAAGTTGCTACCAGTGTGAGCCCAGGGTAAGACTTAGAGTGCAAAGTTCAACAATGACTTACAAAAAAACCCTATACAAAATTAGTTATACAGGATTTACCTTTAGTGCATGTCATTTAATTTAAAAATCATGTCAATTTCATTTATAAGTTGCAAAAATGACTCATCTTAACATCCAATCAAAAACCCGTTCATCATGACATTCACTCCCTAGCTTCAGCACTGAATTCCTATCCTAATAACAAGACCCCACAAGGATGTAGCCTTAAGAACACAAAGAGTAACACAGAGAAAGGATGAGACCCCAAGACATTTGAATCAAGGGTCCTTGAAGCTTTACCATGAGTAGGGATAACAAGACTTATCCATGAAGGCCAGTGTGGGTACTGACAGTGTGGGGACTTCTATTCCTGCACAAAACACCTCACTCACCTCATCAATGTCTTCATTGGTAACTGGTTAAATGATTAGCTGAATCAAATGTTTTCGCACTGGGCTAGAACTAAATCCTGCACTTGCTCTGTCCCTTCTAGGATAGACATGAATGCCTGTCTTGGAGGTTCCAATCCCAATCCAGCTGTATCAACGATTGACACTGATCAAGGCATAAAACATATTAAGAGTCAACCAAGGCAGGGATGTCAGCCAAGCAAATTACTTACAGGCATACATATTGAATGCAATCTGTATCAAGTACAGAAGCAAGCACAGAAGCACAGAACATATAAGCAAGGTCTGAAGCATGATGTGAGAGCATATTTACAAATCCTGTCAATCCAAGTTCTCCTGTAGTGGTTCAAATAGGCGTTCTGAAGCTAGCCAGCCTGGGCTATAGACATCTCTACCTGCACAAAGAACGTCTTACCAGACAGCCTTTGTTCTATTTTAATGCTGGGATTGTGAGTCGCTTCATTTCTCTACATGACAGCTGCAGTTTTAATCTTCTATCCGCTTTTTTTCTTTCCTCTTTCCTCTCAAAGAGTTCAATATCCTGTTACGCTTCCCACCTTTTAAGCAATGATAATGATCTACGCTTTCCGGCTTCCAAATGTGACTATCTATAGCTGCCACATTTGAGGAGGGGATTTTGAGGAATGGAGGGGGCAGGGAGGTATAATTTAGCTTCAGAAACAGAAAAATAAAAATAAATGCAGAGAGTGTGCAAATCAAAATGTCTTGTATGTGGCTTTAGTTGTTTTTTCTTAAATACAAAATTTTGTATTTAAAATTTTATAATGCCTGATGACTCACAGTGGGGACTTTGTTCAGATTTATTATTATTATTATTGTTATTATTATTATTATTATTGTTATTATAGTTACTTAATTCCCAGCTAACATACCCCTCTCCAGGTCACTGATTGCACACTCTGATGAATCTCCAAAGTGAGCTGTTAAACTACAGTTCCCATAGAGGCAACACACTTTGCCAGCTACACTAGCATTTGTGCTTCAGACATGACTGCCCATTCATAAAGATTCCTCAGAATGTTCTGGAATCAAATACAGCAAACTTAAGCTTATTTGATGAGCTTTTGACTTAGCTCATCAATTAATCCTCCTTTGTGTTTAAATTGATAAATATATATATACAGTATATGCATATATATATATATATATATATAGAGAGAGAGAGAGAGAGAGAGAGAGAGAGAGAGAAAAGAGAGAGAGACACCCAACCCTCCCCGTTTATGAATGTGCATGGTATTCAGTCAAACAGAAAGACACTGCCTGGAGTTTCAAATTGTCATAATTTCCATTGGCAAAAGGCACAAATTGAACCCCTGCCAATCTTTGGCATTATCTTACTGAAAACAACAAAGACAAAGCTAAAAATGTTTTATGACACACAGAGAAAATTACACTTGCACCCAGGGTCCCATTTTACTCAAAAGACATGGCCCTGGTTTTAAAATTACCTTCCTGTAGTGTAGACAGAAAAGATAAATACTACTTGTACATATGAGTTCATCTTGATTTCTTTTGAAGAAAAAATAAAAACACCTTAAATAGGCACATAAAAGGAACATCTTTTCATGTGTAGAATTTTGGTTTTGATTCCAACAAAATAAAATTGCATTGACATTCTTTTTCACTGTTTCTGCCCTTGGAATAACAACATGCTACAATACATTCATTAAAATGTAAAATCTTTGAACAACCTTCTTCAGCATGGTGCACAAAATGAAATTGAATCCCATTCATTTTGACAAGAAGTATTACACATAACTAAACTAACTGTAACTCAAAGTACAGAAATGGTTGGTCATATTTTTACCAGGAATTTAAGGGCTATGTTTCAATACTTCATAATTTGTCCTTTTTTTCCTTACCCTTCTACCTTGCCTTACTTTCTTGTGACAAAGCATGTGACAAAGAAACAGTAGAAACATGAGAGAAGGAAATTGTTCATAGGAGGTAAAACATCCTCATCAACTCCAGTCTCATTTTGTGTGCCATATTGCAAACAATTACATAAAGACAAGTAAAATGTTTCAACTCATATTAAAGACCAGAGTGAATCAATGGGCACTTAATTGGAAAGATTGTGGACACATGACTATTAAAACTAACCATTTGGTAGACAATGAAGGATTCAAAGACGAAGCTAATTATAATGAGTCAAACCTATATTGTGTTTGGAAGCATAAGGAGAAAAAACAGGAGCTTAATCATGTGTTCACTGATTTAAGGAGCCTATTTTATTCACCCCAGTCTATAATTTGATCAGGTATGAAAAGTTACTCTTTTTGTGTATTTGTTTGCAAAATCACATAAACACAATGTGAATATAGAAGTTTTTTTCTTCGTGACATGCAAATGATCTCTCTAATCATGAAAGCACCTAATTATGAACAATTAACAGCTTGTTAAGATTCTGAGGTTGCATTTGTGGTTGGAACAAAAATCAGCATACACAGTGGGCCCCCAGGACCAATGCTGGGAACCACTGCCCTACACCCTAGCCATTGACCCTATCATGTACATTTGTGTGTTCACCCAAGTGAAAAAAGCTCCATCAGGACTTAAAGGTTAGTGTTGTTCTTACATATCAGCTTTGAGTTTAGAGCTCTACAGACTCTGAAGTGAAGAAACATCCCCCCCCAAGACTGTTTTCTATGTGCATGGTATATGTGATATGGTTACAGGAGGAAAGAGGGAATTGCTTAAATGATCATTGCATTACAGTCATTTAGTGGATGCTTTAATCCAAGGCAATTTACAGTTGATTAGGCTGACCAAGGTGAGGCTAGCCAATCAATGTGGGGAGCAATGTGGGGTTAAGGGCCTTGCTCAAGGGCCCAACAGCAATGGTGTTCTTGCTGTGGCTAGATTGGGGCTTGAATCACCAATCTCAGGGGTCCCAGTCATGTACCTTAGACACTAGACTACAGACTGCCCACTGGCTGTGTCTGTATTAATTCTCACATGTAGCAACAAAATACATGTCTGAATTAAAATAATATGAAAATGCACAGAAAGTTCAGAGCATTTCCGCTTTTCTGGCTCTAACTCCAGCATGAAGAGGCAGCAATCATTACTTCAGCACAAGGTCTTTTTTTATCATGTGGAGCACATTTTCTTTTGAAATGTTCTCCTATCAAATGGACATACATGTTGATGCGCTGATGAGCTCATTTCTTTAGACTAGGCTGTGAGGGGATGTTTGAGAGATGGTTCATAATTCAGCCAGCATGTCCATGGCTGAAGGTAATGTTTCCCTCTTTCTTTAAGTAAAAATTAAACTGTTCCCCATCATGGCATCCAAAAATGTTTCTGAATAAGATTTTTTTTTTTTTCATAATTAAGCAGGGAGTATAATCATAAAGATAAAGAAATATGACTGGGACTATACAAAGTTCTAGAGAGTGATTACTCAAAATAAGGCTTTGGCCTTTAGAGAACCGAAACAGTTTATTTCAGAATGCATTAAAAGAGCCTCTAATTCATGAAATAACTCAAATGAAAAGTTAATGCCTCTTACAGTACTTTGGCATATGTTCAGTAATTTCACTACTTTTGGAGCCAACAAGATTTTATATGCTTCAATATCAAAGGTTAACAAGCTTAGAGGCACAGCCTGGACCATACTGTGGTTTCAATTGATTAACCAGGATTTTGGGTGCATCAAAACAGCTATGCCAGTCTATCTACAAAAGGTTTCATGGGTGTCATCTGGGGGATACATATAAGTTATTAATTGAATGTTGGTAGATTGCAGTATCTACAGTACATTAATCTATTAGGAGTGATTAATCGATGTATCCTGACATTAGCTAGTGTGTCAAAGAGCCTGTCTTTTAAGTGTTGTGGCAGGCTGCTAATGAGCAGGAATTGCAATTAATTCTGTCTCAGGTTTGTCCTGTCAGCAGGACAGCACCTGCCATTACACAGGTGATGGCACCACTGCTGACTAATGAAAAACCAGATCCCAGAGAACACCAAAACCTTGGCAGCAGTACACCCTGTCTTACTCCAGCACTACATCCCTGCCCCCCACTTTTGGGATTCCAGAGGAAATGGGTGTGTCTTTGTGACATTAGCAATGCAAATGCATTCTGACCTTAAGACTGCAGGTTTGAATCTGTGGATAACCCACTGCTATTCACACAAGCCAAGTTCTTAGCCCTAGTCACATCAGTAAAGATCCAGCAATGTAAATGTATGAGGCTTTGAGTGAATGCTATGCTATGTTGCCCTAGATAAGTGCAACTGCTTCTCAAATAAATAATGTAAAGATACAGCATGCACTGACCTCTTGTAGACGATGTACTTTGGGGCTCTTACGTGCAATATTCTCTGTGTCAGGGGACTCTTGGTCCAATTTTTTGATCCACTAGACTTCATTTAATAACACCTAATTGCCAGCCACGCAGAACTTTAATAACTTTGATGTGTTTCTGAGTTACTTTTCAAAATTAAATCTGCTTCAATGTCGCATGTGAACTAAACTGTGTTAATAGCTATAGGACTCCCCCATTGTGAGCGCTTTCTGCACTATTAGAGACACTGAGGACCCGCAGCGAAAAGCTGCCTCCGCTGTGAATGCGTGGCACCCACAGATCCTGCCAGACAGTGCACATCTTAGTGGCACGTCCCCCTGTGATCAACTTTACTTTCATCACTTTTCACATTAGGAAGAGAGCTGACATAAAATTAAATAGATTACATTATTTATTTGCTTGGTAGACACCCTTATCTAGGCCAGCTTATGTTGCTAGCTTTTTCTTAACACTTTCTGTAACCCATTTTTAAACTGGATTTTTTTTTTTTTACTGACACAATTGTGGTGATGTGCGTCGCCCGCGGGCACAACAGCTATGCGCCACTTGGGACTCTCATATACGTGGGTCAGGTTCCTTAGTCAAAGCACTTCTAACAAAATGTAAAAACGACAAATTCCGCTTTCAGAATGATAAAACAAGTTTTACGGTACAATGTCAGGATTGCACGTCTGATTCAATGACAATCGCCCTTATAATTGGAATGTTCAATTTATTGTCGACAGAACCGGGGAACTATTTTAAAGGATTAAAAAGGTTCCAATTGCGTTTGAACATTGCCCATAAAGCAGTCTGCTTAATGAATAACCATGCTTAAGTCTGGAACCTCCCTTTTGATTTAAAAAGTTACCTTATTTTCATGATAATAAAAGCTTCAGATGAAAGTGTCATTGTAGTTAATTTAAAGTAGTTACACTGACTAGACGTACTCACTTGTGGTATTAACATCCTGAAACTACTATCAGCATAAACGACACATTTGACTTTGACTCTAATAATAGACTAACTATTTCCACAATTTAATGGCTGCAAAAAAGGAGCAATACACACGTTTGAAGGGAAAGGTCTCGATATCGAATGTGTCAGTTGCTAAAAATACAGATTTTATATGTTGTAGAATCTGAAATCCTAAAACCTTTCCCTTTACGACCTGCATCTCATGATTAGCGTTTCAATGAAATCGCGAAAGCTCCCCGAATCAGCATCACTCAACTGCATCATCAAACTGAAAGCGTTTGTACTTATTATTCTTTAGCATTGGAAATTCATTTTAGTATTTGCTATTGTCTCAAAGAGTCTGAAGTAGGTTATGTTCACAATGTTTGCTGGATGCGCAGAGGAATGTTTTGACGTACTGTAAATGGAAGATACACTGGTCATTATCAAATGTTAATGTGACATACCCCGGGACCACGAATGATTTAATCATTTCAGGTTTTTTCAATCATTCATGCAGCTTCCCCCGAAAGCACTCAAATAATGTCCAGTGGATAGTATTTCATGTTTAAGGTTTAATATTTAACCCAACACTTCTCTGCCAAAACATTTTATATAGAATGCCTCACTAACACAAATTATCCTGATAGCCTACTGTAGCGCATCGTGGCCATCTCTTGCCTTTTCATATCTCTTGTCGCCAAATTTCAAATTTGATGTAAGCTTTAATTTTCATGGTTTACACCATTACTTTTCACATAAGTTCAAACTTTCCGTGTTGAGTGTCTATCATCCTGAAAAAAGACAAGCGACCAGTTTAAAACTACAAAACTTTCAGAAAAAGGAAGAGTATTCCATAGATGTTACAATTCCATCATATCAAAACGAACTGATAATGCCGCGCGTGGATTAAAAACAGACAACAAAAATTATCCATACCTTTAAGTCGCCTGAAGAATGACTTCGACAGTGCTGGGAGACTGTAGCCGTTTGATTCATGTTTCAAAACCCGAACAGACACAGAGATATGGTGCCAGAGACGTCGGACCGTCAACCAACGCTTAGTTTGTGAGCGCCACTGATAACCCAGTGCTTCTGCGATTACTGTAGTCGGCTAACTGTGAGTGGGGACCACGGGGGGCTTGTCTGGGTTCGCTACACTCTTTTACTGGTCCTTCCGTCCCCTCCTCCACTCTGTGACATGCGCGATTCCCCTGCCATTAATTCAAGCATGTATAACTCGCCGTATAACTGGTGTGCCAACTGTCCAGGGATGATTTAAATTATGTACTGTATTTAGAGTTTTTAATGGTAGCCTGAATCCCAAGGTATGTCATCCATTATTAAGACGTTTCTTTACGGATTATGTTGTGATCTCACGCGGGTTTTCATTGAAACCATCAACATATTGCACCGAACCACGGAACAAATTCATCAACGAAGGCTTTTCACCACTACACATCACAAATAATTGCTTTCTCGCAGAACATGCTCCTCACATCTGTGGCATGTTTTGGGTCTCCCATTAGTATATATACTTTTTTTTTTTGCTTTTGTCATTGCATGACCATTATATCCCGCTATGGTCCTGCAAAAGTTTGCCAGCACCATGCCTCCAATATTTGATCCACGGTCAGCAGCTTTTCCATACTGTTTCAGTGCCAGCTCAGTTGTACGTGAAATGTTGTAATGTCGGTGAATGCGTTTTGCTGATCATTGTTTCTTGATTGGTCTTTGCGCACCTTATGGCTTCCATTGCGCAAATAGCGCAATGCCTCCTTTAACCGAAAAAGTCTTTAATCGTATCCTGTGAAAGAATACTTGACAACAGCAATGAACAGTATCCACAGAATTACATGTACACAATTAAGAAAAGGTGGAAATTTAGACAGCAATGTGTGAAATTGCTTGTGTGTATATGTGTAAGTAAAGGGCATACCTCACATATGTGTGTGCCTATATGTGTGTGCTCATTTTCACTTTCACTGTCTTTTCACAAGGATGTTTTCAGTGGCAGGAAGGGGGATATACTTAAAATTAATGTGCGACATTAAGTTAACATGATTTTTATGTTATTGAACTTCCTTTTTGTATATGTAATACATGTATTCTACTACAAAGAAACCATCTGATTTTAGCATTCTCAGATGTTCATCTTTTCAACATGTCTAATTCATTACATGCTTCAATATCATCAATACAAAACCAATGGATCTGTTCAAATATGGAAATGACCTCATAGGTGTTTTATGAATCAAAAACGTTTAACATAATTTGAACAAGGGAAGTGCAGACTCATGCATTTTGGTTGACTTGGACAAATTCCCAATCAATCTTATGTGCAGTTCAAGCAGTTGTGGACATCACTATTTGGGAAATGAGCAAGGCCAATACAATGCTGCCATGTTTAATTTACAGGTATTGCATCATCATGATTTGACTTATATATCTTGTGATACCATGTTGATAATAATGCAATATTAGAACAACAAATCATCACTATTACTATAGTGCTGCTACAAAATACAACCATATAAATGCTTCAGTCTCCCAGGCTGCTCAAGACTCTTTATTGTCTTGAGAACAGCTGAAACTTGATCAGTCAACAACACTCACATTTCTCAAATTGTGCTGGGTATTTAAATACACAATCATCTAAAAAATAAATTAAAATATCAATTTTTTTGGCAATTCAACTGTGAATATTTTGTAAATCACAAAGTAAGCAGGTTGACACAGGGAGGTTGGCTGTATCCATATGGCATATCAAAGATAAGGATGCTAGTAGAATTGAATCCATTTATTTTTGCTTGAGTATCTTCGAGGATGTGTATTAACCATAACCAATTGCAATTTATACCTGGATTTAATGTGTACGGTTCTCAAGTGAACTCTAGACTGAGAATAACCACACCACAATTTGGGATGGGTAACAATGACCAACACTTTTTCACAGCCTTTGACCAACTATTCAATGAATCACAGCCAGTGCAAATTCATTTATTGCCTTACATACAAATATCAATGGCATGAAAAACTGCATTCAAATAGTGCACTCTACCTAGCCCTTTAGGATTTGTTTCTCAGAAGGGAATGCTTCTCCTTCAAGCCTGTGTCAGGTATCCACTGAATAAATGACCTTCTAAATCACAAGGAACATGCCTTTCCTCCATACACCCCTCCCCTTGTCATCAGAGGGGTCTGAGGGTCTGGGAAGGGGAGAAACAGTTTTTGAGCCTCTGCTTTTCTTACTAGATCACAGCAGGGCTTTTGAGGGTCTCCACTCCTCCTGTAGAGTTTGGTGTGGTGGATCTCTCTTTTTCAGAGACATCTATGACAAATTGAATAGAATGAGGTTAGGGTGAGACCAATGCAGGTACTAAACTGACAGTAAGACAATAGAACATTTGAATCACAATAAAAATATGTAATAATGAGCATCATTATGCATGCATTTAAATGCCACACTAAAGGGGATATACTAATTTCGATTCATTGTAAAATGGATATTACATGAATTATGTAGATGTACAGTGCCAGAAGTAAAGAAGCTGCTGAGAATCAATAGACATGGAGTCAGGCTTTGCTTGCCACTGATGCTGGCAGCTATACTCTAGCTGGACCAGCTGTTTGTGGAGCACATGGAACACTCCAGGCCTCTCTAGAGCTGATCTCCACAGCATAGACCCTTAACTACTTCAAAAAGATGGACGATCATGTGGTTTCAGGATGGAGCCATAGGTCTCCGTAGCACAGGAGCATAGGGATGCAGGCTCTCACCATGCAATGTATTTTTTTGTAAGCACCAGGGTTCATTGTAGGGTCAGCATAGGGTCATGTGTTATGAGCCGCATCGGGATATTGTGAAGGATGGAACAACAAATCACTTGATTTGTGGCCAGATGTAGAGAGTTTGATGTAGTGTGAACACAGAGGTATATGTCTGTGGGGGAGGGGGGGTGGTGTTCTGTGTCTGCATATTGCTAAGGTGTCTATGGTTTATGGGGGTAAAAGAGTGAAAATAGCAATGATGATACCCTGTACAGAATCTTTCTATGCTTTGTTTAGATTTTGATAGTGTTCATTACTAATTGAGCATAAAACTATGACAGCACATTAACTGAGAGGCTCCACATGATACACCCCACCTTAATTATCCCTACAGGAAAGATTGAGTATGACAGGTTACTAAACATCTCAGTACACCAGTTTAATACCATAGCTGTTAGAAAGAATTTCTCATAGAAATTATAGATGTAAATGTTGTCAACCAAAATAACAGTGATTTAATGAAGTGGCATGGTGAAATTCCACTTATTCTTTATTTGCTAAGTAGACAGCTTTATCCAGGAGGAGGTATATAAAATAACATTATATTTCTCTTTTGAGAATTGGACATGCAGCTCAAACTGTTATGGTTAAAAGTCTTGAAAAAAGTATGATGCCCTGTCCTTTTCAATGTTTGAAACAGTGAATGCCTGATAACTATGCCACACTGAAAATTGTGAAAAACTTTCAAATAAAGACAGCAGAATTAAAAATGGGTAAATACAGTTTTGTCTTGTGTTAATGTTGATTTCAAAAAGTTAAAATAAGTCAGCTATTTTAATATACTGCTCTGATTTCAATGCATAAAATAGCCACTGAGACTGTAAGTCATATTTTTATGATTACAGTGTCCACTGATCTACCCCCTGAATTACACTACTCCCACTTGTGAAGAATCTCAGTGTTATCACAGAAATCAGTCATTCGATTGATGTATTATCAGGAATTCACTGATTCCACACTTATATGTTTCCATGTTTCCAGAGGTTGATGACTGACAGTACATGGTAGCTCTCCACACTATAGAGAGCTCATGAAGCCTGACTTTTCCCCACCAATACAGAGACTCAGCCAGTCCCTTGATGATCACTATTTATAGAGGTCCATCTCCTGTTAACACTGTTATTATTCTGTTTGTCAATTGGGCCTCTCTGACTTTATTTAAGATTAGATTTAGTATAAAGTGTAAACCATTTATTTAGGAATCTATGGCTGAGGATAAGAACAGATTATACAGCCTATGAGCTCTTATTTTAATCTGTCCAAACACATGGCACAGTCATCAGAATACAGTGTAATTACTGCAATATTTATTTAAAAATTGTGTGATATCAATTTTACACAGGTTGATTGTGATACTTGCATGGCTGCAGATGTTCCTTTCAAAATGACTTCAGCCTAATGCAGTCTTTTTTTCATTGTGTCATGGCTTTGGATTTTGGCTTTGTAGTTAATGATTTTTTTAATCCTTCTTGTGAGTTATTTTGTCAAAGATTATAATGTTTCCTTGAAGAAATATTTCTTGTTCTTTATTTTGTGAAAAGATGACCGACACATCAGAAGGTGAGTATTGGTGCCTTTAGGCTATGGGCACAATTGTGAGGATCAATGGAAACTGATCTTTAAGAACCACTGGCTTTCCATGATTTTATGCTTGTGTGTTATACAGAAGAAATATAAAAAGGGCCCGTTACTGTGTCATACGCCAAACCTTTGGAAAATGCATGTCAGTAGCAAAACGTGCTCTACATGTAGCGAACAGGCGTGAAAAATCACCACTCTGCTGCACTTGATCTACCCCGGATATTTGCAGCAAAGGCCTGGACATAGCATATTCTTTCACATCAATAAGTAAAACCGTTGATCCGTTTGGCTATCATGAGTTTCTTTGAACTCCCCCGAACATCTCTCTTTGGCTTGAAAGCGGCTGCAGTTGAGAGGAAGAGGAGAAGAATCTCTTTTTTGAACTAAAGGTCGAGAGACAGAGCTGGGTTGTACCATCAGTTCAAGCACAAATGACTCATGCAGCTTCCTTGTGTCTCCCCAGCAGTGTAACTGTGACTGAAACTACACTGGCTTTACCACATTCATCCAGGTCCTTACTCTTCTTATAGGGTCTAGGAAAAGGAGAGGGGCCAGCAGATGGAAGCAGCCAGGAATAGGCTTTTGAGGGGCGGTTTATATTCGGTCGGCAGATATGCTTTTAATCTGAAGGCTTCATTAGCTTCAGTGTGCAGTTTGTTGCATTTAACCATATTAACGGAGAACACATCTGCAGCATGGGCTCATTGTGCCTCCAGCACCTGCCTGTCATGAATTACACAACAGTTCTTTTTTTGTGTTCAAGTGTTGTCATGCATCAGTGGTAGTTTGTGAAAATGCTTTTCCATAGGGCCAAGTGTCTCATCCCTCTCATTTCATTCATGAGGACAGGACTTTTGAGAAGCAGTGCAGAAAGGCAGAAAGTGAACCAGGCTCTCGACTACGATGTTGCACTTTTCAGTACAGAGCCAGGGGGCATTGTTGTTGAAGCTTTAAGCAAAGTTTTTCAACCCAAATTACTCAAGTGGATATCAGTCTGCCTTAATGTATAATTTAGGCTGTGTCAGCCCGGGTAAGTCCACAAAGAAATAGAAGTATGCAGTATATATGCTGTGCAATACAACTTCTGAAGTTCAGTCAAACACTCATGCTAGTCAGTGATTAAAATTCCAATTCCCCTACAATTTTTGATGGTACATATTTTTTATTTTGTTCACTAACCAAGTGATCACCATCCATTATTGCTCTGCCCTTTTGCATAGCCTTTTTAAACATGAATATTGAATTTTGTTTGGATAGCCCTTTGATCCCCAAATGTCAACATCAGGGCACAGGATATCCTGCTATTATATGTATCCAAAGGAGGTTTTATGTTGTTTTCATCAGAACAGATAATCTCTTTCTCTCTCCCTCTCTCCCTTTCTCTGTCTCACTAACACACAAACACACACGCACACACTCACAGACTGACAGCACTAAAGCAGCTCCTCAGCCGTAAGGTTGCTGCCCTGTCTCAGCCCACCAATCACTGATGCACAGAGAGTGCGCAGGTTTTATTTTTTGCCCCTTCTGATGTCAGAATCAATAAAATGATCAATCAATCCACTTGCCATCCAGGTAACTACTTCCCCCTCATAAAGAGGCTGACTGCCAGAGTGCTGTCAGGCCACATACAGTGTAGCACCCTGCATACTGGCCACCTGTCTATCATTTTTCTCCCCAGAGAGAAGTGCCTGAGCACTTTCTGATTTCAGTGTAACTTTGCTTAACCCTGTCAAAATATTAGGAAATGTCAGGTCCATGCTGTATGAAATAGCTTTAAAATATACATCTATATAGATGTATACAACATACATCATTCACTGCTCCTTTTGTCCAAAGCTGTACATGTTCAATGCAAAATATACATGTGTTATTGCATGGTATATTACAGGAATATGTTTATTCTTGTGATAAGAAGTGGTCTTCGAAATGTTATATATTTTTATGTATTGTCTTCTCCTTTTTTATGAACAGTACTTTTGATGTCCCCTTTTTACAGCTTTTTCCCTGTCATACACTTCAAAATATAAATGAACACATACAACAAAATAAAGAAATAAAAGACTGACTTTCTTCCCACATTAATTGCATTGTTATTTTAATTTTGTCGCTAAGCATGGACCATGGTGAATGTTTTCCCCTAATATCAAATAGAAAAATGAACATAATTGTCTATGGATGATGTTAAAACATTTCATGTGATGGATTTCAGACTCAAACGGCATATAGTCATTATAAGCAGAGAAGTTGGAAGTTAATCTGTAGAACTGAATTTATTCCTGGAATGAAAATTATTACTATAATTATCTGCCACCAGGGGAAAAAATGTTTAATACACCCATTACATTCCCTGCTGCTTCCTCTTCTCAAACCCCTCCCCTGAGTGACAAAGTGCATTAATAATAATAAAATAATTATCATTGGAATAATAAATTGCTCTTCCTCAATGTGCATTATTAGATTAAATCCTTGTTGGCTCTCTATGGCTCATGCTTAAACCCAACATTTTTAATGAACGAATAACTTAGCTGTCACAAACACTGCAGCTGCATTCATTTTCATTATCCTAATAATGTGTTATCTATTAGGAGAATAATATATATACATACAGTGAGTTACACAGTGAGGATGAACTGAGAGCACAGAATCAAAAGTGAAATCAGGAAGGAAGCTTTGGGATTTTTTAATGAATATCTATGTTTAATCATAACTACTGTTAATTTTTTTTTGGAAGTGAGCTAATAATTGTAATATTGGCTAATTTGCTATTTATTTTCTAACCTCTTTATGTAAGTTGAATTTCATGCACTTTCATGCTTGTATTTCAGTACACGATAAGTAGCCTACATGAAAAGTTTACCTCACAGCTGTGCAGACAGGAAGCTGCAAGTCTGACCTCGTGCACATGAGAATGATTAATGTTCTTGGCGAAGCCCACCAGGGGAGCATTGCATAGATGATATGATACCTAAATGATGTACAGTGGGCAATTAATGCTCTTTCCCTTCACTCCTTCAATGCAAATCAGTGCTTCTTTGGATGAGGGGTCATTGTTGCATGTGTGGGGATTTCATTTATTATGAATGAAAGCCGTTTCTCTGAAGTGTCTTGAAAGTGCATGGCTGATGCACTGGATTAAGGTGAACTGATGCAATGTGGGTCCTGAGAGATGTACTGACAGCGAGAGAAATGGGCCAGCGACCCACAAACCAAGCTGTTTAATTAACCACAAACGGACTCCGGTTCAATATAACTGCAACGCTTTATCTTTGACTTACAATGAGTAATTTCACAAAGATCTAACTTTTGTTTGTTAGATTGTTTGGCTTTTTAAAAGAGAGGCTCAAAACAGCATGTAGTTTTTAAATAATAGTTTTTAAATAATAAAGGGTAATTTCTCTTCTCCTGAACATGAACTGCATTGACAAGAATACAATCATTTAAAGTCCATTAAAAACATTCAACTCCTGAGGCACAATTCAACATCAGCCTAATGAGAGGGCCCTGCTAATGCAGCAGTCACTTCCCTGATCAATCAGTCAGTAACAATAATATGGGCAATGATAGCAAATTAAAAAATATGACAAGAAATTATTTATATGATTCATCAAGTGGTCATGGAGGTTCAAGAGGGCTGAGGTTTAAAGACTCCCTCCAATTCTTTCATTGCTTTCAAAGAATTCCAAGCATTGATTCCAGGGTGCAGACCCTCACACTTGATCTGGGTTGGCAGTTTGTCTGATATATCAGATTCTGTCTTTGCTGAACTACATGTTCTCATAAAAACTGTTTGAGACAGGGTGCTATACCTGTAAACCACTGCAAGATAAACAATGAATAAGATGACTGATACACAATGGATGTTGTAAGCCATTTACTACAGTACAGTGCAGTCCAGCTGTATGATGTTTCCTTCCTTTTGCTTTTCACTCTGCATGTGAGGTGGTGACCTGTCCAACTGTGTTTCAGTCTGCTGCAGTTCAAGGTTATTTTCAAGGTTAGTTCAAGGCAGTTCAAGGATCAGCAATGCTTTGTATTTATGGAGATGGGTAATCAGTACAAAATATTAAACAACTGCAGGCCTAACTAAGCTCACTAAACAGCCATGCTCATGGGATATATAAGGTGTTTTACACTGACTGAACAATTCCTTACTAAACGTCTGTGAATCACTAAATCATTTTCAACACTTTTCCAAAAAGGAAAACAGCCTATTACACTTTAAACTAGTTCTGATTTTTATCAGGACTCATATAAAATATAAATTAAAAACCAATTTCAGCTACAATTCAGTCTAACACCATGCATATACATTTGCAAATGTATATGCATACTGTCTACATACAGCAACATGCATACTTGAGAAATGGATATTTTGTGATAAAAATCCTGATCTGGGCAAGGATGGTGTTTATTTTATGAGCAGCATATGATTGGGGAGGAGAAGCTCAGTCGTGAACAGAGTGGCAATCCCAGTGGCAAACATTCCCCTCAAGTATGATGCTTTATGCAGAATTCCCTGCTGAGTTTGCTAAAGGGATATACGATATAAATGTAAGCTTTTTAAATCTGGCCTGGAATAGAGCATTAGCCTGCAAAATAGGAGGAAGAAGTATGTGAAGGTCAAGCCAGCATACAGAATATAAAAGTTGCTCTCAATTAAGCGTGGAACTTTGAACACAACCAGCATTCAGGTTCTTACAAGGATGGCAGACATGCTTTCATGGAAAGTGACAGAAAAGCTGATGTCATATTTACTAAAATTCATCCAATCATCCTCAACAGAGCTTTGAAGCTGTGATGATGTTTGATAATGTTAATATTTGACTTTATTTATGACATTTACTTCTGCAATAAAGGGATACTGTGAGAATATATACAGAAAGAGTGCAAGTGCAGGTTATTTCCCCTGGGACACTCTTCTTCCTCTGGAGTGCTTGGTGATGAGAGGAGGACGGACTCAGGAGTTACAGTGACAGTAATTGTCAGCTCTTTTCTCTTGCCCTCATAAAGAATGCATCTCAAAAAAAGAAAAAAAAAAGAAAGAAAGCTTTGTAAGTGTTACATTCCAGCTTTTGAGACGCATCTGTATCATTTCTGAAAATGGGTACACAAATGAGACTAACTGAGATTTTCATTACAGCGATCACTTAGGGAATTAAGAGACGCCTGTCAGAGAATTCAATTTACAGCATGCTTTTCCAGACACAGAAGGCTTCATTTGCACTGCAGTGCTTCCCTGTGTGTGGATATTCCATATAGAATATGCTGTAAGAACTGTTCATAGGACATGCAAATGAAGAACTGAATGAAAAATGCTTTTTGGCTGTGACTACTTTGATGTTTTTTTCCTGGCTTTTTTAGAGTTTGCATTTCAGTGGCAAAACTTTTTACTGCAGGAATAAAGTCATTCAGTCAGTCAGTCAGTCTAACTTGTTTCTAGGACTGTCACCTCCACTTGCAGACAGAAACAAGGCTTCCCAATACAAGCACAGTATTTTAAAGATTTTAAATGAGGACATACATTTGTATGTGTGTGGGGGTGGGTAGCCTGAGCTATGCTATACCAAACAAACTTATGGAGCAAAAAGCCCCACTAATGAATGTCTTGGGATTAGCTTTTAAGGACAGATCGAGTTATATTCGACAAACTCAATACTCCCCAGAGGAGAAAGAGGGAGGGAGAGACCAGAGCGACAGAAGAAAAGGAAAAAACCAAAGGGAACAGACTTCATTATCCTTGTCCTTTCCACATCACTTTATTCCCACAGGATCCCACTGGACAGATATGTGACCACATGGATTCATAGACCTACAATCTACAATTCTGGCTTTGATGTTTTTTTTCAGGGTCCCCTTAATGTGACAATTACTGAGCACTTTGTGCACATGACCATTGGCCAGAGTAAAAGTCACCAAAGGTGACTCAAGGGCCAGGTTTCCATTGAAAGTCTCGAAAAACTGGTTTGCATTTCAACATGTTTCAATGAATTATGTATTAGTCAAGTACCACTGTCCCTGTGTTTAGACTATAGCTTACACATGCTCCTGTCTGTACCCTTCTATTGTTTTTAAATTTGTGATGCAGCAAATTTTAAATGGATGATGCAGTAACAAGTCAGTCATATTGACAAAGATATTGATGTCCAGAGCACTGATTGGTTTTGGATTATTGTTATTCTACTGTATATAAATATATTTTCTATTTTTTTTTTTTTTTTTTTACTGGATGGTCATGCTAGCCTCAAGCAAGCATTTGTACTATAGGTGATGTCCATGACCCAGCCTGAGCTCCTGCAGTGGCCCAGAGCCCATTTGAAATCAGATCACTGACCTTACTGCCTTCCCTCATGTGCTGGTCCAGAGGAGCTGTGCTTCTGGGCTCTGTGCGTTGCACACTATCTGAGTCCAGTGGGAATAAATCTCTAGTATACATAGAGTGTATCCAACCAGCTGTCTGTTTATCAAGCAGTGAACAGTCTCCCTCTGACCAAACAAAGACTGTCACATTGGCTAAAGGAGGCTATTTGTCTTGCATATGTGAGTTCTGGTCACATGTCACTATTGGGCGTCCATGCACAACACATTTTTCAAGAAGTATTTCCACCTCAGCAGCACTCCTCAGGGGTGTTTCTCTGGAGCAGGCTGGAGCTGAGGCCACTCATGTTCGCACACTTTTACCAGGTTAATTATCTGTATGTGGCAGGCTCTGCTCTGGCTGGGTCCACTGAGCGCTCCACAGGACAGTCCTAGTGCACCAGCTACCCTCTCCTCTGATTCAGGTCTATATTCAGACATTTATCATCAGAACTTTCCATGGGCAAGGCTGGTGGGTGTGATTATAATGAGACTCCCATATTCATGTAACATAGACATTCTGACTAAAATAGCATATCTTAGCACTAAACATAGCTCACAATTGAGATGTAACATATACAGGCCTGCCATTTATCAATACATACATGATCAAGGTGATGGCTTTCAGATGATAAAAACTTGCATAGTGCAGAGCATTACAAAGGGAAGAGATGGGACCTCCCTTTTGCATGCATCTATCTGTCTGTAATATTACAGTCAGGATGTTATTAGAGGCTCCATGGGGTGAAATGGTTATTCACATACGCATGTAACATCTCGGTACCTCCTTTAGGAAACCGAGTTTTCATTTAGAAGTGTGACATTCTCATTATGCTTGTAGCTGAAATCCATTCTGACGTGGTTACACTGGCCCATTTGGCTTCAGTCTAACACGGTTTCTTTTTCATCCCAACTCTTTGCTTCATAATGAGATTAATCATTAAGTTCAATTAATCCAAATGCCTGAGAGTGGGAGCTAAGTCAATAATGGATGACTTTGAAACGCAGAAGAATATTCATGACTGCTGCGATTTCCATTCTCCGTGTGAGCTCACAGTCTCATTCACACAGTGTTTATGTGCCTAACAGCACCAGATGGACACAGGTATGAAATACACATACACTACTGCACACACACACACACACACACACACACACACACACACACACACACAATCACACTCAAAAATCACACGTACACACAAAAAAGTCTAATTATAAACCTAAAACCTGGAGGTGCCTACAGCCAGCAAAATCTGTGCAGGGAAGTAAACATTTATGACAGCAGACAGATATAAACCACATGCCTCATCAGAGAGATGTATCCACAACATCCAAAATAAACATTGTGGATAAAGGCTTTTTCATCAAAGAAAAAGAGAGAATGATGGCCTGCTTTAAAACTATTAAAAACCAGCACTGCAGCTATTTTGGGCAAATATTGTAGCATTTTTGTCATGCAGCTTTCCATTTTTTAAAGCACAAATAGCAGTTAAATATTAATATTTATAATTCCACATCCTTCTCAAACAAAAAAGAATATGATTCGTAAAGGCATGCATCTTAGGGTGAGCTCTCAAGCAGTTAATTGAGCAGCAAATGGTACTTAACTGAGCTCCACTGTTGCTGGAGTGTGGACATTGGTCTTAGGCACTATTCGCAGATGTCACAACTATTCAGTGGTGCTTCTGGAGAAACTCCATCTGAGAGCTGTACCCATGATTTGCAACCAACAGTGTATTGAAATAATTGTGCACAATAACAACTCAAAACAAATAAAAGGAGAAGAGCTTTGTGCACAAATATGTTTCTAATCTAAACTGAGATGCTAGACAATTTATAACAGAAATTATGACTCCTAGTCTTTTTTATCTGACAATAATAACTAAGTTTGAAGTCAGGATGCGAATGTAATAATATAAGTAAATAACTTTGCATCTACTTACTGTTTATACCTTCATGTTTTTTTTAGTTTTTGCAATATTTTATTAACATTAGCTGTTCCGCGATGAGTGCTGGGGGAGGAGTCTGGGCAGCTGTGAGAGGTTCCTGCTGTTTCTAAGGGCCCACAGAGAGTGGCAGCTTTTCCTGCAGTATGTACAGCCAAGGTTGATTGGTGATCAGCTGTTGCTAGGAGGCCTTTGTAAGGCCTATTTACCCAGACAAAGCCTGCTGAGGCTTTTGGAGATGAGTCTGGGATGAATAAATCCAATGTGGATGTTGCTTACAGCCTAAAGGCAAGATTTTCCACAGATGTGAGATATTGTTTGTTTGTGTTTTTGTTCAGATTCCTAGATTTTTTTGCACCTTTTTAAATGGATTGGCCTCCAACCCATTTCTGTTGTTTTTGTGCCACACCTGGCACCATGTTAAAGGACTGCAATCAAAGACTTTCATAGCCAAAAGGCGGCCCACTTTATGGACGTGTGCCAAAGTGTGACTATTTAACCTACCTTATCGTAACTGGGTAGACTGATGCCATTCCTATACAGCTGGGACTTCCAATGAAAAACAGCCTGTTTTCTAAACTGAGTACAATCATCAGTAATGCTTTATCACGTATGCTGTCGCTAATATACACAGTAAATATGGTTCACCCTGAATTGACCAGGCTTTTCATAGACGACTGGAGGGAAAAACAGCTGTGGCACATGGGAAAAACAACACTCTCTTTGTGGAATCACACACACAAACTCACTCTATCCCAAACATACACACATAAACTCTCTATCACACACACACACACACACACACACACACACACACACACACACACACACACACACACACACACACACACACACACACACACACACTATCACACACACATCACACACACATACACAAAGTCTCTTTCTCCAGTTCCTTTGGCTGTTCCTTGATTAGAAGTGCATTTGGAACAGTACGGTGCTGTTGGAGGTGTTCATGGGCCAGTAGGGGGCACTCTTCCCTATTGATCAAACAAAGTCAGTTCCCTGGCCCTTTGATGGAAGAGCTATACTGTAAGGTCCAATGAGACAAGATATTAAACTGAGGTCACTGGCCTTTTCGGATAAGGGTGTCCTGGTCACACCTTCCTCTACATCTAATTTATCAGATCTACTTTGCACTCTAAGAGCTTGTTAAATTCTCAAGTTATAATACTACATATAATAATTGAGTTCTTTGTTGACATACATGATTAAATAGAAGTCAAATCTCCAATCAGGCCATTACAGTATATCGATTTGCCAGCTTATTATTTGTTTACAACATTGGTTGTTTACAAACTTGGCCTTCATTTTCTAGTTTAAAGATTTGTTAATACTAAATGTAATATGTTGTTTTGTCCTCATTGAGATGAATGACAATTTTATGAAATAATCAAATTGACCTTTACCTTAATTTATATAATGACTGCATTAGTCCCCTGCCTTTGATACTAAAAGTCTTCCATTTAGGAACAAAGGATGCCATCAATCAAAACTGTCAATTATCTAAGAATTATTCTCTATAATTTTATTACAAAACAAGAGAGAAGAATCCCAAGTACTTAAAAGACTGGGGAACTCTGACTCTGGCAGTTCAAAGCAGATGAGCCTATTTTTGAGCTGAAGAAATCAAACAATTTGGGTCAATTGCAAAACCACTCAGAGCCGCATAGCAAATGGGGATAATCCTGTGGTTTATACAAAGTTCCGCGGGAAACTTGGCGGCACAAAACTGTCCCCAGCTGCATCCTAAAAACCTTTGCAAATCCAATGAACTCAAAGCAGTGCCCTCAACGTGTGTGCAGCAGCGTGGTGAGGGAGCTTCTTAACAAGAGGCCTACTGGTTCAAATCTCAAATTAGCCTTGCCTTCTGCGCTGTCAAACTGAGTGGTTTTAGCAAACATCTGTCAAGTTTCAATAGATAATCTACATGGTGCTCACTGTTTTCAGTTGTAACACATTCTCACCTAAAAAGTACCAGAATTTAAAACAAGGTGGAATTCAGTTTTAACTTCAATTTTCATACATCAAAAAAAACAACAACATGCAGTTTGTATATGTGTTTTATTTTGCAATACTAGACATAACACAATGGAGTCTAGGCTAATATTGGATTGCATTTCCTGAAATGCAGTGCATCAATGTTCCATTAACAAAGCCTAAACTCAAAACTAATGTCAAGGTTAAAAACTAAAACAGGACTTTCTCCCAGGAATGAATAAATTACACCTAAACTAATGAGCATTGAAGATATAGTATAAAGCAGATAACTGTCACTCAAAGTATATGCCAAGGCACATTGGTGGATTGAGGGATAGATTGAGGTGGGTAACAAGATTCACCAAAGAAAAAGCTGTACATAACCTATGTTTTACTTACATATATGAGTGTGAAATTAACTACTGAACATACTAGGCAATAAATGGACATTTTGTGCTTCTAGATTGGAAAGTCAGATCTCAGGATCATAGTTAATTGCAGAAAAAAAGATGGACCAAGTAATTTCTACCAAAAGTATATATATTTAGTCTGCATTTGATTTTACATCATTTGCACTATGTAAAATGTATTTAGTTCATTAGGTATGATAGAGAAAGATTAATTACCACACTGAAGCTACTGCTGAGGCTACGAGGGACTTTCAGACATCCCATCATACATGTACCCCAAGATGGAAATGAGCAGAAATAGAAACTCCAATGATTAATGGGGGTGATGGGGGGGTTGAGAGTCTGGGCTCTGCATGTGGTGCATGATGCTGCATTACAGCAGTGTTCTTTTTGGGTTGCGATCACCCCACCATCTGCCTGCCAGTAGCGGAGGGACCATGAATTCTAGTGAGCTGGATCTCGCTCCACTCCAAGTGCCCCTCTCTTGTCTCTGTGACCAGTTAGGTAGAGGGCTCGCATTGGAAACTGGAGCGGAGCTAAATGAACGCTGCCCAGGCAACCATTCATCACATCCAAGGGAGATGGCAGAGGGGCGGATAGTGATGTCAAAGGCCTTCACAAAGTGGGGTGGTGGGGTGAAGGTTGCGCACATGCTGAAAGCTGGCGACCCTGGCCCAGGGAGACACACGGCGCCCTCTAGGCCCGGCGTAATAGAAAGCCTGTAATTACCGCCATAAATCTAGTCTATGCTCAAGTCTTCCAAGTCCAACTGCACTCCCCTTTTCATTAAATATTGAATATGAAACTCCAGCCTTCCCCTTTTTTTATCAAGCCTGACATTAATATATACAGAAATGCATTTTATTTTTAGGGGGGGAAAGAAAAATGGTGAGTTCAACCTATGAGCCAGGTAGTTACACGGAGAACTTATTCATATAGAGCTATGCTACAAAGTCCATTGCCACATGTGTTTTTTCTTTGATTATGCCACTTCATGAACATTTAAGAGATGAATGTAAAATCAAAATAATTGAGCAGATTGAACGTAGAGAAATTAAACTTTCAAACGTTTTAATAAGGAGCTGATAATAAGGTTTGCCTAGTGGCACCGCTGTTCCTGCACAGTTGAATTCAGTATGAGATACATAGTCAAATCCAAAGTTTACTGACATTTGCTTGACCCCTGCCTCAGGATGGTCATGAATGCGTTTACAGGGGTTTTGCTGTTTGACTCTTTTCTAATATCAACTCAAAAGCCTCAGACAAGGAAGTGTTTGAAAGGATATATGTGGGAATCCTTGTTCTTCTAATGTAAATGCTGCACATTTCAGAGGGTGTGTCTGCCAGACAAATATATATTTTTTTGTAAATAGGGACAATTTACAGTACAATTATGCAAACATTAAAATATGTGTTAAGCATACAGTATAGGACAGTAGTGCCACTGCATTAGTATGCATACAGTTAAGATGAATATTATATGAGGTTTTTCTTTGCAAGTGTGCCCTTGGTGTGTGCTCTTAAGGAAATGTTTCCCAGCATTCCTTTCTGTTTTCTATCTGTGGTTGGGGCTTGCACGATATCATACACAGATTATGAAGTATCGGATGAAAAAGGCTGAAGATTATGCCGTGTAGCTCTGGGGACATATCTGAGATGAAAATAGACCTGTTTAAAATGTATAAAATGAATATCCCATCTGACTCTAGTATATTAAAACCAGTTTGTGGACCACCTGGTGGGTGTCAATTCATTTTGACCAATCATAACATCATTTTAATAACAAAATGTTTTGCATGTGAATGAACATGAAAAAATATACAGTAGCATTAATCATTATATCGTTAACAGAATTTTGAAGATAACCGAAAAGCTTGGAGAAATCACAGATGTCATATCTAAATTGTAGCATTTTCCATTCTTCTCAGCCATTCGGATAATATTGCAGAGAGATATTGTTGTGACCTTGAGAGGGAGGAGCCCAGAGGCTTGAAGGAAGCATGGGGAGTGCTCTCTGAACTCTAAGAGACTGCCCAGTAAGCAAAGAGGATAATCTATGCCTTTGCTGCACTATCTCTGCTCTCAGGTGAAATCATACATATTTCATACACAACACTCAAGATCACAAGGAGAGGGGGAGCAATTTTGGTGTACTCCCAACAACCCCCAATACCCCCCACCCACCCAAGCACTTCCTGTCTCTTTACCTTTACGTGAAATGTGTCCTGAGAGTCTCTTCTTTTAAGATACTCTTTTCTGTTCTTTTTTTTTTCAACAAACTTGTGGAAGCCAGCCAAGGTTTGGTGTTTTTGTTTGTTTGTTTATTTCTTGCTGCCTTAAGGCAAACACTTGGAATGCGTATGAAGTATGTGTCGTTTCTGCATCCAAGTGGGCTCTGCTTTGAGCATAGCCCTTTTTTATATGATGCTTTTACAGGAGTGGAATTCAAGCAGTAGCAGAACAGTGTATGCTTCAACCAAAAGAGCAGGAAGGACAAAAAAAATGATACAATGACATCAGCCAGCTTTAAGGGAAGAATCACAGACTAATCTCTGGATGATATTACATAAGCCTTTACAATACCAGATACACAGAAAACGATTGTATATTTTGTACGATCTGTGTATTTTGAGTATCAATCCATAATTTGTGGCTTGTAAAAGTAACACATTGCATTGTAAATGCAAATTAACATACATGTAATTTACTGGTGTATCAAACCAGAAGTACACACTCTTCTGAGACTGGAGGACAGGATTTAACTACAGCTCCTTATTTAGGTCAGAAAGAAAATTGCTTCGGTAATCTGCAGTCCGAGAACAGAACAGTTGGAGAACAGTTTACGGACAAATAAATCAGAGCCAAATGTTTTATAACCTTAATTCATCCCAGTCCCATTGGGATTGATAGAAATGTGCTCAGAAATGTTTTCTGCTGGACTGCAGCCACAGCTTACACTGGAGAATGCGCCAAGTGGCAGCTGCCCACACTGTGGCCAAATGATTTGCGCTATGATCCCAATAAAGATTTAGACATTAACAATACAACTTTCACTTTCTTTTCCCAAACTGCAAAGCTGTTACGTAATTAGTCAGCTGTATTCAGCTATTCCAAAGTGTATTCTATTTTCAGTCAGGACCACATTACAGCCCTTCAGTAAGAAAACCCAAAACATCTATATTTAATGCTTGTACTATTCTTGTTTTTGGAATGGAAGCTGGAGAAAATGAAGAGGTTCCCCTAAAAATAATTATTTCTTTGTCAGCATAGCTGAAACACCGGAATGAAACCTGGCCACTTGTACACATGGTAGAAAATTCTTATGACACTTTATTTTTTGAGAAGAGAGAGTGTGCGTGACTCAGACTGCTTTAAAAGTTCTTAGATAGCACAACCACTTTGAAAACACATTGGAATGATGGGAGAGTTTAGAGTAAAACATGCTACAACAGGCTTTACCTAAGACTGGGCTCACTCCATCCCTTCCCATGATGCCTGTGGGGTCTGAAATGCAATGGCACAATCTTTCAAAAACAGGCTCACAGACAATTAATCATGAGCAGCAGCAAAATGAATAAATAACTACCTAGGGCCCCTTCTAAAGATGAAGAATCTCCAGGTTTTGAGTACACAAAATGGGTTCCCTGGCTTTGCTCTTGTCAGTGCCGCTGGCGCTTCTGCGAGCCTCTCGTTGCTTCACCTGGGATGTGTTCCTCTGGGGATGTGTCCACAGAGGGGGATGAGCAGGCCCATGCTTTCTTCACTGCGAAAATGTATTTCCATCTGACTGGCAGATAGGCAGTAATCACCAAGAAGTGCTCTGGAAAAAGCTGAATAAAACCAGTCACACTGGAAATGTTATCAACAGGAATTCCTCAGCTACGACCATCATGTTGTCACCAAACACACATTGCTCTCATACTTTTATCTAATCATAATGGTGAACGTTCAACAAATCGTTACATTACACAGTTAAAACCCCAATTTTATAATTATTTTGCTTTAACATAGCTTTGTCTTAGAGTCATTTATGTTATAGTTATATATAGAATGTTACTGTATATAATCATCAATTATGTACAAGCTTTGTTAACCACCCAATAAATTCTAATGTGCAATACGATCCAATGAAAAAGAAATATATATTTTCCATGCTGGTTTTATAGTGCTATGCAGAGAGGCATGTAATTGCATATCTGAAAATGACCATGGCAGGCTGACCTATAATTACACAATTTATGGGTACATTAGTGACACTGTAAAAGCAATGTATGCTGTCTATGAAATATTTGGCAAAAATTTAAAAAAAGGCACTGCCATCCATCATCATTGGCATATACATTTTCAGAACTGAGGTGCAACTGAGGTAAATTAAACACTTGCAGCATGCAGTACACTTAGATTTTTAATCATGGTAAATGGAGAAAAAAAAAACAGGTCCCCACAGACAATAA
Organism: Albula goreensis; assembly: GCA_022829145.1. Classification (NCBI taxonomy): domain Eukaryota; kingdom Metazoa; phylum Chordata; class Actinopteri; order Albuliformes; family Albulidae; genus Albula; species Albula goreensis. The sequence continues at coordinate 16,764,330 of CM040745.1, forward strand.
TCATATACTGTATCAGCTTTGCCATTTTTCAAGTAAGGGAGTGTGCAGTATAACAGGGCAGACACAACACATCCCACACATGACATGTTTCACATCACAGATGTTACACATGTGATGCACATATTGTCTTCCTACTAAATCATATACAAAAAACAATAAAAATGCATCATTATTCAGTTTGTTCGAAGGAAAGTACACAAATGATACTTGTCTTCCTAAGAGTTGCAGTCAGTATTGCCACACTCTTCCTGTTTGTTAAAATTTTCAAAGCAATCATCCATAACTTTTTCTCTATGGAGTGCATTTAATAAAAATGTTTAATGGGGATACACAGAATGGTAGACTTTTAATAGTTTAACAATCAATGTCTGGTTTCACTGCATGAGTGGTCTCAAATTTACAGCATTACTTAATTAAAAATGGATGAATAACATGTCAGCATTTTCTGAAAGCTGAGGCTGCTTTCCTTTTTTCTTTTTAAACAAATAAAAATTGGACAAGAGTGTTAAATGAAGATGTAGATATAAGAAAGAGCAATCTCAGAGCAGATATATCAAAATTAGTAGGATATTCATTTTTAATACAGACAGCTATAATTCTGAACCTCTCATTCAGACACTTTTCATATTAGTTTTGGCTCTCAGTGTGTTACCATAGTAAATATTTTTATGTCAACACAACCAATTGCAGATTTTTATTTTCCACCAGTCAGGAGAGGATTTTTTCCACTTGTCTCTGGAAAGCCACTTTGTGGATGAAAATGAAAAATTTACAGTTGTTACTTTTACTTTCATCAGCTGTTGTTTTTACCAAGTTACAGAAAGCTCATAAACTATATCTGTTTTCCAGGTTGTCATTAACAGCTAGTCTATTAAACAATTGGAAACAAATTATTTTTCACATTATAATCCATTCCCAGATAATGTTTTTCAATCATAAAGTTGTTTTTCCCTTATTGCCTCACAATACAACTAGCACACCACAATTTATGCATACTGGGTACTGTAATATAATGGTTAGAGCACTCAACACTATAAGAGTCGCTAGGTTAACACTTAAATTGTAAAAATCGTGATCATTGCCATTGCTCATAATGGAAGAAATACTGTTTTTCCAATGTTATCTTTAGTTTGACATGTCTCTTTCAGAGTTTACCATGAAGGCAGAAGCTCCTGTCTCCAATCCGTTTCCTTCTCACGTAAACTCCTCTCCTTAAGACCTGTCCTTGAGAGAGCCTGCTAGCCTATTGAGACATGCTAAAATCAAGCTAAATAAAGCAGACAGACTGCTCCATCATGTCTGGCCTAGTCAGCATGAGCTGACCATTTCATAAAAAGTATGAAATGGCAAAGTTCTGTTCACTCCCTTGTATTTCTGCTGAGAGTACAGAAGCAAGAGGAACGCTCTAGACTTGGCAGTAGGGGCAAAAAGCAAAGTACAGCCATGAATGTTTCAAACAGAATGTGAGAGAAGATCCAGATAAAAAGAGGTCATCTGACACACCCCCAAGTGGATAGCCTGCTTGCTCGTGATCATAGTTTCTGTTGTGGACTGTGTACAGATTCTTCTGTACCTACTCTCATGTGGTTACTAACATGCATAATAAGGAGCTGTTCAAATTATAAATGTAACATTTAAATTACTACTGAACCAAGAATAATCAAACACTACTAATTAATAATATTAGTAATGATAATAAATGCAATAGATAAATGCTCATCTGCACAGCTCAAGGCCTGCCTTCCTGGGATTCACTACTCTGAATTGCCCTTACTATTAAAACCATGAGCTCAGTTAGACCTCAAAATGTCAGTTCATTACTATAGTGTCCTTCATAGGGCAATGAATCATTTTTACATATCAGATACAGTACCAGTCAAAAGTTTGGACATACCTACTGAATATCATATATTTCTCTTTCTTATAGCCATTCTCACCAAAAGGGTTATGTTAAAATAAGAAAAATATGTTTCTTACATAAATACAAATTGCCAAGTTTATGTATTTTGTGCCAGTACCCCAGTTTTTTGGTTTTGCTTTAAATATCACAAAGATGCTACAGGTACAAAATATTAACAAACAGTGATTGCAGGTGCCAAAAGTACTATGTATTATCCTGAAAACTCTCTTTCCTAGTCTAAACACCTGAGATAATCATTTGTTCCATGACAAGGTAGAGAAGATACCAAGGGACCTATTTGGTAGAAAGCTTTCACTTTTATTGTTATAATCAATAACATGTCAAGAAAAGCTGAACTTTGCAATGTCAGTCCATAATTACTATAAAACGTGACGACCAATTAGTCAAGAAAATCACAAAAACTCCTTAAGTTTCTTCAATTGCACAGGACAAAGCCATCAAATGCTACAATGAAACTGGCTCTTATGAAGATCGCCCCAGGAGAGGAAGACCACGCGTTACCTCTGCTGCAGATGACAAGTATATTAGGGTCAGTAGCCTAAGAAATCACTAGTTCATAGGACCGCTGGTTAAAGCTGAAACAAATGCTTCACAGAGCTCTAGCAGCAAGCATATCTCAATTTCAACTGTCTAGAGGAGATCAGGTCCTTATGGTAGAATTGCTGCAAAAAACCTCTTTAAAAAACCTGAATTAAAAAGCAGGTGTGTCCAAACTTTTGACATTTTCTGTATATATGAAGCATTATTCACCAAAGTTTGGTCAGTCCAGAGCTATCCAAAAAACAGTGTGTGACGATTGACAGAACAAACTATCAAATGAATAGATGGAGACAGATCTACTGATAGTCTCCTATTATGATCTTTAAACCTGACTGTTTGTGACTACTAATATACCACCCAGAAATGTGGCAAGACTTCAGCAATGGGATACAGGAGGGGAGGATACGTTGTTTTTCGTACTGGGTTGCACCCACTCCTCCGGCAGTCTAGAGAGACTAATAAAACTTGTCACAGCAGTGGCTGTGCTAACAAGCAGGTGCACCTGAGGTGGATTTCTAGTCATCTCAGGTGTCAGCCATTGCATCTCTTTAGTTCTTCTATTTAAAGCACAGTATATCAGGCTGGTAGAGACATTTTTGTGACTTTTTGTCAGATTTGTGTGCTATTTTTTCTATGTAAGCTTAACCCCTTTTTTGTGATTGTTTGTATATACATTTCAGATTCCCTAGAAAGGGGGAAAATAAATTGGCTTTCACCCGTTTTTGGTAAATTTTGCATATGTATGTATACATATTTATACATATATATTTATATACATATGAAATCAGGAAAGATTGACAAGCTTGAGAGTCTTAGAGTTGATTGGGGAAAAACAAAGAAAAATCCTTATGTGTGAGATATTAATACAATATTAATCCATAGCCAGGTGAATAAGATTCATTTTAAGAAGAATTAATCAATTCCAGAAACACATGGGATGGTATATGCCATGCCGCCGTTCTGAGCCCAATTACAAATACATTGTGATTTAGATTCGCAAATACTGCTGAGTTTTCAATATGCAGTTGATGCAGGCTTATTCTGATTTATCAACAGTATTTCAAATTGTGAGCTCTGTATTATTGTTTTACCTGCTGACGAGAAGCAAAAACCCAACGAAAAAAAGGAAATAGCAACAATTAAACCAAAAATTAAATATGGAGTGATGGCATATGCAAAAACTATTCATCCTCCTACCATTATTAGAAAAAAATGCCCGTTTGGCATTATATTTACTGTAATGTCAGCTACTCTATGAAAACTATTACAAAGACAATTGCTTAGCATAAAAGAAGTCAAATACACATAAACAAAGAGACAAATTCTGCTCTGGCTACTACTTCACACCATTGCTATGGTCACTGCTCCAAACTGCTGCTCTTAGTTTGTATACACACTGCTGCTAAATATATTCCCTCTGCTCCATCCTGGAGCGCTGACCACTGATCCACATTCCACATAAAATGAAATGTGGAGCAGTGGTACAAAAAGCTGTGATACAAATGGAATTTATCCATGTGCAGCATACTTATAGCACTTTCAAGCAATACTAGGGAGGACAGACTGGATATCTTGAATAGACTTGAAGCTAAAGGTTCAAGGTTCATGACACAATGTTTTTCGTTTCCCTTCATATCATTCTCATATTAATTTCTAAATGTGTGCCATGCAATCATTAAGTGCTGCCTAAAGGCGGTGAAACAAGGTATCGTGCATCACTGTCAGACCCAGCACAATATATGTGCAGGATGTCCAATTGCGAACAACTTTATCATATCAAAGTATTTCAATTGGTTTGTAACCAGGATGGGTTCATGTTCAGGATGTGTTTGTGCATGTTCAAACCCAGAATATCACTAATGCTGTGTCCCAAAAATGCACCATGCCCTATTTTTAGCCATTTTTTGAGTGCATAGTACATAGTATGGTTAATTTTTGTCACGCAGTATGCACTAGATAGTATAAGTATACGCACTAACAATAGTGACGATCCGAAGTGTAGTTTGCATGGACACTATTGTCCCAGAATGCAACACGAAACAGAAAGGGAAGCACCACCTGCAACCGAACATTTCAAACAAAATGGCAACATCAACACTGGTGACGCGTTTCTGGATAGAAAAATACTATCAAGTGTGTTCACTCTCATGCACTAACCAGTGAAAACATACACTTTCTAGAATAGTACACAGTGTATACACAATAGGGTGGAGTACATACTGCACTTTTGGGACACGGGGTGATACAAAGAATAAACATGAATATCAACTCCTACCTCAATAAATTACCCTACTGTCACCAAAAGTGTTATCCCAGGGTACCCTGCCACTCTTCCCTCATTCCACCTCGATGTCTGCCTCTGCTCCAACTGCAAACACAGTCCACGGACAGTTATATTAAGCTACCACTTCATAAAACCTGGGAAACGCCAGCGGGGACGAATATTTTATCACTAAAAAAAAGAACAAACCGCAGTAGGTCTCATGTATACTGTAGTACAATTATGCGATGTTGACCTCAAAAATCCTGTTATGCCATATATTCAGTTTCCCGAATTTGCTCGACATGTTAAATAACTACAGAGGCTTGAATGAGCGTGATTTAATTCAAATGCCTCTAAACGTGCCTGGCCTTCCCTGAACCATGCGTTCCATCAACGGCGCCACGTGGAATTTGCTGCCATCTCGTGGTGTCTCGGTTTTACAGTATTTTCATCACTTAATTTCTCTCCTCAAAATGGTCTGTAAACTAAAAGACGTGTCGTTGTGAATGTTACTCTCATGAAACTAACCAAATCTCGAAAAAAAAAAAAAAACATAAAAAAGAACTCGAATGAAGCATTTTGGCTTCATACAATTCACACTTTACATCCCGCATTTCCTCCAATGCAATTATTATTATTATTAGTATTATTATTGTTGTTGTTGTTGTTGCAGTAGTACAATCAACTGCTTATTAAAATTAAGGAATGGCACATATCAAGTAACACTGGAACGAAATGCACATGCAGTGCACCGCACTTTAAAATGGTGCATGCAGCAAGATTCGGTTTATTTACCTCTACCGTCCTTAGCATTTATATATATGGTGTGAGGTTTAATAAACTGATGATGCGCTGTATATCTACTTTGTGTAAATACGGATAAGCCTCTCTGGGGAACTTTCTGCGGTATTCATTTTTAGTCAGGCGTTAAACCTCAGCATCAATGGGCCTTTATTTTTCACTCAGGCAATCGAATTGGCCACCGGGGTCCTGAGACACTCGTGCACATGTTCTCCAGCAAACATGGCAGACTTACAGATGAAGCTTCTGAGGAAAAAGATTCAAAAACGAAGTGAAAAGAACAAGAAACGAAACTTACTCAAAAATCCGAAACAAGACTGTGATGAGGATGGTAAATGACATAATTTGTTGTACTTGTCCGTCGTAATTGGGTCAAAGCATGTGTGGTGTGATAGCAAGCTTCAGTCGTGTTTCAGAAAGTTAATCTGGCTTGTCTGTTTCCTTTGAGTAGTAGTCGGGAAAATTATTGTGTAGCAGTATTCTTCTAATAGTTAACTTGAATATTTTGCCGGCTAGTTGTCAGCGAATGGTATTATGTTCTGGTGCAATTTACATTTCATAGACAACCAGCTTATTGGCTGGCTAGCCTGAACGTGTAATGATGGCAAATAACTAAATAAGTACCAAAAACTACCCATGCCGAATGAAAGCCAGGTAGTTTCCCTTCCTATTTCTGGTTTGTCTTAATAGATATATATCTCACTATCATGCCAAGAATAACTACAATTTTGGATAGTAGGGTAATTTATTGAGTTGGATAACTTCGGCAAGCTACCTGTCCATCGATTAACTAAATACTACGCATTATTAAGCCCTGTGTCGCGATCGTATATGACAAATCATTCTTGTAGTTTACAAGGAATGGAATTACTTTAAGAAGTAGTTACAAGTTACAGCGTTATCTCGCTGTCGAACACAGATGGTCCACGTTACTGTACTGAAAGGTTACGTTCAAGTCTCTTAACCATTTTTTCCTGTTTCCTGTTACCCCGAAATCTAGAGTGTGTCAATGATGTGACCGAGCAGGTTCACGCTGAAACAGACGGGGAGGCTGAGTCACAGATGACAAAAAATGTGAAAAATAAGAAAAAGCAAACAGCAACTCCATCTGCTGGGGGAGAGGACGCTACGCCAAACGCGGTCAAAAAGAAGAAAAAGAAAAGGAAACTCACCGGCAGTGCTGATGCCACAGGTTGGTAAAATCTCTATAATGGGATCAGTTCGTATGTTGAACCGTTATGCTTTCAAAATTAATTATCGAGGAGTGGGGAATGAAGGAAATAATATACAGAGTCGGAAATATACAGTTAATGTATTATTACACTGAAATTTGGTGTGTTTGCTTTTTTCTGATTTTTGAGTTAAGTTACAATGATCCTAGTCTTGATTCAGCTTTTATTGCTGACCTGTGTATCGTTATTGTCTGAGTGTTTGAGTTGAGGGGTCCATTCTTTCTCAAGGTGTAAAAAAGGCTAAAAATGAAGATGATGAAGGGAAAGAGGAAAATGCAGAAATGGAGCCTGAGGAGAACGTAAATGCAGATGAGACCACGGAGAAACCCTCCCAGGAAGTGGACCCTGAGCAAGAGGAAGATGGGGAGAAAGAATCTGAAGATGAGGAAGAGGAAGAGAAGGATGAAGATGGACCGCAGCTTCCTTTAGGACTGACAGGTATCACCAAATCAGCATATGATTGCACTATCATTACCATTAGTTGTTTAGAACCTTGGTTACATATTCTAAAGCTTTTAGGCTGTACTCACCAGTGGTTGAGGAAGGGAATATGTTGAGATAAAGAAATTAATATGTACGACCCATTGGTATTTTACAGCAGTTAGGTTTAAATTGAGTTATGATGAAATAGGTGGTAAGAAGTGCAGTCTCAGCGCCCAGGTGTGAATAGGTTGTTGTACAAAAACACATAGAAGCATGTACTCGGTACAAAGTCATGCACATTGATGGTGAGTGTACAGTTCCGTAGTTCTGACATTTGCTCCCAAATGGACTGCTCCTTCTGTCACACAGGTGCATTTGAGGACACTTCATTTGCCTCCCTCGCTGAAGCGGTGAGCGAGAACACGCTGAAGGGAGTGAAGGAAATGGGCTTCGAGCACATGACTGAGATCCAGCACAAAAGCATCCGGCCCCTCCTGGAAGGCAGGTCAGTTGGGTTCAAAGCCACATCGAGATGCAGTCTTTAAAATTAGTGTGGTGCATGATTGCAGTCAGAACCCATATGATCGACTGTTCCTGAAGCAGTTATACATTTGGTCTACAGCATTTGTTCCAAATAAACTGCATGCTTTATTTGATTCTTCACAACATCGTCAGCTGTAGTTTACAGTCTTTAAGTTGAAATGCATACATGTATGTAGCCACTTTATATGAAATGTTGTACATTGAAATCCCACTGGATGTAATATTTTGGGAAATATGTGTTGTAATCTTGTATTAAAAGTGTTTGTTTATGATATTGTTTGTAATGGATAATGGTAATACAATGTGTTGCTCACATGTTTAAATGTGTATTATTTTGCAGGGATGTCCTGGCTGCAGCTAAAACAGGCAGTGGGAAAACACTGGCATTCCTCATTCCTTCCATTGAGCTCATCTACAAACTCAAATTCATGCCCCGGAATGGTGAGACATTTCCTTCCTTACACATGCATGGTAATGGGGCTCCTGATGCCAGGCCATTTCAGTGTTTACTGGATGCAGATGAGCGTTCGGAGTGGCCTCTTGGTAGTCTGTTCCACTTGGCACACCAGCCTGCGTAAATTATTCTCCTGGGGGGGGTGCACACACCTTCAGTTTTCATCTCGCTTCTAACTGCTATGACTGGTAAGTTGGTCAAACTTCAATAATTGATTATTTCCTATTTGGAAAGACTATAGACTACTGTAGACAGTTACTACAAATTGCAGAATTTTGAAAATACAAGGCATTGTGTGTTTGATCAAAAGAAATTGGTAAATTGATGATCGTTGATTGGAGTATAATGAAGTTGCTTGGCGTATGATGTGAGGGGAATTTTAGTGTGATAGGTGGTTTGCAGTGTTCTGTGGTGAAGTGGGGTCACACAGTGACTTGGGTTGTGGTGTGTGCAGTTGAGAGCTGTAAAAATACAAAATGTTTGCGTGTTATTGCTATATTAGGAGTTGTGATGGGGCGGGGGGGGAGGGTGGAGGGGGTGCTATAACATTACTGAGGATTCCGTGTGAAGTGGGACTTTTTCCTGAGAGGTGCGTGTAGGGCTTGGCAATATATTGGATATATTTGATATACTCAATTTTTTTGTACAAAAATACAAGAAATTGCCATATCATAGCATCAAATCAGCTTGCTAGTTTGCAGTGTAATCATTTGTGTGTTTACTTCAAAAGTCGACAGCATTTAAAAGGCACAAGCTTTCTTACTTGCAATTTCTTTCTCTCTGAAACTCACTGTCACACACCACTGTAACCACGCCCATGAATCATTGTTGTGTCAGGTGTCCTGACAGGTCAAAATGGAAGAGAACCACGAAAAGCAGCCAACTCAAACAGCACCTAGTGCGGCACAACAAATATGTTAAACACCGTGAGGCTAATTCTGCTAACTTTGCTATTCTAAGGGGTATGCTGTGTGCAGTCGTCTTGCTTAAACAAATAAAGGCTGTTACTTAATATTATACTTGGTTTTGACTTCAACTTAGTGTTTCTGATAAAATATTGGGATATATGTCACGTTTCTACATCACTATTTTTCAAAAAAATGTTTTTTAATGGTATCACCCAGCCCAAGGTGCATGTGGTGTTGGTTGTTGGGAGCAGGGTTATTTTGTGGTTAATGGGGAGGGAGGCTGCATTTTAACACCAGGTTCCATCACTTCTCCAGGAACGGGGGTGATCATCCTGTCACCCACACGTGAACTGGCCATGCAGACATATGGCGTGATGAAGGAACTAATGGCCCACCATGTGCACACCTACGGTCTTATCATGGGCGGCAGCAACCGCTCCGCTGAGGCCCAGAAGCTGGCTAATGGTGTCAATATCCTGGTGGCCACGCCCGGCCGCCTGCTGGACCATCTGCAGGTAAGCGCTCTCCACCCCTGCTCTGGGTCAAAACCTCACTATGAGTCAACGGGTATCCTCACCTGGCCCCTCTGTAAAGCAGCATGCACACAGGTATCCATGCTGGAGCTAGAGCTCTTATCTGAAGTATACCATATGCATGCCATTTCCCAGTTCCAGTAGAGTTGAAATTGGCTTCAAAGGACTGCTGTTGCATGCATGCTCTTAAAATGGTTTTTGTACCCATGAGGCTTTTCTTGGGGTGGCATACTCTTGTAGTATCATAAATTACAGGTTTTTCCAGAGAGTTTATATCCAAATCAAAGTGGGTTATTCAGGCAGCTATATGTAGTAAGTTGCCCTGTGTCTGAACCTAATGCACTAGATAAGTATAGTTTCTGTCTGTAGTGTAGTTGGCCATGTTTTAACTTCAACTTTGAATATGTAGAAATGTGAGTTACCTGTGTCTGTTTCCCGGAAGAATACTCCTGGCTTCATGTACAAGAACCTTCAGTGTCTAATCATCGATGAAGCCGACCGAATTCTTGAAGTCGGATTTGAAGAGGAACTGAAGCAAATCATTAAACTTTTGCCAAGTACGAAACTTCACTTTACTGCATTCCTAACCCATGAATTTAAAATCCAATAAATAGGTGGCTGGTTGTATGAATCAAAATATAGATATTTTTTAATAAAACTGTGAATTTATGAAAAAGCATATCTGAAAGTTGCAAGGGAAAAATGAACTCTGGGTTTATTCGAGATATGATTTAAATTTTTTCTCTTCTATGTAAGAAGTGGTCTACCGAAAAGGGCATAGAATGTTATAGGAACAATATATGCTTTAATACATATGTAAGTAAGTTAGGGCTTGTATGCAGCTTATAGTCACTTACATTTATCACTGTGTTCCCATTTGGTGGGACTGAGCAGTTTCCTGTGTTCTGACTCAAAATTGATGTGGTCAGGACAATGGAACCTGGACTTCAGTCGCCTTTACATCAGTGAATACCATGTGTGCAATCTGGCAACGTGCAGGTCTTATAAAAATCCACCTCAAAGCGTTTTATCTTAAGCAATCACGGCAAAGTAAATATCGCTTTGAAGGATGGCTGCTGCTTTTACAGGCAGCTTGTGATAAAGTGCTTTGTCAGTGTGAGGAAATGTTAAATATTGTGCTATGTGCCTTTTGCTCATCCTGTTTCAAGCCAAAATCCCCCAGTCTTTGAGGGTTATTAATGGCCTGGTTGGTAGGTCCCATCTTTGAAGTACAGAGTCATTGGACTTAAAACCCACTTGTCCAACCCTGGCAGAGAGAAGACAGACCATGCTCTTCTCAGCAACACAGACACGTAAAGTGGAAGACCTGGCCAGGATCTCACTTAAGAAGGAGCCTCTGTACGTGGGTGTTGATGACAACAAAGAGTCTGCCACTGTGGACGGCCTAGAGCAGGTAACGATCCTATTATGAGTGCATTCTGTACATTGGGTTTAATTTTTCAAGTGCCATCTCAGTCAGCCCAGCCCCGCCACCAACCCACAGTTCTTGAACTACCCCTTTACAGCACTGCATCACCATCACTACATTCTAAACCCCAAGTCTGTCTCTTTGTAGTCTGTGAAAGTAATTGACTAGTCCACCGCTGATGTTCTCCTTTGAGAAACATTCTGTGGTGTTTTACTAGTTGAATGTATACCTGATGCAATGACCATGTTTGTACAAACTGCACAGATGACAGAGGTGCTTAAATGACTTGAATTTAGAAAGTCTATACCTGAGAATTAGGTTTCATTATGACCCACGAATCTCAGACTATGCTCACAGCCCTAAAAAGTTTATTCTCTACCTATACTGGCTAGGTGTCATTTGGGAACAGATGCTTTAAACTGTGTATCTTGTTTGTAAAATGAAAGTTGACAGATGAAATCCAACCAAATTCTATCCTAGGGATTTGCATTTTCCGAAGCCTGCAAGTTCAAATTGTGATGGTAGTGGTGGTAATCTGTTGTTTTCAGGGCTACGTGGTATGTCCTTCAGAGAAACGCTTTCTCTTGCTCTTCACCTTCCTGAAGAAAAACCGCAAGAAGAAATTGATGGTCTTCTTCTCTTCCTGTATGTCAGTCAAGTTCCACTATGAGCTTCTCAACTACATCGACCTGCCTGTCATGGCTATTCATGTGAGTGACCTTTGACCCCTGACCTGACAATAGAAACCTGAAATGTTTTTTTTTTTTTTTTGAGGGGGCTTAAAAACATTCATTTGTGCCTCTTAACACAAATGAAGTATGGCAGAAAAGATTGTTGTCTCCTGTTTTAAAACTCCCTTGGCTCATACTATTTTCTAAGGAAATATGAAGCTCTGTAAAATATTAATTGGATTTTGAGATGATGTATTTCAGGGATTAAATGGTGCTTTAATTTCAAAGTGTTATGATACAATCACCAGAATTTCTCCCTTTTGTTGTTTCCTCCCAATTTCTCACAGCTCTCATTTTTGTAGATTTTATTTAGATAGTCAAATGAATGTGCTATCTTCTCCTCCCTCTCTCTCTCTCTCTCTCTCTCTCACTCACACACACACACACACACACGTGTGCACGCATATACATAATTCAGGGGCTGGAAATGTTTGTGTCGCCTCCTGGGTATAGGGTTGGTATGAGTGTGATGCAGAGGGTAAACCAATGGTCATTGTATCCAGCTCGACATTTTGGCAAGATTCTGCACATGAACCTACCAAGTATTAAACATGAGTCATCATTTGGAAGGTACATTTTGGGCTAGGTTGTTCTGGAATAGGTTACTGCGTAGACAAGTGGTGGAGCTTGATGCGGTCAAAAGCAAGATACTTAAACATGTAATGCAAATTTTGGTTATGCATGTAAATTGGGTGGAATGTTTTACATTGTAATACAGCGTTATTTGACTGATGGCATTTCGCAGGGCAAACAAAAGCAGACAAAGAGGACCACCACCTTCTTCCAGTTCTGCAATGCAGATTCAGGCATCCTGCTTTGCACAGATGTGGCAGCCCGTGGCCTGGACATTCCTGAAGTGGACTGGATTGTGCAGTATGACCCCCCCGATGACCCCAAGGTAAATAGGATACCCATAGGTCTCTGAGAAGGAAGGGGAGTGTTGATAGGTCCAGGGTCAAGGAGCACTGCACTTTTGAGTATAGGATCATGGATATGCAGGCATGTTCAGCCTCTGGAATTAATGCAATGTAATAAAAAAATAATAATAAAAAAAAAATCCCATGTAGCCTCCTGTCAAGCCTAGCCTTAGTAAGGAGATAGTCATTAAAATGTTCTCCTGAATATTCTATAAACTTACAACTCAGTATGCACAAATAACTGAAATTTCAGTTAAGATTTTCCAGAGTAAGTCGAGCAAGAGGATTGGTTATCTCTTCCCCAGGAATACATCCACCGGGTGGGGAGGACAGCTCGTGGGATTGATGGTAGAGGCCATGCCCTTCTGATTCTGAGACCAGAGGAGCTGGGTTTCCTGCGCTTCCTGAAGCAAGCCAAGGTGACATGGCCACAGAAACCTGCATGACCAGCCTAATAATCTCTGGGCACTAAGTTCATTTTCAATTTTTTGCTGCTCGGCAGCAATTCAATGGGAATTTCTTAGGAGTTTTGTGACCTTTGTGTGGGAAAGCACGTAGCACTGCAGGCAAAGCACGTTTAAACACTTAACACTGAGCTTATTGTATGACCAAATACTCATCCCAAATAGCCTTAAAAACATCCTAAAACTAGTCAAATCTCAAAAATCTTCACTTGGTTCCTAGGCCTTGAGTGTTCCAAAAAGTTACATCTGCTGTCTGTGTTGTCCCACATTGTGGATTTAAGGAAACAGGTGGGGAACCAGCAACCTGTATATTCCCTCATAGATGCACCTCCATGCAGAGTTAAAATTACTCCTGCTTTTTGGTCATTTTAAGTGTTAATAAAAAATGGGATACCTCCCTTTTAAAATGTAATTGTGCCTTGAAACTGACAACCCATTTGAGCACAAGACAGCACAGAAGTCCAGTCTGGTTTAAAATGCTCACAACAGCATATTTTATTACTGTTTTTATATTTGTTAAAACAGGACTTGACATTTTGTGATTGTTGATTGATTTTCTCCAAGTAGACCATACGTTAATATTACCGTTTTGATTTTGAAAGTTATGTAATTTATATTCACCCTCTGTTGTGCAGGTACCACTGAGTGAGTTTGAATTCTCCTGGAGCAAGATCTCAGACATTCAGTCCCAGGTAAAATATTGGGACTCTTTTACTTTATCTGCAACATCATGACTGATCTGGGGAAATTGTACATTTTAAGAGCTAGTCAGTCAATCATTTTTCAGTAAAATAAATGTGTTTGGGACAATTCTTGGCAATGTGAAAATGGAAGGCATTATATTCCAAGATGATTTGCTGCTTGTCACACAGAGACCCTCAGGTTAAACTCCAGGTCATTAACACATTGTGTGGCAGGCAGGTGGATGGACCATTCAGCTTTTGGTTTCCAGCTTTGAAAAAGGGCAGTGAATAGTGGCTGTTTCATAGAATATCCAGAATTTGTTAGATTAAAAGCTCAAGATTAAAACACTGTTTTGAAGGACCCACTTCTCATAATGCTAATTGCAGCATCTGTGGCTGGGTCGTCATTTAGCCCTAATGTGAAGAAGTACATAATCCCATGTCTGTGACAATGTTAGGTAAACCATGCAGAATAATGAGAATAATCTTGAGGAACTAGACCATGTGTTCTATTTCTAGGGAGTGTGGCAGTATTTTTTTTTTTTTTAATTGCTTCAAGATTAGAGGGCAGTGCAGTAGTCTTACAACATGTTGAGGTATGGGGAACATTAAGAGTGAACACAGGAATGTCTGTCTCCTTACAGCTGGAGAAACTGATTGAGAAGAACTACTATCTGCACAAGTCTGCCCAGGAGGCCTACAAGTCCTATGTGCGGGCATATGACTCGCACTCCCTCAAGCAAATATACAGCGTCAACACTCTTAATCTCCCCATGGTGGCACTGTCCTTTGGGTTCAAAGTGCCACCATATGTCGACCTCAGTATCCTTTCAAGCTGCAGAGTAAATGATTTTCATTGTACCATTCATAATGTGCTAGTCTGGCATGGTATTCCAGAGAACCATGTGGGGGGTGGGGGGTGGTTTAGACACACTCAGTGTCATGCAGCGAAAGCCATTGCAGCCTCCGGGGAGCTGGCAGCTGCGCTTTGCCAAACGGAGCTCCATGCAGAGAGAAGGTGGGTGCAAAGGCTGAAAATATTTCAGCCACCACAGTGCTGCTCATGCTCCCTGCCAGTTTCAGCCAATCAAATGAAACCAAGCAGCGTCAACTATCTTTGAAACAATGTCACAGTCTGGCATTAAAAAAGAGGATGGCAATCTTCAAACAAATGTCTACTTTAAGGTGGGGTCGAAATGTACAGCTTTGAGGCACTTGATTAATCACCTCAGATTTGGGGTTGTTGATTGCTAGACTTTTAAAATGCTTTTTTGCTCAATTTACTGTTCCTGGAACTTTTGCTTGGTGTGCATGTGACTGAAGCCTTTAAATGTTCAGGCTTGTAGGCCCAAAAAGCTGTTTTTATGCCAGGAGTGGGTAAAAACTCAGTCCTGAGGGGCCAGTTTATTTGAATGTTTTTGTTTCCAATTACCCTGGCACAGCTACCCAATTGGCTGTGAACACCCATGCTGGTTCACACTTACATTTGACTACAGTAAAATCTGTAATGCAAGAGCAGAGGACCAGTCTCGAGTTAGTGTTTGTGAGCTTGTGTTCAAAACTAAAATATCGCTGAAATTATTAGGCAAATTTAATTACCAGAAATATATACTACCTCCTTGCTCTCCCTGTTTTTTATTTATTTACTTTTTTATTGGTTTATTATACTGCACTCACTGTAAAGGTTGATTTATTAATCCTTCCCAAAGTAACACTGAACATTAGTTTGATTGTGTGACCTTGCAATTGCTAATAGTCATTTTCCTGGCCACTTGTTGAAATTAACATGTACAGTATGATCTCCTTATTTAATAGTGCAAAGAATGAGTCATATCTCTGTGCCTTGAAGTACAACTTGTCAGCCATTAATTGTGCATAAGTGTGGATGCTGGAGTACCATATCCATGTTTTTTTTCCATGGTCTGCAGGACCAGGATAGGAGGGTCATAGTGTGAAATTCAGTATGCCACAAACTAGACCGTCAGTTCTCGACCTCAAGACACTCTCACCATCCTAAACGGCACTTACTGTAGTAGGGATCAGTACACCACGGAGGTGTCAGCCGAGATGTGTTCAGACTCTCGTAGGATTGCAGAAATGTCACATTTGACAAACTGCCTCTCAACACTCAGCCACTTCCCTGTATTGATTTGTTTGACTTTCCTAAGCGTAGACTCAGTTGATTTGTTGCAGAGTATTTGTTTTGTACCAAAAAAAGTTGTTTATCTCTCTGAACAAAACACCTTCAGGCTTATAGAAGAAAGGTATAAGCCTGGCATGCAAGGCTAGCTGTATAAGCTTAATTTACACCTTAATCAGGGATCCCCACCTTTGTTTGTACAGCTGAGTATTTTATTTTGTGTACCATAGTATTTTCCCTTAACCAGCATTCCTTACCAGATGTCCACAGCAGTAAAGGGGTGAAGATGCAGAAGCGTGGGGGAGGTGGTGGTTTTGGCTACCAGAAGAGCAAGAATGTCCACAAGTCCAAGATCTTCAAACATGTCAACAAGGGCAAGAGTGACAAGAGGCAGTTTTCCCGGTGATGTAGCAGGTTTTTGCCTTTCCCAATCTACACCAACTGATCTGGTCACCCCCGCCACAAGTTCCTGTCTATCTACAAGGCCCACACCTGACAGACTTTCCTGCTGTGACAGACTAAGATGAACCCCACAATTTTCTGTCCACAAATTTGTCAGCCTTTCAGACAAGTGTATGCATATTAGTGCTATATCATCAAAATATACATGTGATGTTCCTGACCTCTGTTCCATGGATGATCCCAAAAGTATGGAGAGACATTTTCCCTGACTGTAGATCAGGACCCATTCTCTAGTAACCTGTGAGTCTGTGGATGTAAAAATATTACTACAACAACAGTAAAAGGTGCATATTACATGCACTCTGTGCACACAGCCAATTGTTTTGAAGTAAGGCTTTTTTCCACTATATTTAAATGTCAGATTACATTTTAATTTGTCGAATAAGTGAGTTCTGAGCTCATTAATTTGGGGATCATTGGATTATATGCCTGCCTTTACCTACTGTACCATATGATAAAAGTATGTACTGCAAAACATTTCCCGAATGTAAAAACATCAGGCCTTGCTTTTCCAGGATCTCATGAGGAACAGAAAGTAAACTGATGCAAGCATAAGTGATTGGATTCCAAATAAAACTTTGTTTAGACTGGATTTGTATGCCCCCTGCGCAAAACAGTTCTACTTAAAGTTCTTCTTAATACCTGGAATGCATTTTCAGAGCTAGGAAGCTTCACTTGTCTCCATAACTGCTTTGCCATTACCATTCCTTAAACTGACTTTTTTTTTTTTTTTTACACAGAACAGTGCAGATTAACACCTTGAATGTTATCCCCTACTTTTATCAAAATAATGTAAACAGATGTATGTCAAGAGTGTTACATTTTGACCAGGTAGAACAGTAATACTTTGTTCTCAGTATAGTTTCCTGCCTTGCTTCTAATAAAGTATCCCTTAAATGCAGTGCCTGTGTTATTTTGTCTTGGTTCAGTATGTTCATCTATGATCCCTATTTATTCACCAGGGAAGACTATACATTTAACTAATGAAATTCAGTGCGCTGTACTTGGAATGTTCACATGGAAATAATGTTTTTTTCCGAATAACGTGTGGTACCCTTGCAAGAGTAAGGACTAGTCTAATGATGTTGAAATAATTACGCACTCAGCGCGACTGATCCTCGAGGTGGTCGTGATCCTCTATCAGGATAATAGCGTTGATGTCTCTTTTATCTATTTAAGTGCCTTCTATTTTTTTAACCATATTTCCATTTACCCTGGTATGTCTAATCGCACTTCTCAATGGGTTGCCCACATCCTCCAAATTATCTTGATTCAAGCTTTGAAATGGAAATAAAGAGACAAAGACGGTCTCCCAGTGGTGCTGCCTGATGATGCCAAGTGCGCGCAGGAGGTGCCATTGCTTAGATAAGTGCGCCGCTACCTCTGAGTCCTG
Organism: Albula goreensis; assembly: GCA_022829145.1. Lineage (NCBI taxonomy): Eukaryota > Metazoa > Chordata > Actinopteri > Albuliformes > Albulidae > Albula > Albula goreensis. The sequence continues at coordinate 16,782,167 of CM040745.1, forward strand.
TGAATGTCGAGAGAGTCAGTACGATGAGTATTGAGAAAGTGGTTCGCTTTTTCGCCCTTTCGTAAACGCCATTCTCTTTTCCAAAAATAAATATTAATTGCATACTGAGCTTCGGGCACATTGGAAATTCAGCGCGCCATTGACAGCGCCAGACAATTCATTATGGAGAAGTTGAACTTGACCGTATTGTTGAACAGCACCTCGGACGAAAACATTTCCCGAAGGCTCACTTTTTCCATGTTTAGTGTCCTCATCCTGACGTTGCTGGTTATGCTGATAATTGCGACTTTTCTGTGGAACCTTTTGGTGCTAGTGACAATATTGAGGGTAAAGACGTTTCATAGGGTGCCTCATAATTTGGTGGCTTCAATGGCCGTGTCCGATGTGATGGTGGCAGCTCTTGTGATGCCCCTTAGCCTGGTCAACGAGCTGTCGGAGAGAAAGTGGCGTTTTGGACGAGTCTTATGCGATGTATGGATCTCCTTCGACGTACTGTGCTGCACGGCTAGCATCTGGAACGTCACTGCCATTGCCCTGGACCGGTACTGGTCTATTACGCGACACTTGGAGTACACTTTAAAGGCAAGGAAGAAAATTTCAACTATCATGATAGCCGTTACTTGGGTTTTATCGGCAGTGATCTCTCTGTCGCCACAGTTCGGATGGGGCGAGACTTACGCTGCGGACGAGGAGAACTGCCAAGTCAGTCAAGACCCGTCCTACACAGTTTTCTCCACGTTTGGAGCGTTTTATGTGCCACTCTCTGTAGTTCTTTTTGTATACTGGAAAATTTACAAAGCCGCAAAGCTCAGAATTGGCAGTCTGAAAAGGAACGAAGTTATTCCAATGACGGGAGTTGTGCAGGTAATTCACCCATTCACATCTTTAAGTAACCACCCATTAAACTTCATACATGCGCACGACACGACGCTGTTTCTAGATTTAGCATTCTAGTATGAGGTATTAAATGCACATAGAACACAATGTTTTCCAACATTTTTAATTTCGGAAGAACAGAACCACTTCGATAGTACATTCCTATGAACTGCCTACTTCCCAAATGTCCTTAGTGATAAATCATTCGGAGAACTCCTTAATCTTTTTAATTTTAATTACATTTTATTTGCAAAACAGTTTTCCAACTGGCTAGAAAGATAGCAGTGCTCAAGTAGCCATAATCTGTCATTCCCCCCTGATCCAGGCAACGTAACGAGGTAACGTATTTTTCTGAGTTTTAAAATAAAAGGCCCTTTACTGGCATGTCCCCATGGTTTTCTTTTATAAGTATTTTGGGTAATGTTACATAAATCCATTGGGTGGGTGCATCGCCCGTTTGTATTTTATTTCGTCCAGGGGAACGAGTGCAAATATTGTAAATTGACAAAACCTGACAAAATACACTGAACTATTACTTTTGTCCGCAGCCTGTTGCCGGAGGGCAATCTGACAGATTTCTAAATTAGTGTGAGACTCTGAGAAAGCGATATTGACAGATGGAGGCCAGGGGAATATAATGTGTGAGGAGTGTTGCCTGTTCCGTACTTGGGTGGTGGGGATGGGGTTGAGCAATTTCCTGCTGCTGCGGTCGTACTGAGAGGTAAGATGTTTATTGAGAGCTGCTGCCTGGACAGTGCTGCTCTCAAAATAGCTCTCTGAATAGCAACGTAGCGCCTCACACAAGATGCTCAGAAATACGGGAAGAAGAATTAACGTAATGTATAATAAATTAACACTCACATAAAATGACACCAATCACCAGAAAGGCCGAAGGTGATATTATTTTTCTGTCGTAAAAAAATGAACATAAAGATTTGATAATATGTGCTTATGTCTGCACATCATTTTCTTTACATGAAATGCTATCGAGACCAACTTAACAAAATTAGTACTTTTTTGTCAAATCACTTAATTGAACAAAATAACCACCCTACGTTAATTATGGTATTTTTTTGTTCAATTGATCAAGATAGTGTCATGTAAAAATACTGTGGTGCAGCATGGATCGACATATTTTTCATTTTCTTTAGTCAGATAGGCATTTTGTCAACATCTGTTTTAAACGAGTGAGCCATATTCATACAATCTCAATGGGTTTTCTTAAGCCTCCTTACCATCATATGTTCTAACTCTCAAGACCTAATCCACTCAAAGAAAACACTGTTTAAATTAGGTATTAAAGGATGATAAAGGAAAACAAAATCCCAATGAGGAAGCAAATAAAGAAAAAAATTTAATATAAGGACTGAAATGTACATTTCCTGAGCGGTGCTTTCTGCTGTAACAGTTGTGCTGAGTTATAAGCCCGCCCCTTAACTGCCATTTAGTCATGTGCAGTAGTGCTGTTTTTATGGGGTGTCCTGGATTTAAGTGAACAAATTCATTTTTCTCAGATCTCTGTAATTTATTGGTGTAATGATGTGACCTATGGCCTAGAATCAAATCCTGGCCATTACTGTGCATGGTCTGTTGTAGTTGGGAGTTCTGTGGGAGTGTGCATGGTTGTCAAGAAGGAAGGGTTTAAGTTTATACAATTTTCCCTTCCTTCATCAACAGTTTGCTCAGATTTATTGGGCATCTGTAGTCTGCCCGTGATAGGCATTTATGTTTTTCAGTCTGTCATCCAAAGACATGGTGACCAAGAACCCTAAATAAAACAAATCAGACTGTTTGGTTGTTTATTCATGGTCTATAACTGTGCATTGGGGACTTTTTAATGATCATCCTCAAAATAAGAACCAGCTCCTTAGCTGTTGGGCAAGGATCATCCAACTTGATGAAATGTTGGTTGTATCTGATGTGTCACAGGTGAAGGAGGCTTCCCATGAGCCCCAGGAGGCCTTTGCAGCCCGGCATGCAGGTGTGGCCTTCCAGACGGATGGCGAGACATGGCGCGAGCAGAAGGAAAGGCGAGCGGCAATGACGGTGGGCCTCCTTATCGGAGTCTTTGTCCTTTGTTGGATCCCCTTCTTTGTGACAGAGCTGCTGGGGCCCCTCTGCTCCTGTAGCGTGGTGCCACCCCTCTGCAAGAGTGTTTTTCTCTGGCTTGGGTACTCCAACTCTTTCTTCAACCCTCTCATCTACACTGCCTTCAACAAGAGTTACAACAGCGCCTTCCGGAGCCTCTTTGCAAAGCAGAGGTGAGAGGTGAGGGGGTTGAGCCACTACAATAATTCAAACAAGTGAAGGTCAAAGGAATAGTGGTACACCTAGTTAGACTTGCTAACATAACAGACACAAACAACTGTGCTTTGATTGTAAAAAATACTGTCATGTGCAACAAATTAGGCAGAAAAATGTAGTGTTAATATGCCTGGAAAATGATTACAGACCCACTTGTACATATTGTCATTTACACAGAAATAATGTACATAGATGTTTACCTAGTACACTACTAGCTCTGTTTCCATGACAGTGGATTTGGCTTTGTCTACATACATGTAGTCTTAGAACTTGGTCATAATTCATATTAAAGCTAAAGGAAAAAGTTGCAATTCACACAAAGTTACCTCACACCTTGTCTGCATTAAAAATCAGTCATTTTCACTTGTTAATGATTAATTTGTCACTGGTGACAACACTTGGGTTTTATCCCACATAATTACTTTTCCCAACATAAATCAATCTGGAAATATCTGTCTTTGTGATGTTTAGGCAAAAGGGAAAATGTATCCTAGTGCCCCAAAATAAATGTGCAGTAATGTTGTAATAGAAATGTAGTTACAAATTGTCGTTATAGTGTGTATTGAAAAACATAATGAAAGCTGATTTTCTGGGTTCTTTGTATCAAGACTGCAGAGTAAAATTCAACATTTAACACAAATAAAGAGAAAATAAATATGGCTTGAGCATTGGTGGAATTCAGTCCTAATATTAACAATTTTTGCATATTCTTGGACATCATGTTGGCTCTGAAATTATGCCAGTTTGAAGAATATTTACAGTAAATCTACCAATGAGTAAAACAGGGATACATTTTGATAGTTATTTCTTTCTTTTAATCAATTAGACAGTATGTTGATAATCTTTTTTAGAGAAGAGTAACATCAATTTCTTTAAATAGTCCTGGCAAGAAAAAGTTGCACAATGTGTTAGTGTTTCCCAGTTTAGAACCTCTCATGGCATTAAAACACTTACAGGGGTCTGAACAGTGCCATACCCAGGACCAACAGAATGTAATCTGTCCTAGATCACAGAGCACCAAATTGTCAATGTAGCATAAAATGCAATGCATCCTAGACACATAGATACTATGTGGAGAGATAAGTGGGTAATGAAATGGAAATGACAGGGCCCTTGGTAACAAGCATATTTGCACCTCAAAAAATACCTTGGGGGGGCAACAGCAGTGGAGAGCTTGGAGAAAAGAAGTACAGAAAGATTTTCTGAATGGTGGCCTATTTCAATATCAAAAGATATTTTTTGCTTCGAGATTCAGCATGCACAGTGGTTAGTTGTTGAGACAATAAGGGGTGCAATTACTTTTGCATCCCTGGTAGACAGAACTAGCAAATGTAAACCAAAATAGCCATGTCAAAAGTGTGAGTGGTCTGACCATCTGGGTGGACAGACAGCTAATTACACTAAGTCTGTCATTGTAAATGCAAAACTTCCTTCCCTACAGAAACACTTGCCTACAGATTCTTTTGCCTTTTCCATTAATATTAACATACACAGCAATTTCACTTGTCACAGAAAAAATAGAAACTTTTTTTTTGTGGTAAGAGTATAGGAAAAATGTAAGACGACACAAAAAGGTTGTAAATGGCTGGTCAATTCCTTAGTCACAGCCAACAGTCGTTGAGTTGTGATTAAATATGTTGTGTTTTTGTTTCACTGTCCCTGTAATCTTTCTTTAATATAGAGAGTGCTTCAAAGATTTGTTAATTTTTTATTCCTTCTGCTGTTTGTTCCAGAGTAAGTAACCACAGAGACCTCAAGTTTAGTGCAGTTTAACACAAGAGTATTGTCACAGTTTAAGCTGAACCGTGTTAACTGACATGTGCTTTATGCAAATAATGACAACATTATGGTACATCAGATACATTTAATGTTGCTGTGTAGGTTTTGTGTGCTCATAGATATCAGTAATTGAGATGATCTGACCTACTTAGCATAGAGCTCAGCATTGAGTAGACAGCACCTGCAGTCTACAATTTTAAACCTTGGCCAAACACAGCCAATTATACTTGCATGTATGCATTGAGGGCCAGCATGCATCGATGTTACAGTTTAAGTCTCATTTAGCTCATGTACATCAAGCAAGGTCAGATAAAACTGAAGGGCAATGCACTCCATCTGTGACTTGTTTATTAACTGTAGGTGGATGGGAAATACAGAAGGAGACGCGTGGGTTTGATCCAGTTTGTTTCCTAAAGCGACAGCAGAATGTATGGTGGTGTTCAGCGGAATGTTTCAATACTAAAGCACACAAAAAATGCAAAAAATTTATCAGAAGTATTAAAACAAAAAATGAATGGCAATGGATTCTTGCTGGCAATGTATCCTAGGATGCGCCTTTGGCCCGCAGCTTGGAGAGAAGCATCTCATTCTTGCGGCACTCCTGTGGGACACATAAATAGAAGTGATTACAGATATTCCTTGTCTGGCCAAAGCCAGGAACCCATCCTTTAGTTCACATTACTTGTACAATTTTTAAAGTTTTTGTCCAAGTACAGGTATCAAGGCAAACACCACCAAGTGCAAATTACAAGACTTGACAGCAGAAATAGAGTGAGATTCATATAAGCCATTCATAACATAAAAGATGCACCAACATGTGTCACAATGTTTTCAGTACTAATAAATATATAATACATAATACAATGATACATCATGTGCTTAAATCACATCGCTGATTAAAGTGCCATAATAACAAATACTAAATTATACCAGCAAACAGGAAAATATGAAAAAAAAAAATAGTACTTAATTTCTAACAAATTACCCAATGCCTTGAATCAAAGCAGTATTAATTATGTAGTCCAAGTCAAACAACCAGTAATTTCTTCTAATTTTGCATCAAAGATTAAAAATGCATAAGACATAATTCCAAAGGTCCCTCTGGTAAAGAAGCTAATGACTGAATGCATAAACATGTTGGGGCAGAACTGAGCTTTATTACACATGAAGTCACATATTCAGTGTATTACAGCAATTTTGTTGTGAAAAAATTAACATTATGGGACACAACCTAGCTGTGTAGCCATTTTCAGTAAGAGTACAAGGAATTGGAGTCAACTTGTTTCAACCAGTTTCAAACAAGACCGAATTTAGTATTACCCATCAGCACCCCAGATATGTCAACACTCCTTGTGTATATCTGTGTTTATCTATCGGTCTCCAAACAAACATCTAAAAATACTGCAGACTGAGGTCCTTTACAAAATAATTGCCTTTGAGTCAGGGAAGCAAATAATTGTGGCTTTGGCGGTGCTATGACAGCTGTCACCGGTGGCGGAGGTGTGAGCTCTGGTGCGTTACTGAGTAGCACTCTTCATGCACTTGATTATGTGTGTTGGAAAAAAGGAAGCTCAGCGACACAATGGCCCTCTAGGATGCACACTGAGGAGTGGCAGAGTATTTCAGTAGCCTGTGGCCAGGGTTCCTCACCTCCTTGAAGTCCTTGACTGTCTTGAAGTAGAGCCTCTGCTTCTCCAGCAACTCCAGGTATTCATCGTTCAGCTGGTCCCTCCTCATCTTGTTTTCCTGTTTCTTCTTCTCCATCTACAAGAGAAGGATGGGGGTTAAAGTGTTCCTGCCTTGGGAGCAATGGAAAATAGACAAGAGAGCCATTCACTGCTTTGTCTGTCCCCCAAGTGGCACCACGGAGGCCTCTCCAACATGAAGTGGGTAGCTCTTTCCCCGACCAGAGCTCAGCAAACAGCTCATTTGCACGTTACCACTTTAAACTGCCTTGTGCATTTTCATGAATTAAATTTCCTGAGTGTGAAGAAGTGTCAGTTCCCATCCCTTTTCAATTTCATCTGGCAACAAGCTACTCGGGCTTACAGAACACATGTGGGACAGAATAAGTGAAGTGGAAAGTGAAGAGACCAAGCTATTTTCCCTCCAACATTGTATTAAGTAACCGCACTGAGTGGATACAGAACGATTCCATAGCACAAGAGACAGTGATATCAGTAGAGCAAGCTGAACTCTAACCCAACAGAAGTGGTGCTTAAAGGAAACTGCTATGGAAACGTGTTGGCATGTCTGAGCAGTGTAAAATTTCACCCTCCACCCCCACCCTGGAAGATACTCAGGAAAGAGATGTATTTATTACAGAAGATTTTGTATTACTCCAGTGACAATCTGTTGATTAAAGGAATGTACTCCTGAAGTAAAGGTGTAAAAAAGAATTCATAACATTGTGCAAATTTTGGATTTGTTTTTTCCTCCAATTGTTGTTTGATGGTAGGGCTAGGGAGAAAATGTAAAACTTAAAACATGAAATTAAAAAAAAAAACATGAAACAAAATTGCATAAAACAACATGGAAGCAGATTGTGATGTTTAAGGTCATGACTATCTGATTATAACTTCTCTGAGGACGTGGGTGAAAGAGTGAAAGATAGATAGTGCATACCTTAATCCGGTTCTGTTTGATTCCCTCCACAATCTGCTCCATTTGTCTCAGGAACTGTTCTTTGGCTCCAGACGATGCCATTGCTCTGAAATTCAGCAGAAAATGACTTGTACTGGCCTGAGCACCGATGCAAAAATCAGTTTCAGCTGCCTTCAACCAGTCAAAACAGTTGGGATCAGAACTAGCATTAGATAAACAGTGGGGAGCTCAAGCATGTGCCCACACTACCCACAATAAAACAGAATAGCAACACCTGTTCAAAAAATACTTGCAAAATGAGTCCAGATGGTCATGATAACCCAGAACACATTTACAGTCATTGCATTAGCCACAAGACAAGGACAACTTCAAGACAGACACATATTAAAGTAAATCACTGAATCAGGTCATACTCACTGCTGGAAGTTGTCATGAATAGAGTTCAACAAGTTCACCTGGGGGCAAAAAAAGAAAATATTGAATTACTTGTACAACATTATTTTCCAGCAATTGAACAAAAAATATATTTTACTACCTTGCAAATACACTGCAAACATGCAAACCTGGTGACATTAAAGACCTAAGAAATGCTTACAGAAGGCAGCTCATCCCTGAACTATGGTGGCATGTCAGTGAGAATGAGGACAATTTCTAAATAAAAAGCACCTTGAGTGGTTCTACTTTATTAAAAAAAAACAAAGATATGGGATAGACACATGACAGAAACAAATTTCAGAGTTTGAATGGGTGTATATATTTGCAGGTATGAGAGTCAAAGAAACAACATATAATTTCTTTTACTACGGGGAACACATTTGAAAGTCCTACTAGTATATCACAAACAAGGAAAAACTGCATTAGGAAACAGGAAGTCAAAGCACACCAACATGGACAAACATACAGTTAACAAAACCACAGAACAACAATCTCATATATTGCACGACAAAAACAAAAACTGCATGAGAAAAATCTCTTTACATTTTTTTTTACTACTTACAACCCCATCCAACAACAATCCCATTAAGCTCACACTTGACAAGTGATGATGCAGTTGCTAACTAAAGGTTAAGAAACTATTTCCATTGTTCTCATTTGAAGGGCGTTTTTGCTGTGGCCAACAATTATTAATGTCATGTGGTGACTATTAAAAGCAATCCATCTCCTATGTCTTTGGCATGAGCCATTTATCACTCAACAGCATAACAGAAAAGATGCTAGATGCCTTTGTTCTCTTGTGATGTCTCACCTCTTTCTCCAGGAATACCTTCTTGTCATCTAGTGTGTTGTATAAGGTGAAGAACTGCTTTGTCTCTTTGTGGGTGGCTGAAACTATGGGAGAAAATACATTGTTAAACATTTTAGCTGTTTACTTCAATTCATTAAATTTGCATTGAGTCGAGTTATTGAAATGTAAAAATAAAATAATTAAGGTGGGACTATGAGTTAAACTGTTTGGTTCGATGTACCATTATGAAGATCTTGGTACATGCAAATTCACATTATTATCTTGAACTACCAAGACAAACAAACAAAAACATAAACTCAAAATATTATACAATTCAAATGGTTAAATACCACTTATGAGTCACCAGTAAAACAGCTATCTTGGGATTTCCCTCCTGTTAAATTGTAATGTCTTTATTTTCGTCCAAAGTAAACAGCTGGATGTTATCACCCTGAATAGTTTTTCCTTAGGTAATTCTTGCTACAGAGATAAATTTAAGACAGCTTTGCTCAAGGCATTTCCGAAGGCTTGGTTGATGGTGATTCTAGGGTTTCACAGACAAAGGCATAAGCTATTCATTAAAATGAGTGACAGTAAATACCACATTTCTACCTCAAACATGTCATAGAAAAATGGCACCTCTGGAGTGGAGGTTGCCACAAGGCACCAGGTCCAGTTGTCATGGCAACCATGAATGGAGGAGGTATGGGACTTGGGGAAGAGAACTGGCTACTTTTTAGCTGCCCATTAGTTAAGTTGTTTAGTTAAACTCTACAATCAACCTATATCACATCTGACAGATTCTAAATTTAGGAATAAGCACTTTGGAATTGGCCAGAAACATATCGAAGCACAACACTACCCAGGTACTGAATAAATGAAGAATACAAACTCCTTTTAACGGGGTATGACACAAAGCAGATGGTTAAGTACATACCCTGCCCATAGAGCTCAATAAATCTCTTCTGATACTGGGTTAGCTCTGCTCGGCTTGGCACCTCATCAATCTTTCTCTGTAGGATAGCAATTTCCCTGTTCCTCCGGGCCTGCAGGCAAGAACAAGCATGAGTGGCAATTCCTTTTCGGTCAGTTTAAAGGGATTCTGGGAAACATGCCTCAGATCAGATGGAAAAAGTGTGTATGAAAGAGAAGAGTTGTACACTAGGATAACCACAGTACTTGATACATGGGCCTTTGGTGGTTGACTCAGACCCACTTTGAAATCAAAAACACTTTTGTTGTGTACCCCGAGTGTGTTGCCTGAACAAAGAATCTATATGCACAAACATGCACACATGTCTTTTCTATGCATTGTGTTTTTCACTTTTCCAAGATGATTTAAAATGACAGCATTACCTGGAATCCAATGCATGACTCAGAGGATGCAGACTGGCATTCCACCTACTGTACAGCACACACTCTCCTCCAATGTGATAACTAATCACATGACTAGAGAGAAACCCTGAAAACTTCCTCACCAGCAGCAGCCGGATCTTTAGAAGCTTATCCCTGTCGGACTTGTATTGCTTTTCGATGAGCTGGTTCCGTTCCTGGAGGGACAGTGCAGTTGAGCAATTAAAGGACGATGGAGGGTCTGTTCAAGGTTGGTTGTTGTCAGAAGATGCTTACTCACTTGCACTCCACACAATACACTACCTTCTCATCCTCAGTGTCATCCCCAGACTCCACCTTCAGGCTCTCAATACTCTGCTGTAGACGAGCCATCTCCTCCTGAAAGCCCACATTCAAAATTACTCCAATGTTTTTAGCAATTTCCCCCTCATTCTCAAACTGATTCAGGAACAGCTTGCATGACCTTTTCTGAATATATTTAGCCTAGTTGTAGATAGCCAAGCCTTAGGTTGTGTGAGGTTTAGAATTTAAGATATGTTACCCATAAATAAGCTCAAGCACAGTGTGGAGCTCTTGAGATGTGGTATGTACTATGCGCTTTGTGTGACCCTACTTTATTAATAAATAGTAACAGTAATAAACATCCTTTTAAAATCTTCCTTCCATCTAAGATACACCCACTCCAATAAGAATTTTCTCCTTAATGCCTAAATATAATATCTGTTTGTATGTGCATTTATAGAAACAAAATCTACATTTATTGACTACATTAATTTTTTAGTTGTCTTTTTAGTTGTGTAAAGAAATTATTTTGTGCACACACAACACACCCAAAGTTGCCACAACACTTTTATATATCATACAGATAAGGTGTTACAAAGATTACTTAACATGTGAAATTCAAGACTGAACTTCAAAGTTAAATTATAGGCAGTGTTACCCACATACATAGATGCAAATTAGCCATAAAAATTAAAGCCAACATAAGTGCAAAGAGCACTGGCCGATGCTTCAGGAACAAAAAAAAGAGAAAAAAAACAGCACCATGAACAAGTGAATTAACACCATGTAATTATCTGAAAATAAAATTCTGAAAAAGAAGTTCTGTATCATGTACCCACTCGCTAAAGTTTAACAGAGGCTTCTACAGCTTAACAGAAGTTTCAAACACCTACGTTACCACTAGGCATTAAAGGAGGCTACACACAGAAACTATGCATTAGTGGCACTCATGATCATCAGTTAAGTTAGAAAGCTGTCTGCAAATGCCATATAAATTGTGCCGCCAAAGTCAGGCGGCAACTTTTAAATATTCATGAGGCTGAGCCAGCCACTTGCCAGAGCCATCAATTATCAAGAATTATATGTATGGGTGTGCATATATTAGTGAATGTGTGAGAGTATCATTTTTGGTATAATGCACACACTCCACATTACTCCCCATTAATGACATATCCCTGATTAACTGTAGTAAAAAGGAGATTTGACGCTGGAAATACAAGCACAGATACCATTCTATCTGCAAAACACATGGAACAAACCATCGCTAAAATCACCATGCAGGGCATAAACATATACTTTGCATATATACAGATATTACAATGGCAACACACTCCCTGGGAATCATACCACCAGGTTATAAAAACTGCAATTACATTTCTATTCAACCTGATTCCTATTCAGTTAAACTCAGAAAAGAGTTTAGCCCAACTCAAAAGTGCGATGCTCATAAGCTAGCTGACTAATGTTTGCTGCCTGGAACAGACAACTCTATTTATCTTAACAATAAAATCACTGACGTCTAGATTGGTCTGACTTTTAGGTTGGTTGATAAGTTGCGTGATAAGAAACGCCAGCCCTCCTGAAATGAGTACAACCTGGCACAGTAAAAGGACATTTTTGCTGGCTCCACTGCTACTTCAGAGATTTTCCCTGATCCTGTCTCATTCTTTTCTAGAAAAAGTCAATATGGTGAGTCATGTTACCTAGGCATGTTGGTCACTCACCCTGCAGTGTGTTCGAAACTCCTGCTCCTGGCTCTTTAGATTTTCGTTCATGGCCACCAGTGCTCTCAACTTCTCCAGAATACTGTAATGCAAAGTGGGAATGAAGGCCTATAATACAATATAAGCTACCACAACAACATGAAGGCCAGCAATTAGACCAAAATATGAATAAATAAAAAATGCTATCAGTTCTATGTTTGACACAAATAGCTGTGAACTAAAACCGAAGAAGTCAGCATCTGTTCATTAGATAAGTCGATGTTTTGACTGAATTCCAGCTACGGTGTTTCCGCAAATGAAATAATGTAAGAGAAAGCCAGGGTTACAGACATCTGCAAAGGATCAGTAACATACCATACATTAGCATGTGCTGTCACACTGCTCTAATACCATAGCCCTGAGTTCATGAGTCTAGGTACAATACCACAGTGTTCTTTGTGGCAGGCAGGCAGAGAGATCTGCCACATATTCACTCTTCATCTGTGTGGTCTTCCTGCCGTGACCACAACAGACCAAGGGAAAATGAGTAATACCATTTATCATGAAACTTACTGTTGCAATATCATGAAAATCCCATGACTTAACCTAATGAAGTCTAAAGGATGGAGTAAGATGAGATATTCAGAATAGCACGCTAATGCAAGAGTGTGCATATGTCCACCCATCTCCTCATGCATACAAAAATATGGAAATATATCAATATGGACATATACACATGGTTAGACAAACAACACAAACATGCAAAAACAAGCAGGTAGACAGACATGTACATATGGGATGGATACATGCACACATACACATCTACTGCCTCACACATAAAGCAGCAAATTCAGGTGCTGACACAAATGCACAGGGCATAATCACAGTGTGCGAGTGGGATATGTGATGCTCTTGGGGGGTCTGCTCCACTGTGACAGTGAAAAATGAAAGGGAGGTTTGCAGTAGAATTCAAAGCATGACCCTCTTTTAATATCTCCCATAACCACCTGGGGCTGCCCAGTTGCTGCAACTCAATGGGGTGCCATCCTGCATTATTGAGAGCTTGATGAAAGGTAGAGGGGCTATTAATTGGGGTAGATCCAACATGCAAACTCTGAACAATGTTTTGGGATCCGGGGGATGGGACATTGCCAGTATTCAGTGCCACTTAAGTTGATTCACACACTGACACCTGAGAAACACTCTGTATCTACATACAGTTTCACTGGGAAGAAACACAAACCATCCTACAACAGGTAGACACTAGAAATCCTCATGTTCAACTGCATGATCCACCTAAGCAGTGGACATGAAATAAGTTATTCAAGCATATTTCTCTGTGGCCTTTTCCCAGGGTTCAAGGATCATACTGATGAAATACAATCAGCAATAGCTCCAAAATGCAACATATCCCTTCCCAAGTCATGTGCTTGGTCTAATAATAGAGGCTGGGCAATCACTGCGAGAACATCTCTGCAGGTCACAGGCTCAGCTCCTAATGAGCCAATGAATCAAATCTTGACTGACAGGAAATTGACGTCCCCATCTAATCAGATCAATTAAACAAGCTAGACAAACTTACTGTAGATGGTGATATAATTAATCTCCCTTTGATTTATCAGTGGGAATGGAAATCATGTAAAAAATTATCCTGAACGCAGAGCTAAACTCTGGCTTAAACAAAATGTCTATTTGTCTCATAAAGACCTGTTTGCTTAAAAAGATTATTCTATATTCTATAACTCATAACCCAAGCAATCTGGACTTGTCATAATTCTAAGATTGGGTAAAAGTACTGTAGTTGGCACAGCCTTTTCCTGTGAAGCCCCTCTCCTGTGGAATAGCTTATCTACTGAACATCAGGGAGCAGGCTCCACCTTTAAATTAGTTGAGACACATGACTTCATATTGGTATGGATCATAGGGTCTTGAGTAGTTATTTCTGTCACTACATCATGGCATGGAGACTCTGTGTTAAGCTGATTCATCTATGGTCTCGTGTTGACTGACTTAGGGTTACATATAGGCATCTCTTTGCCCCTCAATTATCCTCCACTGCTTTTCTGTTTTTCATCCTTGCTACTTTAACCAATCATTGGTTTGTTTTCCTCTACTGTAACTCAAGCACCACAACCCAACTTCTGATTCATAGGTCATAATATTGCAATTCCACCTATTCCACCCTTCTTATGCCAAGAACTGAACCACCCCCACCACCCAGATAATTTTATAACAATTATAATTGTTATAATATGACTTATACTTCACTTGTTAAATATAATACTGCATTTACTCTAGTTTAATTCTTTGTCTGCCCAGTTCCAAACAGAAGGAGATGGGATCCCCCTCTGAGGTGGGCTCTGATCAATATCCTGCAAGCCCATCAATTCCCTTTTGCTTTTGGTGAAATTTATTTAATTTCTGCCTTTCAAACCCAAGAAGGTCTGAGATCTCCCTAGAATAAGATCGCACAGTACAGTGAAGACACTGAGGAATTAAATCCTGACTGTGCCAGTACTGACTGTGTCCACAAGTTCCTCAGAGTCATAGGACTGGCCAACACTTCACCCAGGTAACTCCTATACTTCACTGGCTGGCTATAGTTGGCCTGCACTAGCTACAGTAATTATGCGGTTATCTTTGCAGTGGATTGTTGGGGAGGGGAGGGGCAGGGCGAGTGGATGAGGAGCTCAAAGTATCAGTTGATCAGAAGGTGCACAACCATTGCATGTTAAATATTGGAAACACAAGTGGAGATGCCACTTACTTGGAATCAGCCTGGGCCTCCACTTCTGCAAGAGCACCAAGCTCCCTCTCTAGCTTTTCTGTGAGCTCACATGCCTAGAAACAGATGATGATCATCATCACCATCACCATCATCATCATCTTCTATTATACTACATATAATTAGAATGGCTCACAATATGGCCATAACAATCTTACAAACAGTATTACCATCACAAGTGAAAGAAGGCCAAGGCTTAGGAATAGTAGATAACTTATGAATAACTAAGTATCAAGCCAGAAAGCAGTGCTATGTGATCCTAAGCATACAACCAAAGCTAAGAGATGCAGACATTGCTTTACATAAGGATAAGAGACATCTTACCCTTACCTTTTATCATATACATTGCCAAACAAAACAAAAGATGACACATCAGTGTAACTATAATGGTAAAACAACCTCATATCACTCTTAAAACTCATGTGGTGCTTATACTCAATCATTCATGCTCACAGAGATTGCCACATAACATGTGAAATGGCCTATGTCCACTAAAATGGTTCGATTACAAACACATTTTAATTGCCACGGCATACAAGGTATACAAGACATATGCATATTGTCAATGTTCTAATTCCTTGTCATCTGATATCATAACTGGAAAAATAATGACAGTTTAGAAAATAATAAAAAGAGATAAATGTATTCAAACTGAATGTTTATTGCAAGACAAAAGTCAAAGAAAAAAGGTCACTTTCACTTATGTTCAGTAAATAAACACATAAAAGTTGGGTCACCACAATCAGCCATTTGGCTAAGTTGAGCAAACCATTCAAGATAGCTTACCCAGAGCCATCTTTGTCCATTTACCTAACTACAAAGTTAACTGTGTACCATTTGATTGAAAACACATATGCTGGGAGGGTCAGAATGCCAGTGTGCTCAGTCACTGGCTACTTACCCATCCAATCCTACACTAAAAACAAACAGATGGATTATGTGCAGCACAGAGGCACTTACCACCTCATACTATTGATGGTCAAAAAGGGGAAGGATTTTTGGCAAGTGGAGTCTGTGGTACTGTTTCCTCTCACAGTCAGAGAGGTCCAAGTCCGAGCCACACATACACATAGCATTTTCTCACCTCTAACAACTTGCTCTTTGCTTCTTCACACCCAGCTTGAACTTCTGAATGTTTAATTTGCAGCTGAGAAACGAAAACAAAAATCTCAAGACAGGCTGAGGTGATTTTCTCATATTACAAAATGATATTGCCAAAACTCCAATACAATTTATTAGACATGGCTAATACCATGTATTATGTAATGTGTACTCGCAGACAAAAACAAGGCTTTCAATTTAATTCCATCCACTTTTTGTGAAAATATAATGAAAAGAAGTGGTTCCTTACGGATTGTTGACCAGGGAAATTCATATGGATTCGAGTGGATATTAATTGTAATGAATCATTCTCATTAAATGGGGTTTATAAACTGAGGTTTATGGTAACTAGTGTTGTGGGCGGGATACCTCATCCAGCTGCTTAGTCTTTTGCTGGATCTGCTTGTTGAGGGAGGCCACCATTCTGCGGTGCTGTTGGGCAGGGCCATAGCGTTCAGGTCGATCCTCTGCTGACCGCTCTGTCTGCGCAACAACAGAGACACTGCATGTCACTGGACTGATTCACACCCTGGGCTCTTAGTTGCAACCGCAACCACATATTTTTAAATTTACACTGAATCACTGACATTTTTGGACATTACAGAGTACAGGTTGAGCATCCCTAATCTGAAATTCCAAAATCTGAAATTTTCTAAAATCTGTAACATTTTGAGCGCCAACATGACTCCACAAGGGAAATTCCACACCTCACCTATGTGACTTACGACCATCCATACACACGACTGGAAAAAAAAAAAATACTGTAGGACTACACCAGATAACGTTCATTCAGGCAATGTCCGACCGCATATACGTCCATGACCCAATAATAATAATAATAATCTTTACTGTCTACACAAAAGTTGCCTTCGGCTTCACAGTTTGGTTAAACATATGACAGTAAATCACAATTAATGCGATAATGAATAACACACCATGCGCAGCACAGATAACAATAATGGACCTGATTCCAGTGTAAACGGTGTTTACGAATTTAGAAAAGTTATTGCGTTTGGTATGGAAGACTTTTTGTAAATGTTCTTGGTTGGTGTAGCGCCTCTATAGTGTCTTCCCAAGGGCAGTTTTATGAATTCTTTAAAAAAGGGATGAAAAGGATCAGACACAATTTGTCAGGCGTTTTTGTTTTACCTGTGTTTTATATGTAGCCTACATTCCAGCAGATTCTACTCTTTCCCAATAATTTCACTGGCCATGTTTGTAATTACCATGTACACATATTACAAGTTAAAACAATTTCAAGTGAAAACAATAAATTTACAGTTGAGTTCAGAAATCCCAATCAGAGAACAGTACATAGTGGTTGCAACCTATTTCACCCATGTATTACCTTGCCAGATACATTAGCTGAAATACAGTACTGTATATGTGCAGTATCTTGGATATCTAGTCAATACAGGTACAGTACACTACAATATCCAATATAGCTTTGGTAAATACATATATAATATGATGTTCATGTTTGCACAACGTCCAAATCACATAACGTCCTATTTCACAGAATGTATAATGGACTTTAAGCGAAGCATAGGACATAAGAGACCTAGATACATTTTAAAAAAATAGAAGGCATCTGCTAGTGCTAACAGCTGCATGCATACGATAGTGACCATTAGATGATATCCCAGCATTGTGTGCATCTTCTACATGCTACATGTGTACGTCTACATGCCATGCTAACACACATCTGACTGACGTCCATTTAGAGATACAACCGGTCAGTCAGAACGGAACTTGGACAAATTTTGGGGAATGGCTGTATATGCAAATATTCCAAAATTTGAAAAAAAAATCCAAAATCCGACATCTTCTAGTCCCAGACATTTCGGATAAAGGATACTAAACCTGTATTATGATTTCTACTGTATTATTTCATGCATTTTCATGGCAGAATAATACATTTTAAACATTTACAGTTCACAGCTAGATACTATACTAAAATGAATCAGAGGTTTACTCTCAATTTCCTGTGTAGCCCTTACTGGCATTTGTGTTATCTGTGACACATGACTGCAGTAAGGATACAGCCATTACGAAGGAGAGTAGCACACTCTATTCTACCCTCTTAATCTCACAAGAGAACACTCTAATTTTGCACTCAAGTGCATGAGAGAACTTGGACACATTAAATCACTGTTTACTTTCTAATTACAGGTTTAACTGGGAATGGGCATTACACCATTTGCAGTCATGGAGTGAAAACAATTTAACATGAACCAGCAAAAGGAGTTGAAATTAAGCAATGCTTAATAGATTGGCAAAATCATACAAGATCAAAAAAGGAGATGGTGTTATGTTATCTAAAAAGGATTATACAGTACTGGATGCAGGTGGGACTTGCCTTCTCGGCATACTCCGATGCGATTTGTTTTATCTCCTCAGACTGCAACCCTACAATGTGGCCCACTGTGCTGGCCGTGAGTCTGCCCTGTGAACATAAAAAATTAACATAGTCATTACATTTAAACTGCAAAAAAACCTTTATTGCCAAGTTCAAGTGGCACCTATTTGTTTAAAAGACTGAAAACATGGTCTTGAATTCCTCCCAAAGAAGCACATAATGTTCCACCACATGGATGTATTGCTATAAAATAACACTACAAAGAACCCTGAAATCTGAGAAACGTCAGTTGTCATGCTCCCTGGTGTGGTGTGTAGATCCAACAGACAGCCTATTATATATGAGAAGCCTTCAGAGAATCAACACATCATTAGCCTTATCATAAGCAGCTAGTGGCAGATAACATTTAAATTACAGGTTCGTCTGAACACCATAACCCTTAAAATTAAATTCTGGTTAATAAATGCTTTCATGGCTGACTTATATAAGAGTAATTCAAAGTTATTTTCGACAAAAAATTCATAAGTGCTTGAAATTTGCATCTTTCAGCCATGCGTGTGCTGTTTGAGGACCTGCGTGTCTGGAAAAGCTTTCTAACAACCGTAAAATCAGTTAAATTATTTTTTTCTCCCAAATCTGGTTGCCAAACCCTGCCATTATCCACAAAAGCACCCTACATCAATAAGATCTGACTGAGTACCCTGTGCTGAGAGTTTTCTTCTGCTTTGTCAGTGTCTACATCTCATCTTGAAAATAGGCAATTGCACATTGGCTTCAAAAAGAAAATTAAGTCCCTTCTGAAAAACATGATGAAATTTTGAAATCCAAAACAGCGCAAATTTAGATAGAATTGGAGAGTATTTGAAAACTGTTACATTTAAATGAAAAATGAAAAGGTTACGAGTAAAAGAAACTCCATGGCAATGCAGAGGGTCGCAGGCTCTAGATTCTAGCAACATGTGTGTCCCTGTGTGGTTTCTGTGCTGTTTGTTCATCTGAAATTTCAAACAATGCTGAACATTGCTCAGGGACATGCTAATCCTTTAACAATGTCTCAGAAAGTCCCCAAAAATTAACTTACACCACAGATGTTACAGCCTATTAAAATCCCATGCAAATGTGATTGAAAAAATATATAAACCAGGGGACAAACTAATTGCCCATATTTGAGCATACCTGAACAGAATAAATAGCATACTATGGGGTGCAAAAATGATGTCACTCTATAACAGTGTCTGAAACCTTACCTCTTCTGTTGCCATGGCAGCCATGCCAGTCATCAGTGTTTTAATGCGCAGCTAAAAGAGAATAGGAGAGTGGTATAAAAATTCTGGTTGACCATCACTCAGCATTTAGTAATACATGTAATACAATTATAACTGCCAATTATGGGTCAGTGTTTTTCTTCTGAGACATATAGAAAAAAACATGAACACAACCTCAATTTTTTTGGTTTGCAATGTTTAATGGTCTGTACAGGGTTTTGCATTAAAATATACTTTCACTAAAAAATAAAACATCTGATATTTAAAAAAAGATGATTATTAAACTAAATTAATGATGCATTTGAGGAACTTCTGAGGCTACTATGTGACTGACTACATCACACTACAGTTCACGATAGCATGATTGGTAATGGCACCATTAAACCAACCTCCTCAGCAGCCTGAAGATCCTCTTCCTCCGACACCTCCGTCATCCCAGGTGGGAGACCTGGTACCTGCGACATCTTCCTGTCCTCCACCTGCATGTGAACATCTCATTACTGTCACCTTACAGTGAAAGTTTTTTAAGTTAAAGTCCTCTAGTTTTCAGAGAGCTGGTGACCCATGCAGTGATGGTGACCCTGCAAAAACAAACTGATCGTAGCATACATTAATGTAATAGTAAGGTGGTTTTTTCAGAGCATATTAGACCCATTCCAAGAAAAGGACTGTATTAATACAAACCAAAAAAGTCAAGAGCAGAAAATGTAATATATTATATGCAATCTGGTAAAAAAGGAGGAGTAACTTTTAAATATGTCAAAACGAGCATTCATCAGATACTCACTTTGTCTTGCTTGGCCTGTTTGCTGAATCCATAGCGTCTGGGTTAAGAATACATGAACACACTGTTAAAAAATGCTAAAAAAATTAATTTATTTTATTTTATATTTCCATATCTCATGACATTAAATAGTAGTACAGTGGCACTATATAGTATGAAGACATGCACATATAAATGTTTAAAATAATAGTTAACGCATCTTTATGCATTACATATAATGCATCTGTGCTTGACAGAAATGCCCATACAGAGGCAAGTTAGTGTTGGCTATTCAAATTGTGTTGTGCAAAGCTTTGACCTGGAATTAATTGTTTAGGAAGAAATTTGGACATCCTGCATTAAGGGCTTATTTGACTGTTCTACCCAAATTATTCTTACATCATTAGAGATCCTCTGCCTTTTCTAAGGGCTAGCCATAATGTGTCTGCTGTCCATCTTTTTCCTGATCAGCTGGTTATTGTCTGGACTACCACCCAAAGAAAACATTTATGTAACCACATTAATGCTGCTGTAGAGACATTAGTGACAATACAGACTGAAATAATACTTTGATTTTTGGTCCAGGATTATTTGGCATTTGACATTGTGTTCATTGAAGGCCAAATTATTTCCTGAAGTCACATTACAATTGGCACAAAACTTATAATACCAAAACAAAATGTAGCAGTACTATCACTCTTCTGCATAACCTTGAAGTTTAAATTTATCTTGAACAATTTTGTTTTGCATTGGATTTTTTTCTTCATAAAAATGTTCACTGCAGGTTAAATGATGGTTGTTTTGAAAGAAGAGCTTTGTCATATATCTAACTTGAACATACAACAGTTCTAGGATCTTCAAGACTTAATCAGAAGTATATCACAAGGTATGTTCTCTCTTCCAGCTTCAATGGTTCTTATTACTGACATCTCAGTTCAAACACAGATGAAAGTGTTCATTGCCAATTCTAAACCATTTTGTGTCCTTGTTTTCAAATGCTTCTCAAAGGTAAAATATCCAACCAACTTGCTTCAATGACTCCCAAAACAGCCATACAGCAGGGCAATACCCAAGAGTGCAAGGTCACAGCAAACGTTCTGTGTTAGTCACAAACACTCTGGCGAGCTGTTACCCAAAATCTCTATGCAGATTTGGGTAATTGTCTGCTGTTATTTAGGTGACCAACCTTGCAAGCAATAGCAATAAGAATCACTTTCAACTTCAGCCTACAAACTCGCTGCATACTTACAGGATGTAAACAGGATGCAGTCTTAAGAGATTACATACAAAGTGGGAAAAGAGAGGTAAGGATGCCTGAAGGAACATTAAAGTTTAGACATTTGTGATGCATTAATCATATTTCTAATTGCAGTCGGTAAAGACCACGGCTGTTAGCATCTCTTAAGTGAGCTGAATCACAATTGCAAAATAATATGCTAATGGAGAAACCTCTCTAATCAAGGGTGAATCTCATACACATTCAACCCCACGTTGTCATGACAACCATTGCATGCTGCCGCCGTTTTTAAACAGCCCCCCTTCTGCTGAAAAGAATGATATGCCAAATTTTCTTGAAGAGCAAAATATTCAGTAGGACACAAAAAAAATAAGCGTGAAACAACAAATAGGACAGAGATGGTTTGAAATAAATGGTTTTTTTATTCCCCTCTGTGTTGGGTATGAGCTTGTATAGATTCTGATTAGGCAGGAACATCTGAATTTTAAATGTGAACTGCTTTGCACGTGCAGAACAAGTTGTGCCTTTTAACAGCTAAACAGGTGAAATCCACACAGTGAACACAATGGAGCTACGAGCTTCCAAAAAAAAATCACTGATTGGGGTTGTGAGGGTGTGTGTATGTGGAAGGTGTGTGCATTTCAATTAATGTCATGCATGAATATTCAGTGGCTGAATATTGATTTATTTGAAAATCAACCCCCCTTCCCAAGAATTGTATGAAATAACACAATCAAAGACGGCAAGATTCACTCATTCTTTCAGGCTGTGATATATATCTCAACTATCTCCGGTCATATGGCAATCCAAAAGCTCTGACACCAAAGTTCTGGAAGTCATCCAATCTCTAGCCTAATACCCAAAACCCTTGTGGATGACACAAGATAGCCCACCTGTGTGTAATCAAAGAAAGGTGAATGCTTTGTGTGAATGTTTGTGTACAAGAGAATGAAAAATGACAGCACATGCATACCTCCCATATTCCAACAATGTGGAGTGGACTCTGGATTCTTCATCAATCAGCTCTCCTGCATCAACTTGACGCTTGTACTTCCTCTGGGGTTTGTAAACATCCTGTGACAAAATAAAAAGTAAAAACAGCCTTGAAAGATGGATAACACCCTCAGCTCAACAACTGAAAAAAGACACTGGCATTAAAACCCTTTCTACATATTGCAGGGATACAAGGGGCAAAAGAAACAACAAAAGCACTGTTATTAGAACAGAAGAGCAACTTGGTTCTCTATCCATCACATTTTTATTTTGTTTAACATTTCCTACATTTTTCAAGTCATATGGAGAGGAGATGCTATGTGTCATGTATGTAATTGACTTTCACTTGTATGGGATCTGTGTTAGCCACATTTATCATTGGGTTGCCCTACGTAAAGGGGTGTGCTTGAAAAGTCACCATTGTGAAACCTATCAATGATCAAACATCAATGATTAATGTATGCTGCAATGCCAGGAAATCTAACCACTGCAATCACAGCTTTATTTCTTTATCACCATGAGGATATAACACCAGTGGGTAGTGTGTGCATCGTGTTTACCAATCAGTACACACTCTGGGGGGTGTGTGGAAATGATTCCAGCAATGAGAGAGTGGTTTGCCTATATTACATGCTGTAATCACCTGTAGTCACTAGAAAAAGGTGACTGATTTCCAGAAACTGAGCCAGGTTTAACCTCAGAAGCCGTACTTACAGACACTTCAACCACTGTTCTTATGGCTTTCTCCTTCCTCTGCATAAATTCATCATCCTGGAAGACAAATATCAGTTTAACTGAATCACTCTAGCACATGGGTGAGGAATTATTGTTATTATAGTATAATCTATCTGCATATATATACTTGGTAAAATGGGAATTTTGTCTGCTCTTTAAGTTAACTCTTATTGATACAGTTCACTGAGGATGGCAGTAGTCATTCAAAACACCAGTCACTACATTTATTAGATTTTGTTTGTTGTCTTTCCTAGATTGTTAGCTTGCATTTTACAGACATGCTCTAATTTGAAAGCGTTAAAATATTAGAGACATATATTTCTCTTTTATAAAACAGATAATAATTAAGCTATCATGTTAGCCATCTGACTGTTTGTAACCTGTACTGTTCAATACTATTTATATTAATTACTATTATTTCTTTATTTATTTATTTTTACCAATTTCCTATTCACATTTAGATTCATGAATCCTTTATTTTTTATTTCACAGTTAGTGGAACATGTGTAATATAAAACCTGTGCTCCCCCCTAAGCCCTTCTCACCATCCAGTTCTCGTTTATGTAAAATAAGAACTGAATAAAAAAAATCTCACCTCAGGAGTGCTATGGGTTTTTTGGAACTGAGCCACAGAGTAGGAGCGAATATAGTCTCCCATTTCCTCCCTGGTTTCAATTGCCCGTTTCACAAGCCACTGAAACATGGAGAAGTGCTGCATTATGGTTAAGGAAGAACTTAACCTGCCCCTGTCTCCGTGTCTGTCGGCAAGCCTTAAACACTGCAATCTTCCAAATGAAAGTAATGCATAATAACTGTAACATTTGCAGCAAGCCAGAATCCAGTACTACAGGGCTGCAGCGTCTGCAGGTTCTTGGAGTGTTTCAGCACATATCTTGCTTCCAAGGTCCTAACTGATGCTGAAAAAAATGAAACCACAAAACCCTGCAAATTCTGCAATCCTTCAGGACCGTCATTTGATACTTGTGACAAAGCAAAGAGAATCACCATATTACAAGAGAAAACGAAGTCGCATTGGGATGCTATCATGGAGTAGGCATTTTAGTCAGTGAGATGAGCCGCTCTGGAATCAAAGGTAAACAGAGAACCTCTGCTTCAGCCCTTTCCTCCGTCAGCTTGGTCATGTTTTGATCTTCCATTATCTTGCATATGTAGCATTAAAACATGTGCATATGTACACTCTTTTGTCAGCCTTGCACATTCTTTCCTGTCAGTATAAATATCTGAAAACAATAAATTCCTCCCCATTCCCACTGAAAGAGGGAAGCTGACAAGATGCTTTAAATCAATGGATGCAATGCACAAACTAATCATTGATTTTCCCCCTCTACCATTTCATTCTTTGTTCCAAATGACTGAGTTAGTATCAGATTACTCACCAACACTCTCATCAAAAGCAATTTGGGTTCAAGGTGGGTACTAATCTGGGACCAGGGCTTGAGTGAGAGAACTGAAACTACCATCAGTTTAATGCATTTGGGATGAGCAAATGTAACTTTGCAAACCACGTTCAAATTTAATGTGTATCGTGTCAATCGTTTGTGACTATACCCTCAATAACCACTAATGGTCTGTTTTTTTTTTTTTTCGTTTCTACATGACTACACTTGCTTATTATTCCACTGGATTGTTACACTATGCATGTCTTCCACTCTTTTATGTATCTTTCACGTTTGACCTAACGGTCATCTCAGTTTCTGACTAAAAGCAGAACTTTATAAACAAAAAAAGGTTTACTTCAGAAGAAACAGTGCTTTTTGTGAGGTCGACTTCAGCTGCATGGAGTTACCTGAACAACAGGGAAGATGTGGATGAAATCCAACCCCTGAATCTGATGGGGTTCCAGACGGTGGGGACACTTCATTTTGGGGAGAACCGACACTATCTTCTCTGTAAGGGCTCTGTAAAAAGAAACGTTTTGAGCTTCCTGAATCATGAATGAACTGTGGTTCAGCAAAGACTTGTCTAAATTTGGTCACAATGCCATTATATAGGCTCACAAGAGCCTCAGTCACCTAAAGTCATTTACTGCTGGAAAAGTCTGGGTGCTACAGACACAGGCACAAGCCTCAACTATTTCATCACCCTTCTCTACCTGGAGGTGTGCAGTGCAGCATCCAGCTGACACATTTGTAAGTGGCAGAATGTGTTTTAGTCCACCAAGATTCCTCCTCATATCATTACATTACGTCATGTCGTGATGCACTAGGCCAGCAGTTAACAGTGGGATATACACCACTCTTTTGACTTTGCACAGCAGAGCTGTAGTGTGTTAGATAGTCACTGGGACTCAGGTGAGTGTTTCAGAAGACTACAGTGCTAAAATAAGGGGAGGAGGAAAAACTATTTTAAAATACCAAGAAAAAGGGGGGAATACACTTTAGATTAGAGGTTTCAAGTTGTATCTATAGAAATTATTTTCTATACCCACAATATTTTTCTAGTTAATAACTTATTATTGCCATTGCCTACATTTTCTGCCCGATAGTTGAATTTTCTTGGAAAAGTAGATCGACGTCGATGTCGAAGTTGCATGTTGTTATGCACCAAGTCATGCCGCCAACCACCTGAAAAGAAATAAGATTTTGTCCACAATGCAGTTAACGCGTGCTTACAGTGCAAATAACACAGGCACTCAGACGAAGGTCTTCTAACCTTATCAAATGGGGACAGTCCCTTGATGCGAGCTCTGAAGTATCCTGCGGCCAGCAACAACTCCAGTATCTCAGAGAGTTTGATGTTCTGTTCTTCATCTTCTCGTGTCTCCACCTACAATATATTCATCATGTTTTCTCCACATCACATGACATCTAATTAAGTATTCCAGAACATATTCCAGTCAAGGTCACCCAAATATTTCAAATATTGTATTTATGAGAAAATGAGGATGCCGACATCTAGCTAACTCAGTCAACTCAACTCAACTTAGCCAAGCTATAATTTAATAACCGTAAGAGCGAGCGAGCTGCAGTTTAGCAGCACTTCGTGTATATTCGATAGCTGTAGCTGTCTGGTTTACTGTCTGGTTTGACATTGTTTTGAGCCATATTTAGCTACATAATATGTTATCCGTTATTGAAATTTGGCAGTAAATGCACGCACAGTTATTACAAATATGACTAATATAAAGCGGGATAAAGGATGGGTAGCTAATAGTACCGGGCTTCTGTGTAGATAGCTACAATGACTAGCTAACCGCTTTATTACAATAACTGACAGCAGAAAAAAAGGGGCGCTCCGCATTGCCTTTCTTAAATTTTCACAACGAGTATACAGTGCACCACTATTGATTTCTTACCTGAATGAGGTTGCCCTCTTGGTCGTACTGAGCCCCGATTTTCGATCCTGTTCTCACTCTTGAAAACACCGATGTGGCCGCCATGTTGAACTAAGGGGAAGTCACGTGAAAGTCATATGACAATCATGTGCAATAATGTATTTTGCAGTCTGTAATGACTATTACATGAAGAGTGGACATATGTCATTACAATGGAACACATGAAAACCACTATGGACATTAAAAAATCACAATCTTATGTATAAACTGACAACTTTACACGTTTGCATTTCACAGAGAACTTTATCTTTAGAATACTCAGCTGGAGTTAAATTTGTTTTTACAGTAATTCATCTGTCCAGTAGGTGGAGGACTAAACCAACGAATGTGATTTTGCACGGTAAGGATGTTTTATTTAGTCCACGTCGTATTACCATGTTTGAACGTATACATTTAGCTCACTGGGACGGTCAAAATGGAATATTTCCAGGCAAGAAGAAACGTCCTACTATTAACGCAATCTCGCGTTGACCAGAGTTAATTAAGAGGGCATACCACATTTGGCCAAGAGAGGACTCTAATCAAAATGGTTTGGTATTTTGGTATGAAAACTAAATTTGATTTCATACTTTTCTATCATTTAATGCTAGTTAATGTTATTTTAATGGTTAAATGATAAAAAACATCAAGCTTATTATTATTATTATTATTATTATTATTATTATTATTATTATTAAAATCATTCTCTGTTGCTTGTCGACCAAGTAGTAAAACTACATACATCCCAAAATTTTCATCCAGATATTATTCCTTGGAAATGATTTCCTCTGGAAATCACTGTGTCCTCATTGAAAACAGAATGAATAAGGTTGGAACTGCAAAATGTAATGTTAAATTTCAGAAAAAAAAAAAGAACAATGGAATGAAGATGAACATGGTGATGAGATCAGTAAAATGATAGTGAAGGAAGAGTATGAAAATATATTAAAATAACTGGAATACATCCAGGAGATAAAGTCTGGCAAGTACATTGAAAATCAGATAAGACAACAGATTCATTAAAAAAATACGATAAACTGTACTCTCTATCCATAAAAGGGGCATAAAATGGTATGGCCTAAAATGAGAAAAGCACAATATAAAGAAAACCTAAGACATTCCAGTAGAGAGGATGCTAATCTTTACTGCTTTGGGGTATGAAATGTGCATGTTTTTTCATTCATGGATGCCTATTTTGCCAGGATCAATTCTCTCTCCTTTTGCCAGAACATTGTTTTTTTTTCTCTGTTTCTAGAATGTTTAATCGATTATTTAATGTGTACATAATCTCTGTATATAACTTGGCAGTATCCCAGTCAATACCAAAGCGAGTGAAAATATAACAGGAGCTGCAGAGGGTTAAATAAGTTTCGAGATGAAATCACAGGGGGTTGACAAATGCATGGTTAGAGGCTTGACATGTCTGTATTACAGGGAGATAGACATTCTATTAAAATGGAAGATCCCATAATGGACTATGAATCACCACAGGTAATAGAGTTGCCAGGTTGAATGACTGAGAAGCAGTGGTGAATTCCATTAGGCCCCCTTTTGTTTTTAAATCAGTCATTTTCTCGCCCCTGCTATTGAGCTACCTTTGTCTCCTGCTGGTCTGGTGCAATTATCACAGCTTAATATCAAAATGCATGGCTCTGAACACCCGTTTCCCCACCAATCAATCCGTGCGAGTCCTTGGGTCTACCCACCCAGCCATAGCGATCCCAGATAGCAATTTCTGTTCACTAAATGTCCTGCTCTCTCGCTAAATCACCTGGCAGTTTCGAGATAGACTCGAAAGCAGCCACTTGATACCAGAGCCCACGTTTGAGTTGCAGACCTGTACCTGCACTTTAGGGTGGCACATCCACATTGAGTTTTAGTCCATTATGTTGCAGTGATATGTATGTTCATATGCAAACTTGTAACTCACCATGCTCTGATCTCTGCAGGCATGACTATTTGACACATTGTTGGCACTCTGGTTGTGTTGGAACACTCTTCTATGTTGGACTCCTCTCATTACATGCTGCTCAAGCTACACAGGTGTTGAATTGGTTAGGACTTGGATGGGAGACATTTTAGCAGAACTATGTTGCTGCCAGTGTTGGAAGGCTATGAGGGAGTATTCTGCCTTTAGTGCCAAATGCCTATCCTGTACCCAAGAACTGTGCTGGAGTCTCTGTAATGGAAGAAGACATTGTCCTTTGGGTGAGTTGTGTAACCACAATTGATATTCACTGTTGGTCATTTACAAGCCAACTGCACTTTTTGAAAGAGCTCTAAGTGTCCTGGTCAAACTCCTACAAAACATAGCTGTCTGCTTCTGCACATAAACTCATTGCCTATATACGATTAGCTACATGATCCCTTGTAACCCCTCTCCTCTTTGATTCCACATGTAATTGCCTCAAAAGAGAATACATTATTATGAGGTTAAAAAATAGACATCTTTTTCAATTGTGATTTGCAGAGTGGCCCCACATAAGCAGAGTGACAAACATGTTTATACTTTAGGTTTGCATCATGTTACAACTTTTGCCCTTTATTCACACTGAGTGGTGACACTGTTCAGAGGGTTATTGGGGCTTCTACTCCATATACTGATCAGAGAACATTATGATTATTGTGAATAATGTTTTGTGATCAGTTCATAGAAAACAAAGCCCAACATTACCCTGTAATCCTTTTCTTTTCTGTGGCTGTTGTAGCTGCCTTTTAATCAGCTGTGATGATTATGTGATGCTGTTACCTATATTAGAGGTGTCAGGAAGGAAGAAGCCCCACAATCCCCATAAGCACCCCCTCCCCCCACATCTTGTCTGCTTAAATGAAGTGTCTGATTTCCTCAGTAATCACAAGAGAGAAAAACATGGTGAACAGCAATGTCACACTCACCGACTCCCACACAAAATGGGAGTTCATTTAACTCTCCAGTGCAAAGTGTCTGTTGCCATCCATCAACTCGGTAGTGTAGGAGGCAATTTCCACTGGATGTGATGCTCTATGGTTTGAATGGTGTGGCTTTAAGAATTACCCAGTATGCTGGAGTGGCTAATAAACAGGCTCTGGATGGAAAGTGTTGTATGATGTATACATATGTTTGTGTATTTTTCTTAAAAAGTGTGCCTGGACATATTTTCTGGAAGACCCCAAGGTTTACAATGCCTTTGTAACCATGCACACACACACATGCATGCACCCCCCCACCCCTACCCCTCAAAACACACAGTCACACAAACTCACATTTGCCCTTACAATTCTTCAAAAAACATGGATCACCGAATGTGGCATTGTAATTAAGAGCGTTTAGAATGCTCTCCCTCCTCTACTATGGGCCTTCTTTCATTCCCGCCTCTCTCCCTCTCTTCCCATCGCAGCTGATCACATGAAAACAATCCACTGTGTTGGAGCCGTCTTTTCTGCCGACTGAGCAAACGGGGCCTCTCCAAGCACCACCGCCATGACAGCTGTAAGATTAACTTTGTTAGGTGTCGACCCGCTCATGCAAACCAAATTAAATTAATGGAACAAATTTCTCCTGTAATTAAGATAAAAATTCATGTCAGCTGTAACCTTGCTGTGCACTAATTATGTACAAATGATTTATCATCTGTTTCGCCCAGAATATTAATCTTCACCTCATTGATAACTGTGGCCAGTGTTAAGAGATGAGAGTTGATTAACAGTGACAGCCTCAGCTTTTCTGAGTGCGCTGCACCGCCAGCCAATCAGAGCTGCTGTTGCCACATAGTATGCCTTCCCATTCTTTTGGTCAATTACACTATATTGAGTGTGTAGGTGGGCATAACGCGGATAGATTTTTTTTCAGTGGTATCTTGTGTGTGAAATCATTATATATCTTTATGTAATTCAGCACAGAAACATAGAATCTACGATTTAGTGCCCATTTACCCACCATAACATATATTTATTCTTATTTAGGTATATCTTGTTCTCATGAGAAAAAAATAATTTTCTTTGAAATGGTAGAACATGAATGAAAAAACAAGTTAATCTTCAAAAATGTAAAGAATATCTTTAAAAAATGGAGAGAATTTTTGAGTATTGTGGAATGGAAGACTGGACTGTAGATCTGTATTCTGTGCAAATAAATCCCTTCTAAGGGCAGGAATCATAAAGCAGGGATGTTCTAGACCAGAATATGGTAAACTAAGTCATGCGTGGAAATGCTTGATGCAGCAGCACATAGATCAATAGGTCATGGTTCATGCTAGGTTTCCATCAGCTCAGTACCTTCCAAGGATACTTGGAAGAGGAGACCTGATTGCACAAATGCACATCGATCTTTATTCTAATCCTTCCATATTATTGTGATGATGAGAATTATTATTATTATTATTATTATAATTGTCATTATTATTATTACTGGCATTTAGCAGCTCCCTAAAGCGAGGTGTACCAATTCAGACAGCTTTCTGCAGCTTTGGTTCACAGCCCTGGCTATGTATTCACTTCCATGTTGCTCTATGTGCTAACATCAATGCTGGCACTCCATGTTTGTAATGTTGAAAGGGACCAGTGACTGTTTGTAAAAAATAAATAATCTCCAGCTCCCTGTTAAATTATCATTTAACATTGATCTTTAATCTAAGCCTTCCAGTTATTATAATTATTCATGGTTTTTTTTTACTTTCCCTACAACCACTTCTTAACTTATTGTTACCTGCATGTCAGTAGAGGATTCAGAATGTAGCATACTTTAATGTGAATATATGTATTATCTCAGAACATTATTAGAGTTAGTATGTGATGTATTGGTGAACAGCATGTGATCCAAAACGATGAGACAATGTCAGTTGTAAGAGCTGAAGTAGTTTTTGAGATGCACGCAAATTAGGGCATAATATTTACTGAGTGTACATGAGGTCATACAGTGTGTGTAATATGAAATATTACCTCTCTAAGACTTAGGTTCAAATCCCATTTGCCTGTTGCACAGTTATTTCACACTTTTACCAATCCCCAGAGTAAAATTATATGTTTATTTGTGCATCTCTCCTTTACAACCAGGAAAATGATGAGCATGTTCAGCTCATCTCAGTCTCGTCTTTAAAAGTGTCTTTAAATGTCGAGCAATGCTGCAAAGCTTAAAAATACAATATTGAGTTCACGTCTTCTTTGAGGTCTCGACAGTGCTCTGTGTAGATTTCATCATACCGCAAGTTTGATAATATTTTGACACAAGAAAACGGGCAGACAGCGGACAGAGCAGTGCGGGTGCCTTCAGTGAACGAGTGCATCTTATAAACCAGGAGCACTCGCGGTGTTTTTACAATGTTTTCTTTTCCGTTTCATTTTTCCTGTTATCAGGAACAGATTGAACCGAACAATGTACACAGCTTGTCCACTAGATGGCGCACCAAGGTCACGGCAATGAGAGCAGAAGCGCAAGGCACCTGGCTAAAATTCAGTCCGCGCAACATCACCAGTTAGACGCTTTGCAGCTTCGACATCTTAAATAAAGAGCATCATTTTTATATATTTATGGCTTGACTGATTTATTCATTTGGTTTTCTTTTTGTTCCTCTGTGGAAGGAACACGAGAAAAGAGAACAAACTGTGATTGTGCATAAATCAGTGGCCCTATCCTTTGTTCTCTCAAGTGGTTTTGGATTTCTATTTCTATAGCCGAAGGCAGCAATCACTGTCCAGCAGAATTGCTCAGTAAGGATGATGCATGCTTCATCGTCCTCATTCTGTTTTTTTCTGCTCATTCTGCATAGGCCACCATTGTTTTCTTTGGGGTTTTTTTCAAACAAATTTTGCATTGCCATGTAACAATGTGTGGAAAACAACAGGCTGATGGCCTGAGAGTAATATTTGATTTTTCTTTTATTTTTCATAAGAGAAGTAAATATGCTATTATTCTCCCCTTGTGCCTAGTTACACAGAGGACTATTTAAAGAATTGACAACATGATTCTTCAAATGTACACTTTCTTGTTTTTGTATTATTTAATAAAATATAATTTGACAAAATGTATCTTTTATGTAGCATATCATTAATAGTATTAAATCCAGTACCCTGCTATTTTTTTCAACCATAAACCATGACTGACATCAATTCCCATTGCAGAATTACTGTCTCTTCATTGTGAACTGTAATAAAAAATGGCTGAGTAGATGTAAGATTGCCTCGCCACTCAAAGATCAGATCAGGTTTATGCATATCTTTAGTTTCCCCATGAGAGGCTGAGGGAAATGGGCCTATTGCTCATATTTCTCTATTAATTCCAGCCTTGTCTTTTCCTCTTCACTGACTCCTCTCCGGCGGTTGTGCCACAAAGCCCAGCAGATGTTTAGCGCAGCTTCACAACTTGTCACAAGTAGTTAGAGCGATTTCTTGATCTGCCCTTGCTCTGCAGAATTGGGACCACGCAGCGGCACTCCTTTTTCAATTGCGTTTTGAGAAACATTTAGTGGCTCCCTAACAAAGCGGGGGTGTCCCAATTCAGACAGCTTTCTGCAGCTTTGGTTCACAGCCCTGGCTATGTATTCACTTCCATGTTGCTCTATGTGCTAACATCAATGCTGGCACTCCATGTTTGTAATGTTGAAAGGGACCAGCGACTGTTTGTAAAAAATAAGTAATCTCCAGCTCCCTGTTAAATTATCATTCAACATAAATAACTAGAAATTACTTTAGATAATTAGAGCATTTGAGGAGGGGAAACAGAGAGGAAGTGCTGGAATCCAAAGGGAAATGTTGACCATGGGGAGCATTCGATTAGGTGAACAAAGCACAAATCAACCCAATGGCCCTTGGTAAGTCCATTTGGAGTATTCCAAATACTCTCCCCATGTTTTCATTTTTTATAGAGCCATCCCCAGTAGTAAGTGCAAAAACATAAAATTTGACCAGCACCATAGTTTGCATATTCAGTTATGAATTCAACTTTCATTTATAAATTCAAATCTACTAATCCAAACCATCTTGTCTAATCCTTGTCTTGAACATTTTAATGACATTTTCCACTCTGCTACTACATGTGAACAGAGCTTTAGACAGGGATCTTCAGAGTGCCTGTTTTCTTCACTGGTTGGAAACACGTGAGCTCACATGCTGGAGGTGTGAAGGGTTAATTAGAAACAAGTGAAAGGTCAAGGGTGATAATATGAGTGCTGAGTCCAGTAATGAGGCAAAGGGGACCTCTTTAACAAGTGCCCCCGACACAAGATTTATACCAGGGTTATGACAGTGGGACAAATAGTGCTGATAAGAGAAAGGGCCCTCAATATTAGACTGAACAGGATGATGAATTGGATGCCTGGCCATATTCACTTATCGTCAAGGGCCCTGCTACTGGTGCATGACACCTAATACTGCTCCCTTTCTCTTTTTCTCTCTCCTTTTCCCCTGCTTCCCTCTCTCTTTGTCAATCTCCCTCACACTCGTTTTCCCTGCTTTTTCTTTCCTTTCATCTCCCCCTGTTTCCATAGCCTCCTTCGGTCTCTTTTCATATCTTTAAATATCTACCTCTTTTCCTCTCCTCTCTCTCTCTGCCTCACTATATTAACTGGGAAGGCTCAGAACTGCTCTGACTGATTCAAATACATTTAGAAACAACAATGCACCTCTCTGTACAACTCCTTCTCCACAATCAAACACACAAATAAATATTGCATTTTCAATGTAGAGTCAAGCTTTTGTCATCCAAAAAATATTGGGAGATCTCAGCCCATGCCCATCTCGGGTACCTGTTTGCTGCCTCCTACTTTCACCCAGCTGTGTTAGATCCATTTGTGTCTTGAGAGAAAGACGTAACTTAGTGGTGTGTGGCTTAACTTTCAACACTGTGCTGCAATGATCCCCACAACAAATGCACATACAGTTTTACAGCTGTTTTTACTTCCTAGCTGCAGTTTGTAAAATTTGAGCCACACAGTTTTTCCCATGTCCATGGGAAAAGTGATAAAAGATGGGCCCACTGATTTTGTAAAAGGGCCAAGGGGGTCAAGTGTGTTGTGCAGAGAATTGGCCATTCACCTTCAATGGTTGGGATTTGTTGACAGCACTTGCCTGTTTCTCTTGTCCTGCTCTGCACAGATCCTGAACAGCAGTAATTGGCTTCCTCTGAAAATCCACCTCTGCATTAGTTATTTTATTATTGCTGCTCTTTTCAACTTACTTGTGACTGTTCACTCAGTGCGTTTGATTTGCTCCAGCACATAGCCTAATAGGCTTATGTTATGGAAGTACAGGAATTTGAGTGGATTATGGAAATCTCTGTCTCTGTTACCACTTTATATTTACACGTCTTAGACCCTTGTGTCATATTCACTGTACCCTTACTGGGATTACACTCTCATCGTGCTATACTGCACTGAGCACAGACACACTCAGTAAATAGCTCTATAAATGTCTGAAAGAACTGTCTAGGCCTCTGATTGCTTTGGTGCTGCTTATGTGAGTGTTCCTCTGACACGGACAGCTATAATTTCTACTTTTAGGAGGAAGACCCTCTAACTCCATTTGCTCTCCATTTGTAGTACTGTAAAAGGCTGGTGTTCTTGGAGGCATGGCTGGAAGAGAATAAAAACAAAGACTCATTGACAGACCAAAAATGACAGAGCTGTCCCTAATGATGGTTGCTTTTATTCTGCTAGGAATGGAGGTTGGAGCATGCTCACATGTACAGGCATGCAAGCACACACGCACACAGTTATGGTGACCACAAAGAAACCATGAGGAAGTGCAATCATTCACAATGGGTACTTCCCTGTACATAAACTTGTTCAATCAATATTGCCCAGCATGCATTTAATTACAAAGGCTCCATCCCTGTAGTAACCTAATAACAAAATGCAATTAGCTAAAGTAATAATGAGATAATTGCCAGCTAATTAGTATCAACAGCACAACAATCACTTGTCATTTGGAGTGACAGAGGCTGATGTATGTAACCTTGGCCATATAGGCACAGAGAATGTGGAGTAGCCTGTTTGCAGACTTTGTCTGTCTTGCTATTATCACATAACATAGATAAATTTAATAATTCTTATGAGAATACATAATTCTTAATGTTTATCAATACATTTTAAGAAACTTCAACATTGACATCAAAGCTGTGCCATGTCCAACACCTCTTTATCTAAGACAATAACTCCATGTCTTCCTAATGGGTAGCCTTTTCATATGGTTCATGTGGGAAAAACTGGCCAAATAAGGAGATAGCAACCCCATTTACGACATTTATTGTGGCCCACCATCTTAACAAAAGTGACATTAAATATTTTGCCGGACAGGATACAGAAATCGATTGCACAATATTAATTAAAGTGTTGATCAAATTAAAACAACCCAGTGATGAATATGTCACATTATGGATAAATAACAGCACATGCAGCATAAGAGAGGAAAATGACATTTTCATGGCTGTCCCTGTTGAAAGCCCATCTTTGGCAACTTGGAACTTTGGCACAACGCTGTTTAAATGATGTGCTCAAATTCCAACCTGCTAGCAGAAACAAGACAAGGGTTGCCAACAGAGAAGAGCATGGAAAATCAGTGGGCAGTTGGAAACCAAGTTTTGAATTAGAGCAAACAGAATGATGATAGGCCACACTAAGTATGGTTTATAGCTGAGTCAAAGCTGACAAACTTGGGCTTTGACAGCCAACCAATTATTGCAACACTGTATAATGATGTAATGTCATGGCAAACTGCTAATTGTGATATACAAAACATTAGCATTTTTCATAATCAAAGCAAAAAGCAATCAATCATGAATAGCTACCATAGGTTATACTTGTTACAAATTTGCATCATTAGTGCTTATGCAGAGTATCAACTAATTCAGTTTTATTCCCACACATCATCAACTCAACACAGCAGTATACATTAGAAGCTTGCTTCTTCTCACCAACACATTGCACTACTCTATCACCAGATGCAGTGTTTATGATTAGTCAGTACTAAATAAAATTTTGAGAATTTCAGTTCGCTTGTTAAGAGAATAGACGTCAGTGCGCAGCCTCTTTTATGTCTGTGGACTGGTGTTTTAATACTCCATTATTATTCTGTGTGAATATAATGTGCTGTTTAAACGTATGTATATGTCATGTGATGTCTCCGGTTTCTTTGAACTCAAGTACAGTACAATCGAACGGAAGGGTTTTTAAGCTCAGCAGTGCCTTCTGCGCTTGCGGATTTGTTCTGGGAAATTACGTCATACAGATAGAATCTGATTGGACGATTAAACGTCTGAATTGTCAATAGGAGAGACTGTAATGTTATCGTCCGAGTATGAGGCGCTTAAGCGGTGTTTGTAGCTTTGAAAATGACTAGACTGTGAAGAGGTTAAGTTCTCTTGTTACAAGTTGTTTGGGCTCCTGTTTAATCAGGTGCCTTTGGGCACA
Organism: Albula goreensis; assembly: GCA_022829145.1. Lineage (NCBI taxonomy): Eukaryota > Metazoa > Chordata > Actinopteri > Albuliformes > Albulidae > Albula > Albula goreensis. Next base: position 16,819,244 of record CM040745.1, read on the forward strand.
ACACGGTTTTTATTGTTTAAGAATTGTCCATTCATATTTGAAACAAGGTAAGAACTGACAGAGGATGTGCACATTAAGTACGCTGTCTAGCACTCTACATAGCAATGAAAGCACCCGCAAATAGTCTGCTATCTATCTGACTAATTGGCGAATAAACGGTTTACTTAGATAGTGGTTCTGGCTTTTGATCTGGGAAATTTGAGTAAAACATGCATTCTGTGCTCGAGTATAACATTGGCCAACCTGGTTCTCATCACTGAGTAGCTGTCGGTAGCTAATTAACAATAGCTAGGTAGCGTTAGCCAATATTGGCTTTAAAGAACACAATTAGGTAATCGCATCTGAGATGTAATATTTCAGTCGCATGCTTTAAGAGGCCCGAGATGTGAGACAGGGGTTATTAAGTTAATAATAGCCATCGCTTGCTAATTTATAGCTAAATGCATAACTATTGTAGCTAGGAAAGTAATTAGAAAACTATGTTTTGCATGCTAAATAGCGAGTCGGTCTGTACCCAAGGACTTGGTAAACACCAACTATTGCAATGTGCTTTTGAGTGGTATGCTTCCAGGTAGCGATAGCTGCATACGTTTGGGAACTGTAATGATATGGTTATCATAAAGACTCAAAGTCACAACTACTTTAGCTTGTTAGCGAGGTATCAATCAACCGATGCGTTAATATTATTTTATCCGGTTAGCTGGGCATTAGCATGATGTCTAACGAATTTATAACTATACTGAATTCTCTTAGTAACTGGTCGGCTGAGAGATGGTAACATAAATTACTCCACTTTCCCCATAGTTTGTGTATCATCCCTAATGCTTGACAAGGGGTTTGTTTTCATTAATCACGTTACAATATTGCTGTGTCTCGTTTAATTGACATTTAGCCTATAGCCTAATTGTTGACCTTCTTGAAAAGTACTTTTGAAACTGCATTTTTAGTGGGCAATTTTATATGACTAAGCTACACGTAACGAACAATGTGTGATTAGCATAACACCCAGAAAGTTCAATTGGCGTAATTCCAACGTTTGTTAACGAAGCGCTAAATTGAGGCTGCGGCGTTATATGGACTCCTCCACCGTATCCAGTTTATTGCCAGTTCCTAACCAATAAAAGGTTAAATGTGCTGCAGTCGATGTAGAGTTTGTATTTTGGAAGAGGAGCACACTATTAATCCGCACATTTTGGATGGAATATGCTTTACGAGGTGTGAAATGGACAATTTCTCAGAGGTTGTGTATTCGGGCAGCTGCCTTGGGGCCGGATTCACAGTGATGAGGGAGCCTCTTGTATGAGATATTTGGGTCATAAGTCATCACCTGTCCACAGAAAACACAAAGAGCAATGGTATGCATACAGACGCAGGTCATCTGGGAACGACTGTCTTGTTTCCCATTATGCCTGGAGGCTGCAATCGTGCGATACTAACAGACCAGTCTGACGTTGTGTTGGGATTTGGTTTTTCCCGTTTGTCTTCATGTAAATTGGTGTGATCTATCATTGCAATTTGTGAGTCAACACCACTGGTGTAAATTGGGTGACCATCATTATTACACAGAAAAGCAGTCCAATACTGCTTATTCTAGATTTCTGTGTGTGCATACATGTTGGAGAGATTTAGAATTGCAATAACATTTTAAAATTGTATTTCTGTGTGTTCCATTAGCAGTGTGTGGAATGGCAATGTATGTTTATTTGAAGGAGAACATTTTATCGATGTGCAGAGAGATTCTGAAGTCTTTTTATATATTAGGCTCCCTGTGATGTCTGACAACGGGCAGAACACTGGAGGGTAGAGTCTTGATCAGGGGCCCCTTATCACACATGACACAAGGGACAGTTGCCGGTGGCCATGGAAGATGCTTCAAAGGTGAAAGTTTGGAAGGAGCAGGATGACGGAACCAGACGGAGGCCCCAGGGGCCATACATTGCAGTCATCACAAACGATACGGTGAACCTGCTCATTCGGGGAGTGATGCTATTCTCTGTGGGAGTCTTCCTGGCTCTGGTGCTCAACCTCCTTCAGGTCCAGAGGAATGTCACCCTCTTCCCACCTGACGTCATTGCCAGCATCTTCTCCTTTGCCTGGTGGATGCCCCCTTGCTGTGGGACAGCATCAGGTACTGCATGCTCCTCGTAAGCAGATGTTTGGAAGATAGCCCCATCTTTTTTGCACTTAAAAGGAAAAAGTCAGAATATTTGTGGTTTGGTGTTTAGCACCAAATATGTATGAGCCCTTATTAAGCCTCTTACTGCTTTATGTTCTTGTTGGAGGAATGCTGCATTTTCCCTCCAGTTCCTTCTCAGATGTTTTTCCCCGGTGAAATGTATTATTCATTTTAAGTGTCTGTTAGATACACCTGTCACATGAGCAGTCCTTTGTGTCATCTTAATTCGAGTCAGCTATGATATCAAAGACAGCATTCTGAACCTTTTTGGTTTGGTCTCTACTGTACAAATGCAAAGCAAGCATTGGTGTTGCATAATTTCTTTTTTTTTGTAGGAAGCAAAAAGGGGTTTCTTAGTGTGAGCAGTAATGTGTCTTCTCCATTAAATGAAAGCCATATTCTTTTTGTTCTGTCTTGATGTCATATGCAGCTCCAGGGAGACATGAGTTGCATTAAACTTTGAATACATACCATATAACACCTGCCTCATGACTTCTCCCAGCCCAACAGCAGACTACCACAGAAGCACATTTGTAACTGTTGTGTAGAAGATTTTATATGTGTCTGTGTTTCTTCATGCCAGTGGCAAGTGTGCCATCTTGCTCCATGACCTTCTGTGAGAAACCAGGGCTTGTTCCAGTCTGGGACAAGGGGTCTAATCTGTTGGAAAGGCATTCCTGAGACTAGCTCCTGCTAGGCAGTAACAGCTGGTGTCTGTCTCCTTACCAACTTGCATCAGAAACCATGCCCTCACACCCTATCACTTTTCTTCCACTCCAAATGTTTTTGCGGCTGTTCTGCCATTCTGCATATAATGATATTGTTACAGTCATAGATTTCGACACAGTTGTGTGATATTTTGTATGGTATGCATTCAGTGTCTGCTTTTCATATATGCCAGTATGCTTGTGGACTATTGTGTTTTTTTGGCTGGTTCAAATTGACAAGGGTGTGGTTTTGACCTCTCCTCCATTCATTGTTATTTACAGTTCAGATCCATAAGCTGTCAGTGTGGCAAATGCAGTAGAAAATTCATGCATGTCAGACAGCTGGTATGGTAACATCAGGTAGTTTGAAAAGCCTACTGTTATAAGGTGGAGAGGGGAGCAAGGAAATTGCAACATTTTCCATATGCAGGTTTTTTGCCATAAGTATCTCTGTTTGATGTAATACCATCCTTTTTTCAAGTTGTGCCTTATGTCTTTTGGTGCATTATTGTTGTGCAAGAAGCTGTTTGTCGTACAGAATGTGAATGCATATGTCTGATTAATACCTCCCACCGGAAAGGAGCTCACCAGACCGGCACTGTTCATATACCATTTAGAGCTGAAAGTCCCAGACATGCCTGCTTGGTATGGTCAACCTAGTCCAGCAGCAGGCATTAGTGGAAATGTATAGTTCCCCTTTGAGGTTTAGGACAAGGTTCAAGGTGACTTGCCTTCTGCCAATATCTGTCATATTAAACTGCAAGAAGTGATAGTCTTGTATACGCACACACACCCCTCAGACAAAAAAAACAACAAAATAAACATAACCATAACTTGTTTAAGATGTATTTCCATGCATCTGCCCGTAATATCGTAACCAATATTCCTATGTTGAAAGTGTTATTATTATTCAGTAGGTTATTTAGGAAAGTAATAGACAGTTAGTGTTAGGTTTGGTATTTGTCTGAGTTGCATTACACATGTATTGCTTTTCAGCAGGCAAAACCATTGCCAACTACTGACTAATAACCATTAAATCTCAAACCGAGTCTGCTTCCACATCTTCCAACTTCACTCTACTCTTCACCATTACCTTGCCTGTTTTTTAAATTTCTGCAGGATATTCGTTGACATTGACTCGATAAATTATGTAAATCCAAGATTTAGTGTGGTATGATAAAGCTTGCGGTAAGTGGATTAGGTTTAATTAGAGTAATAATTTGTCTCCACAGAATTATCTCTCCATGCTGTCCCAGAGCATTGAGCTCCAAGTCTCACAAAGATAAACTCCTCTTCTGATTCCTGGCACAGGGGCTTTGTAAAGGTGGTTGCACAGCAATGATTGCCTTTCATGATGGATGTTGCAGGCTGCATATTGAAGACAACACCAGGGAAAGGCACTGTTCTATGTTGTAGGCCTTGTTGATACACCAGGTGGTTGTTCTGCTTTGCCCAGTGAGAGCAGCACTTCATTTCAGCCTGACTATGTCCTGTTACAGTTCTTTAAATTGTAATGATACATTAATGTTCCTTCATCCAGGGAATATCAGAAGAATTGTGATGCTAGAATGCCAAACACAGCCTGTTCTAACAGTGGAACTGCATAATTTTAAAATTAAAATGGACCAGGATTCATTTATGTTACAGAGTTACAATTGTAATAAATTAACAGTTTTTTCCTGCTTATTTCTTTATATTCTGTAATCTGAGGTAGGTTGTGAGTCCTGGGTTTGTTCTCTGCAATGAATTCCCAGTGAATGGAAAATTAGTTTGAAAATAATTTAGCATTGTTACATTCCTTCCATCAAATATAATTGTACCTTCCACTATAAATAGGTTCAGTATTGTTTTGTGCCAACTGTCCTGTGTATTGTAAGCATGAATGCTTGTGTTAAAGGTTATGACAGGGTAACATGTTTACTCGTGATCATAAAGCTGACAGGAAAGCCAGCCCTGACTACTGTGAGCAGGGCTGCCACAAAGGGTGAGGCACACATGGAGCCCCTGTTAATCCATGTCCTTGCTGTGCCCCCAACCCCACTAATCCATTGCCTGCCTTCTTTTCTGTGTAAGCAGCGATGATTGGCCTGTTGTACCCCTGCATAGACAGTCACCTGGGTGAGCCCCACAAGTTCAAGCGCGAGTGGTCCAGTGTGATGCGCTGTGTTGCTGTCTTTGTGGGCATCAACCACGCCAGTGCTGTATCCTTTCTGCTACTGCGACCCACCACTCCACCCTCCCCATTGGGAGACTGTTCAATGAACAAAGCCAGACAAAAATGTGTCAATGTATGCTGGTAAATACACCACTATTTAAGGGAGGCGATACAACACTATGCGGTATTCTTACCAATATATAGCTTTTTCGCTGCAGACACATTTCCCCCATTAATTTTACATATTACTTGAAAATCAATGTGCTAGCAGAGGTAGCAAGCTGAAAGTTTTGCGCGTGCGTGCGTGCGTGCGCGTAGTTTAAAGTTTTATATTTTTAAAAGTTCCTTAATTTCAACCTATAGAAGGTGGACTTTGCAAACAATGTTCAGCTCTCCCTAACGCTTGCAGCTCTGTCCATGGGGCTGTGGTGGACGTTCGACCGCTCACGTTGTGGGTTTGGTCTGGGTGTTGGAATCACTTTCCTTGCTACCCTGACTACACAGCTGTTGGTGTACAATGAAGTTTTTCAGTAAGCACTTCAGATCTTTAGCCAGAGCCTTCATAGTATTTAATTGACAGCAGGTAAAATTAAATGATTTTGAAGATATATCAATGTCCTGACTGGCACTGCAAATGCATTACACATGTTTTTTTTTTTTTTTTTTTTTTTTTTTTAATTAAATTTGGCATATGAATAGTTTGATGCTTTGATTTAGTCTGAGAATGGAGACATCAATTTTGGAATAAGGTTTTGATTTTCATATACAACAGAGTCTACACTTGTTTGTAATATCTTTCCTGCAGTTTTCTCTGTTGTAACACATTTCATTTTCAATTTCAAAGGTATACTTCCCCAGATTTCCTGTACATACGGTCCTGGTTGCCATGTATCTTCTTTGCTGGAGTAATAACCATTGGAAATATAGGCCGTCAGCTCGCTATGGTAATGAGTCAGTTTGACACTTTGTATTCAGTCAAATTGAGTTAGGTATGTTTTTTAATTGTCAAAGGTAAGACTGAAACATGAACTTTAGAGTGTATAGGATGATCTAAAAATTGATATGCCTTTGTGTTGCATGTTTATGCCTGCTAACAAACATGGGCAGGAAAGTAATGTGTGTTGTAAATGCAATCAAAGGTGCATGACACAGATTTTAGGTGTCAATATTTCTACTTGAGTTTTGTGCATACATTTTTTAGTTAATATTGAATTGAATTTTGATCTAACAGTAGTCCTTCTCTTTTTCCAGTATGAATGCAAAGTTGTTGAAGAGAAGACTCATTGGGAATGACAAAGCTGGCAATATAAACAAACCGTCAAATACATTTTTGAAAAGGTCCATGCCAAATAAAAATTTTGAGTGTACATAGTTGTAGTATGTGTGTGTGTGTGTGTGTGTGTGTGTGTGTGTGTGTGTGTGTGTGTGTGTGTGTGTGTGTGTGTGTGTGTGTGTGTGTGTGTGTGTGTGTGTGTGTGTGTGTGTGTGTGTGTGTGTGTGTTTGTGTTTGTGTTTGTGTTTGTGTTTGTGTGTGTGTGTGTGTGTGTGTGTGTGTGTGTGTGTGTGTGTGTGTGTGTGTGTGTGTGTGTGTGTGTGTGTGTGTGTGTGTGGTGCAATCTGTGATGGAATAAAATTGTCAGAATATAAACCTCTGTGCCATAAATACTATTTTTTTTTTTTTTTTTTTTTTTATTTAAGTCCAATATATATTACTTGTATGGACAGAATATATGTGTATGTCTTTATTTGATGAGAATACGGAAACTGATTATTTCATAGAGGTAAAAGATGGTGTTCCACATTGTAAAATCACTGGATAGCAAATCACCTCGGTATACCCAGAAGAACAGAGTATCAGATTTTTCAGGAATTTGTGGCTCCTGATTGTATTAGTTTATCAATCACAAAATTATCAGATACCAGAACAACAACTTCTGACTGTTAATTCCATTCAATACATATGACAGACACAAAATGTATCATATGCAAACTTGTGTTAAAGTACTCTCACCTTTGGACTCCATGCCCAGTTTCATGCTCTCATTTTCTATTGTTTTCAGTTCCATACATATGTACAGGTCAGTAGGATCCTCACTCATCAGGCGATGTTCTTGAAAAGGAGCGATTCATTCAGATGTACAGCCCATTACATCAAATAAAAGATATCCAGTTTTGATTATCTCCTTAAATTATCTGATGTGATTGCAACACAAATGCTCCACTTTTTAAATAGAGGTCAGAAAAAATGGGACACTTAAAAAAGAATCTTGAATTTGTGTGCAATCTGTATAATTTAACCACTACTGCATGGAAATTCTTTGTTCATGCAAATGTAAGACTTTTTACACGTAGTATAGAATTAAATATCAATAAAGAGGCAGACATGTTTGGAACAGCTGCAGTTCTGCAGTGGAGAAGTGGCATTGTAAGTGAAATACCAACTTCTGAACCCCCTTTTGTGGTTTTGTAATTCATATTACTGGGTGGGGAAGCTTTGAGAAGGGTTTCTCTGTTTCATATGTGTTCTCTCACATGAAATCACCGATTGACCTTTCACTTTTTCATATCAGTATATTTTATTAGTTTGATTTGTTGTTTCAAATCAAAGCCCTGAGATTAGGCCTACCTGATTTGTACCATTTCTTTAAGGTAATCCCATGGAATCACAATTTTAAAATAACTTTTGGACCAAATTTGTTGAAAACTATATTGATAATCCTATATTGATCACAAGCAGTAGCTTGTGTGAACATACAAATTGATCTAGTTACCTATACTGTTTGAACAGCCTCCCAAAAATGCGGATTTGTCCTTAGCGTCACGGATTGCTCTCAGTGCAGCCATGCTGTGTCAAGATAAGCCAGTCAGTGACTTGACACACACAGAACATTAGCAGACCCTGCAGCCCCCTATGACTTGAGTCTGACCTGCCCATGACCTCACGAGAGTTTGGATATGTGCCTAACATTTTCAGGGTTAACTTCATTGATTGATATTTGATCCCTTTTTCCAGTATTTTTGTGTGCTTCTGTTAATGGATTTTTTTTTTTAATAAAAGGTGTTTTGATCTGCATGAAAGCCCACTCATTGTATTGAAGTAAAAACTACAGTGAATGTTTTACCTCCCCAAATATGTTACCAGTTTTTGTATTTGCTAATCAAGTATTGTGTTTTGTGTAAATAGTGAATGCCAACCCCCTCTCCAGCAAAATTCAAAACTATTTTTCCTCTACCCCTCTCCTGCTAGCTCAGGACGGGGCAGCCCTGACACTGATTTCTATGATTTACATGGCAACAAGCCCTTGCTTCTTCCCACACATGGCATGTGCATCACAAATTGTGTACTGCCTGTGTTGTTGGAGAATAGCAAAGCCAGCATGTACTCAGGTCATGTATCAGGATGCACGTGGTTGAACAGGAGTGGCCACTTCAAGGGATGACGCTAACAAACCTAACAAGCTTTACCCCTATCTTTCCCTGGTGAGCTGAAGCCAATTGTTGCCTCACTTCTGCCAACCTCCAGCCATAGCTGGCTACAGTGTGACAGGGATTTGAGCAGCCAGTTGTAGGGCTCATGCATTTCCAAATGAACTTCCCACTGAATGAGTGCCCGAAGGCTCTAAAACAAAATCTACATGAACTAGAAAGACTGCCATGGAAACACCCGGGTGGGGGCATTCAATAAAAACGGCTGTTATGTAAACACATTACCTGATAGATAATTTAAATAAAAAAATCATCAAAAATGAGTTCAGTAATTGCCTATTTTTATTTTTAGCAGCTTGTCAAAAAAAAAAAAAAATTCAGTGAGGGCCCTAACTCATTCCAGCTGAATTCGCAGTGGCAACTCTCAAGGCATGCAGTGGGGTCCAAAAGTCTGAGACCACATTGAACTTTTTGTTTGTTTTCCCATGGAAATAAAGTTTTAGGATTTTAGAAAATGTAAAACAAGATATGTTTTACAAGTTATGACCTTTAATAAATATTGATTAAAGAAAATTATTTAAGAAATATTAAAGATTCTGCACTATTTCTGGGTCATATTTAAATTTTGTGACATTGACTACATTAAATCCTTTTTACAAAAGGTCAGACCCCATCAAACATTTATGGGAGGGCACTTAAAGACCATGGCACAAACTTGTGGAGTCCATGCCAGCTGCAGTGCATGCTGTCATTAAAGAAAAAGGAGGAGGAAATACCAAAAACTAAGACATTCAGAAGTTCATGTACATTTATCAGAGATTTAACTTTTAACTCAAATTGTTAGTATCATATGTAATAAGAAATGTTTAACTACATTATAAAAAAATGCACTTCCACCAGTGATCTCAGAATTTTGGACACCACTGTACATACCAGGGAATCGAGTTGTTATGAGTCAGCATGTACTACATTGGTACGATGTCTGCTGTACTAATTCAGATTAATGTTACCTGCCTCCTCCTGGCTGCTCTCCTTGCAGTGAGTAATTAAGATTAATAATCTAGTCTTGCAATGCTTTTGTGTGTGGGGTATCTTAACCCACCCCCTTCACCCCCTATCCTTTTGCTAAACAGTCACTGGGAAAGTTTGAAGGAGAATGATTTTGGTCTTCCTTTATCGTATTGTTCTAATTTAATTGTTATCATTAAGATGGACTAGGAGCACTAAACACCTCATTATTATTGAATTAATTAATCTCTCTATTCAGCCTTGATCTGGACATGCAATTATCTTATCGTGGTAAATTAGGGTCAGAAAGCAAGTTTTGAAGGGACATAACTGGCTACCTCTTGGGAGTCTTTAGATATTGTTGCAAGGGGCTGTCAACCTTTTGTGAGCCAAGACAAATACACAGACAGCAAGAGCAGGAATGCAAAAAAGAAAAAAGTGCCACTGTTGTGTTAGGTGCTTTTCTTTTGTAGTGGGCTGCTTATGATCTATGAGTAAAATGAGTTAGCTGTGGAATAGAGGTTGCTACTTTTGGGATTATAGGTTTATCTTCTGCAAAATTACTGTCTTGTGGGGCAAATGTCTGAGTTCTCCACAGATATAACTATAACCTTAGTCCTGACCAGCAGTAACATTTGTACTCTCTGACCTCATGTAAACACACATACTTCAGCTACATCTGATCATTTTGGCATTTTAACAATGATACAAGGGTGCCATTGGACCGCAGTGGTTTGCACTGTTGCCGAACCATTATAAGGATCCAGGTTCAATTCCCACCATGGCCAAACTGTTTCATTCCCTGCATTTGAATGAGCATTCTTCAGTTTCCTCCAGCAGTCTCAAGAGATGCATTTTTTTAGCAGACTGAAGTTACCAAATTGTCTGTAGGTATGTGTCAGTGCTTCTCTGGCCGTGCAGTGGGTGGGCAACCAGTCTTAGCTTGTCCCTTTGCCCACTGTATGCTGGAATAGGCTCCAGCCCCCATCCAATCTCCCCAATCAGCAAAACCTCAGCCCTAGTCATAAACTCTAAATAATTTTCATTTTTACCATTAGCATCTTAATAACACTGATTATTATTGCAGATTGCAGTTTTTCATTTGTGCCAATGACAAATAAATAAAATAACAGAAATCAGCTAGCTATGTATATTGTCTGGCTGAGTTACAATCTAAGAACACTATAACAATGTATATTTTGGATGCTGGTTGAAGTACCATGGCAATGGCATCCGATTTTTGAAGAAACTTTTGTAAAATTCCAGTAACTATTGTTGTCTGTTCAATAGTGATTTGAGAAATGTGCACTAAATATGTATTTTCTATCAGATGATGTGTTAGTCATATCACTTCCGTCCTATTATATTAAGTCCAGCCATTTCTCTCAAACAGCTCTTCATGCTATACATGTAGCATTTTTACATGGCAGTCACATTTTCTGAAGGGAGGAGGAACAGGAAGAGGAGTCGGTTGTTTTGTCTTTATTTGGACTTGTACATGGTAGACAATAATTCTTATTCATTTTCTTACCATGAGGTGCTGGTTTCATGCAAAGAGGTGCTGGAGGAATGACTGCCCAAATCTGGGAGGTCCTGGAATAGGATCCAGAAGGATCTGCTACAAAATAATCACTGTCTATGTTAACATAGCCTTATTTTACAAATAGCTTCCCTCATCTGGCATATTCTTCTCATGTGACATAACTGAAAATCTTAGTTTAAATGTAAACTAATAATAATAATAAACCAATGGTTATGCAAATCTTGTTAAAACATTATTACTTAAACTTTTAGAATCGATAGATGCCTATCCTTTTCAGTGACCAGTTAGTCTAATATTTAGCTAGCTAAATGACTCACCAAAACAGTTGCTGTAACCCTTTCATGATATAGAAATACTGAATTCCAAAAAGTGAGAGATGACAGTAATACTACTTTTTGCAGGTAGGTAGTCATGTAAAAGAAAACATGGCTAAGGAAATACTAGCACTGTATGCACTATGGTTCTTTCACATGATGGGTACAAATACACCCATGCACTTTTCTGACTCATTGTTTTTAAAAAAGGTCTAGAAGCTAAGGTTCATGACTGGGACCCCTGAGGTTGGCAGTTCAAGCCCCAGCCCAGCTACAGCAAGAACACCACTGCTTTTGGGCCTTTGAGCAAGGCCCTTAACCCCACATTGCTCCCAGGGGGGATTGGCCCTTGGTTAGCCTAATCAACTGTAAGTCGCTTTGGATAAAAGCATCAGCTAAATGACTGTAATGTAATGTAATGTAAAAAAAGCACTAAACACGAAAAGTTGGGGAGTGGTGGTGGCAGTCCAATCAGCCAGCACAATGGATATGGAGGATGGCTTCCTACAACAGTAAAAATTTTGAAACTCTGTGTTTAACTGAAGTAACATTATGCCATACATAAGTACAGCATATATAGCTCATGTTCCCTGTAAGCAAATCTCCAACAGAAATGTTATCACAATTGATGCATTAAAGGTAGATGATCTGTAACAGTGTATGACAACACATACAACCTGTCAGACATGTTCAGTCTCTAACATCACCTCAACACAGAAAATTCTCTATTTACTTGTTCACACAGCAATCACATTCTGACTACATTTCCAGATCCATATACAGTGTTAAACTCATTTGCAGCACTGCTGTAAGTTGTGTGATCTGCTCACTATATTAGATGATGATTCATTGATTACACAAAAAACACAGACTCTTCTTAGTTGTAGATGGATGGTTTAAATAACAATCAAGTGAAATTTCCACTTAGTCTTTGGTAGAATCAATACTGCTAGTATCTGAAGCGTTCAGCAGTTTGACGAATGCTGTGTGATATCTTCAATAGTTATAAAATATTGGCGTGATACAACTGGCTTTATATTTTTTAAGAAATTGAAAAAATAAAAAACAAATTTAATTTACTCACCCTTAATGTATGCTACACAACTGAAACACTAAAATTTTTCTATTTTTCAGAGAACTCATTTGTATACATTGCTACAAAAATGACTCTGACATTAATTGCAGACTTCTACTGATGGCCTTAGCCAACTTTTATTTTGTAAAATTGTATAGGTAATCCAATTCCATGTTACTATGCCACTAAAACGCTTTACAGAACTTCCAGCTTATATGTTGATGAATTTAAGCAAAGATAAAGCTAAAACAGCTATATGTACAAACTGTACTAAACTGATTTCTAAAGTGTATGTGATTGTGTGTTTGTGTGTGTGGTCCCTTTTGTATAACAGTCTTCCATTCTCATTAAAGCAGTCTGACCCACAATGTTAAGAATCTTCTCCATTTATGCATTAAACTGATGAGCAATTTTCCCTCCTGCTGTTTTTCTGTGTTTTTTTTTTTTTTTTTAGAATTAATTTGCATCTGCTTAAATCACGGAGCTGGCTGACAACTGCAGCCTGAAATGCAGCTAATGGGTGATTTAGCATGGGTGATTCAGGAGATGGCAAGGACACACAGGAGTGATTATTTTAAAAAGAAACACCATCAACAGTAACAGGTAAAAGACCGGACACAAAAGATGAGCAAAATCATGCACAAATACTTGAGACATTACAAATGTAAACCTTATATGTATCACATAGACAGAGGAACTGGGAGACCTATACTGTAAATCGTACAGCAGTGAATTTTTGTCCATACATGCAACTGTTGTGGGCACATTAGGATTTGTGCTACAGTGCCATAGTTATCATTAATGAACTTTACCAAATAATCATAACACTTGCATCTAATGTAAGATAAGTATACCTGATTTTGAATTAAATTATTATGAATTAAATTAAATTTCTTTTTTTAATATGATTGCATCATTAGTTGACAGTTAAGAGTGTGTTGTAGCAAAGGCTTTGTTGGTAAAAAGTGGGGAATTGTAGAGGCATCTCCAAATGAGGCAGTTTTCCATTAATTAAACATCAGTGTCAAACGAGACAGTAGGGCAGGAGAGTGGCTGGGCGAGCATGGTGGTGAGCATGGGGGGGTGGATATGGTGCGCACACAAGAGGGTAAACAAATCCATTTTTAATAAAGGTTGTACCTAATAATCCTCCTGCCGGCAGGTGAGGCCAGGCATATGGGGAGAGCCGATGGAGGGCGACAGTTCTGGCAGCTGTTTGCTGTATCGGCGCCAGGAAGCGGCGAGCAGGCGCAGTGTGTTTTTGGGCCGAAGTCCAATGGTGGCAGAGTGTGTGTACGTGTTGGGGGTGGGGGGTTGGGAGTGTTAGTGATGGAGGCGGGGACAGCAAGGGCTGTCCTTGAAGCCCAACGACAAGTGATAAAGCACTCTTGGTTCCACACACGAAATTGCTTCCTAGTCCTCTCTGTCCTGTCACCACCCAATCCCCCTCTCCCTTCTCCCCTCTCCCCACCCAAACATCCCCACCACACCACCCCTTCCTTTTTCCACACAATCACCCATCCCCTACCCCCATATCCAAGACAGCATGATATTTTTCAAAATGGCGTATGACAAACCTTCCAATTATCCCTGGATATTGGTCCTGTGAGAGAGGAGGCAGAGGGTCACAGTAAAATGGGGCTTTTGCAATTAGGAGGTACGTATTGTTGGGAGAGGATGCATTGTCTGGGTAAGCTTAGAGATGGTTTGGCCAAGGGAACAGCAGCCTCCTTTTTGGCCCTGTTCCGTCTATCATTCAGCAAGAAACATAAAGATAAAATTGGTGAATAAAAACACCCTAATAGGACAGTGAGGGTTAAGCACACTATTTCTGAGAGAATAGGCAAATCTATTCACATAGGTCGCTTCACACTTTGTGCATATGTCATGTGGTGAGTAGCCCCGGAAGCATGTTTGTCCTACCTCTAAGGGATTTTCACACTCCGTGTGACACAAAATCTCTATAAAGTGACTTACTGAAATGGGAGAAAATTGGAAGCAGTGGTCTCCCCTCAGCTCTCCCCGTTCCCCCATTCTGCTTCCTCTGAACTGTGAAGAATGATCCTGAAAATGAAATCAGGGGAGAACTGGACAGAATCCTGTTTAATGGTGTGACAAAATGAATCACAGCTCTTAAAGGCATCCATCACGACTAAAAGGTGACCACAAATGATCTGTGAACCACTATATATTGATTACTCCTGTACTACAAGTGTCGGATTTAATGTTCGAACAGCGCAAAAAGGCGGCTGAGACAGCTGGCGCTTTAACTCTTCTTTGATAGATTTTAATGGTGAAATATTGATTTCTGTCTGGCCAAGGTCTGTCGGTAGGGGCCAAAGTCATTTGTTGGGTAATGCCGGACACCCAGTTTGCGAGTCACAATCAATCATTCTGGCACCGAGCAGTAGGAAAAAAATCAGCGCGCAGGCACCTTGGACCTGAACACAATTTCATCGCGTAATGCGTAAACGAAACTTCGATGAAACACTCCGAAGAAGAAAGGTGAGGAAAAAATATGAATGCTAAGACGTGTTTATTGAGTGGGGACGCTTGGCAAATCGTAACTGACGCGAAATAGTCTCTGAGAGCCATGGAGAGAGAAAATGAGCATCTTCGTAAAAGGGTCTATATTTTATTTACACATCCGTCGGGAGACTGGAAGCCCAGGTAATCTGTTGTGTTACAACTCAGTGCTCGTTCTCTCCACCCAGAGAGATAACAGAGAGGGGGCTAATGGGAACCCATCAATCACAATCAGTTTCCAATTCCGCTGGTGTCTTCCCACTCCCCGCTACTGTTTAAGATCCCTAATAGTGGTGATAACATAGTTCTATGGCTTCGATAGTACTTCGCCTCTCGGAGGGTCACATTCTTAGGTAGATTGAGCGGGTGCGAAGTCAGCATCTCTTTTCCGCGAGAAAATGAATATGGGAGAAACTTGACAAGCCTCAGACAACGTCCTCATGAAATAATAAAAAATGCCGCTAGATTCTTGAGAGACCTAGCCGGTTGTCAGCACACAGAGTACACAGATGCGCGAAGGATAATGGCTGGTTTCGTTTTGATTATCTTGCTTACCTAATGATTTTTGCTCCAGTGCCCAGCTCAATCGTGCTCATTGGGAAAGCGTCCTATTAGAATGTCAAGGCGGTGTTGAATCGTTATCGGGGAAGGGGCCCCTGCGCTATACCCAGCGCGCGCTAGCCGGCTAGCAGCCCCGCAAAAAACCTCCCAGTGAGAGAGTCCTAAGCGGTGAAATAGATTCAATGTGGCTTGCGGTGCGACGGTGTAATTAAAATGCCAAGTTTTTAAACACACCTTGGACGTGTTCTAATCAGACCCATACACCTGTTCGAAGAGTGCAAGTATATTTGCCCCAGCCAGGACCGATTAAGGAGATAAATAAATCGGAATTCAATTTCAGTTCAGCAGAGTGGCTCTGCATAACAGGGACGCAAGTGCGTTGCATTGCAGAGTAAATAGTTCCAGCTATTTTAATGAACATAACTGTTGACATGAGGTGTTGCCCTGGACGGTGTCCAAAGTTAGGCTGAATCATGCACTGTAATATTAGGTATACTACAACTCTTATGAGTCCATGCATTGCACACAAGAATAATTGTTCAGGAGAGTTTGGTCCGTATGGCAGTGAATGTGTGGATGCTTGTGTGAGGTTAAGCGTGTAATATAGACAAAATTTATGTTTTGTTTTAACATAACTTGTCCTCCATTATCATCTTGAATTGTACAAGAAACACTGACTGGTTTTGTTTTGTGTCTGAATCGCCAGAAGGTGGCACAAAGTCACTGGGTTATGGAAAAACGTCAGCATCCAATAATGTAACCTACTGGGCTCAAAAGTACACAACAGATGACAAAACTTGCGCTTATAGTTACAGCAAAATTGCGTGTGAGTATGAAGTAGTGAGTGCAAATAAGCCATTTTACAATTGTTTATTCACAGTATATTACATTCAAAACAATTGTTATCATATTAATTGCCAAATAGGCACAGAAGTCCGACCACTATCCTAATGTTAACGCATTTGGTGATTAAATTGTAATTGATCGGTTTTACATAT
Organism: Albula goreensis; assembly: GCA_022829145.1. Taxonomy (NCBI): domain Eukaryota; kingdom Metazoa; phylum Chordata; class Actinopteri; order Albuliformes; family Albulidae; genus Albula; species Albula goreensis. The sequence goes on from CM040745.1 coordinate 16,835,733, forward strand.
TTACAGACTTTAGGGAATGGAGTTTCCATATGTATCTCCACTCTTTGCAACAGATGACACAAATAATATTTTTTGCACATTATGACTTACAAATCTCATGTTTTAAAATCATTAATATACAAATGCGTAGTCGTACCATCCTATAGCTGTAAACCAACGCTAAATGAAATGTACGGCAGGGCGTATTTAGTATTATTTATTCGGAAGCTTATAAAATTCATTGTCCGGTAACTTGACAATATTGAACGTATATATCATTCTTCGAAGGAAATGAAGTTGACAAAATGCACATTTAAAAAGCCTATACATTTTTAAAATAAAACAGTGGGGAATTAAAAACGAAATAACATCAGAATAAGTTGTATTTGCTTTTAGTGTAAAAGTCTGTCTTTCGGATGTCTGGAACAAACAACTGCTTTCCAGTTATTGTTAAGATTATGATTGTAATGGTCGTATTTCATTTTACGATCAATGAAAATGTGCTTGCTTTTTAATGCAGTAGTTGTGGCAATAGAATTGCTTTTAGTAGTTGTAATATTTGTACTTTGTATTTAAGTACTTTAACTGTTCTTAGTTTGCTGTAGTGCAATAAACAGAAAATAAACATTTTATTTGAAACTTCGTTTTTTTAATGGTTTTAACGTGTAGAAACAAGCCAACACTGTCATTTTATTTTAGACCATTTTAACCACACACGTTTTTATAGAGGGGTTTATGTCAAATATTACTGAAGTAGCCCTGCTAATCCTGATGCAACTGGATCACTAAACAGCAACCATGGTAACACACTGTGATTTACTACAAGCTTAAGCCTGATGTCAGTTTTGTTGTTGAAGTTCACAGTTCTCAGGCCATTGTGTCAGGGACTATCTAGCACCGCGCATAATCCTAATTTATGTAAATGTTCTTGCTTGCCAATAAATGTTAAATTGTTGTCAGCATTTTTTTCTACTTTGCATATCTTCTGTACCAAATGATAACTCCAGCATGTTTCCTGGGAGAGTAATAGCTGATTTGTCTGTAAACGAGTCTTAAAGCTACTTGTCTTGGTTATTCCCTGACTCAAGGCCCCTACTGCTTTCCCTTCATGGCAGATTGCACCAAAAAAGTTGAATATTCCTTGAGTTATTGACAAGCATATTCCAGGAAGGAAAAGCTGGCATTACACAAAGCTTTCTACTCCACTGGTGTTTACATTCTCTTCTTAAAATGTAATAAAAGGGAAGCAATATTTTTGAACTACTTTTATTACTAAGCAGACAGAATAAGTATGAGCAAAAAAGAAAGTATGGTTCTCACGTTACAGAGGACCAGCATGTGTCTTGTGCACACACTCCACTTCCTGCAGAGGATCAGGTAGAGGTTAAGGAGCAGCAGGGCTGGAATAATGGCCGACTTCCTCTTCGTTTTGTCGCCTTTTGTGCTTGGCGCATTGGCAGGGCAAACCTGCCAATCAAGAATTTTTTTTTCACTTGTGGCAAATCACCGTGTCGTCACAGCAACAGGACAATAACAAAGTGGTATCTGAGGTTTACCCTTAAAGGGGGGTTGGCCATGGGGTCTTAATAGGATTGGCTTATGTCATTATGCCTGCAATGGTGACATAGCAGTGCAGCAGAACTCACGAAACATACAAATTAAATGTGATGAACTGAAAAATCTATAAGGTAATTGTTATTCCTAAGAATTAACAGGCCGGGTAAGGCAGATATGATATTATCCTGTAGCATCCTGCGATATCTTTTTGAGAAATTTTCAATAAATATTTGTCTTGAGGGGAGTAAAGTCATGATTGTTTTCTTCTATTTGACCTGAACAATCAAAGGCCCCTCTCCCCAAGGCTCACTCAGATTTTGAACAGATTGTTTGCCTCCTCCTTTTAGGAGAAAGTAATGTATGTGAACAAATAATGAAATACAAAAATAAAGATTTCACTGTAATGTAACTCATATTAGTCTACATGCATTCAATAAAATGTATCAACCATGGAATTCATAAAACAGAATGAATATTAAATATTGTACAGTATATTTGATAAATGATACAACTACAGGTCAGAGAAGGACAACTCAATGTTTGATTCTGTATACATGTGTAGCATATATTTTTGATGCTAATTGCAACATATTCCTACATTTTTAGAGTAATATTGAATCCAACCAATCCTGTGTCAGATGAAGTGCTATTTGCCAATATGCAGCAATTATTTTTTTATTAATATGCAGCCTTAGTGGGCTATCATATCAGATGGAAGAGTGTTTATTCACAATGGCATTTTTAACACATTTTATGGCATCTCAGGCAAAAATTCACATTTAAAAAACCATTTTCTCATTCTCTCTCTGCAGGACTGGCGTCACACATCAAAGTGAAGACTTTGTTTGGGAGGAACAATGCTTGCAGTCACACTTGAGGGGCTGCGTATTGCTGCGCGTTTGCTCCCCGGAATCCCCTACAGACAACGAAATCTCCAGATTATCAAAGTGGCAGATGCTGCAGGGTCCAAGGAGAAAAACAATGCCGCTCCAATGTACCGTTAGTCTGGAAATTTAACCAGTGAAAGGAATAAAAACTGACCAATGACAAGCAGTACATTTTTCAGATTTAGAGAAAGCAAAGAAAGACAAAATAGTTAGCATGGTGTGGCATTATCAACAAACGTTACATGTTATATACACATTATTCCTATGAATGTTTGAAGACATACATGAATTTGTATGTGTGTGTGTGTATATATATATATATATATATACATATACATATACATAAATTTGTATATATAATGGTATATTTGTGTGTTTGTGTGTGATGTAACAAATTGTTCATAGATCAGAATGTTTGTGTGGTCATACCTACTGTTGACTCTCCAAAGTTCATATAAATGTATGAAGTTGTACTTTCAACTATATTTTGCCATGGGTTTAAATCCATTCATGAGATCATCCGTGACCAACGGCAAAAGTATGTCTACTTCATCCAAAGACGATTGGGAGAAACTGAGCAGTCTGACGACAATGAATTTATTTTGCATTGAGAAAAAGAGGTTTCTGTAGGAGAGCATATGGGATTGTCATCACAGAGTGATTTGCAGGCTTGGCATTCCCATAACCTCTGCAATGATTCAGTCATGGAGGTCTAACAGACAAGGCCTTCTCTGAGACACTTAAAAAACAACAAAAAACACTTATACACAGGATGATGGTAATTCAAAACATTGTACTTTCTATTACTATTCAGTGTCTCTCTTGGAAAGCTCAGTGAATTGCAACAAACAAGTCTTTGCCTGCCTTCAGCTTAAATATATGTTACTCTATATACTGTACTGTAATCAGTTTGGTGTTAGGGATGGACTTCCCTGTAAAGCGGTGCAGGGAAAAGAAAAAAAGGCGTCTCAAACTTGACACAATGTCAATAATTCAAATGTGTTTTCTCAAACAGTGCACAAATGCTCTCTCTCCCACTTTCTCTCTGTCAACCACACGCACACACACACATACACGATCACAAACAGGAACACGCCTAATAGAACATTTACTGTAGACTCTTCTTCTGACTTTTGCACCATTAATTCGTCAACGCTCCCTGTTCCCAGACTGATTCCTCCTGTTGTGGTTGGATGTGGGTCTGGCGGAGTGGGCAGGGAGGGGGGATCTAAATTCCATAGCCTCTTCCTGACCTGGGCCACTCAGGAGGGTCACAGCAAAGTCTGGCCTGAAAACCCAAAACTCTCCCTGTCAGCCCCAAGATGCAGACCAAAGTATTGGGGGGTCGAAACAAGTCCTTGGCCCTATGCCCGGTCTTCACTGTGGGCTCTAAAGGACTATAACAGTTTTTATGGGAATTATTTTTGTACTCTTTCATCATGCATACAGAGATTCAAACCAGTTTCTTTCTTTTCTTTTTTGTCTGATCTCCCATACGATATCAACAGGCTGCTTCTTGAAGTTAGTTCTACACATCATATGACATAAGAATGATGGTTGTAGATTTTGGGCATTTTAATGTAAATTCTTTGGAGAAAATGTTTTGGAAAAGTCCTACAAAGTGGAGAAAAATAATATTTATTCATTTTTAAATGACAATATTTTATCTGTTCATTGTATAATTCATTGGTTTGCCTTTTGCAAACAATTTGTCAGACTCTCATCTTTGTTCCAGTACAGAGCAAACCAGTTCTGTTAAATTCAGAACTAAACACAACAGACCTGGGTACAAGATCACAAATAAATGGAGTGTTTTGGATCGACGGACTTATAATCTGGTATTTGTACATGGTAATCGTGTTAACAGTGGGATACATCTTAATAAAAAAAAAAACAAAAAACAAACAGCCTATTTCTGTACATGCATAAACAATATATATTTAATGTTTTTTCTCCTTATATGTTTGTCACAGCCCCAAACAACTTGGTAGTAGTAGCTGTTGTACTACTACTACTACTACTACTACTACTACTACTACTGCTACTAATAATAATAGTAATAATAATAATAATAATAATAATTGCTTCTATCAAACAATCTGGTTAGCCGGGAAATTGAATGCCCACAGTTCTATTTGCCATGTCAATAAGGCAGGAGGGGCAAGATTGACAGCTGGTATGATGCGGCAATCATTTGTTCCAGGACTGCCCAAAAACACCTTCCAGGGCTTGTGTAACAAGAAGCTCCACGGAATGTAAATGTCATTGATCTGGAGCCTCGTTAATGCAACTCATTATTGAGTTAATGAGGCCTAGGTTAGCTGAAACAAGAGAGAGAGAGGAAGAGAGGGGCTTCATTAACCGTCCGAGGCTTTCTCAGTGTGGGGAAGGTGCTGTTCACTGAGCGTGACCTTTACTGCTGATGCCTACTCTAAAAGCAGACAGAGGGGGTGCTGTGCAACTCTTTCTAGTCCCCTGGCTTTTTCAGGGGTGGGGGTGTTGGGTAAGGCAATGTGCACAGTTTCAATTTCTGAAAATTATTATTTCATTAAGACTCCTGTATTCCATCAAAACCACCAAATTGTTTAGAGGGAAAGAGCATTTTAATGGTCAAACAGGTCAAAGACAAACAGATAAGTAAATAAGTAAATAGATAGATACTTTTCACAGAGACCCACAGAACTATATATTTGTTATTCCATGGGATCATATTATTGTATATTTATTGTGAGATAGAAAAGAAAAAGGTAGACCCATGACCCATGCTTCTTCATTAAAAAGAATTATGGATGTCACAAGCTGTCCAAACAGAGGTAGTTTTTTGAAGGACAGGCGAGGAAAATGCTACCGAATGAATCTTCACCACTGAAAGAATAACACCTTGAGAATGACATGCATTACAAATGGGCACTTGGACAGTTTCAGAATGGGAATATTTGCTGAGGTACCCTTAATACAAATAGGAGAACATTACATCCACAGCAGATATTTCTGGAATTAAGAAATGGTTTGTGGACACAATTTCCTTATTTTATATAGTCAGACATTGCAAAAAAATTTTCATGACCTGTGGAGTCATGGATGCCAAGTGCTGAAAAATGTAAGAGAATACTACACAACCAGAAAACCTTTTCTCCTAAAAGGTGGTTTTACGTGAATAGGTAACAACATTCATTTGTATGGAGACTGAATGAGTTATGTTACGTATAAATTATGACTGAAGAAATTTTCGGAATCAAGTACTTTGTATGTAACATTGCATTTGGTGTATAAACAAAGTTATAACTGCCCACTCCTTTCTGGAAATGGTTGACATCACAGATATTTGCACTTGATGTTGTTTGCCTAACTAACTGTGAAAGAGTTTTAAATAAAATAATGTAACACATAAATATAATGCAGTCTTTAAAAGGATATGTGTGTGTTGATATATAAAAACACATTAAATGTATTGTGTCCAAGAAAAATAATTCATGTGATCAGTTAGTTAGATATTATGATTATGGTTATGGTTATGGTTATGATGATGATGATTATAATAATAACAACAACAACAACAACAACAACAACAACAACAACAATAATAATAATAATAATAATAATAATAATAATAATAATAATACAATAGTTAAAAATAGGCAAATGATTGGCTAACCACCATGTATGGGAAATAGATACATACAATACAAATAGTATCAAAGTAAATCACATCAAATAGCTGAGTATAAGAAAAAAACTGCAAATATGTAGCTATGTTTACATTTTAATCTTTGTTATTACCAATATGAAAAGGTGGAAATTGAGCCAAAACTAATTGTATATTCCATGCATAATAAAAAAATGAAATAAACCTATCCTACCCCAGTTTGCACATGTAGGTGAAAAGCTAAGTTATTTGCAAAATGATTAAATTAAAACAACAGTATCTATGTACTTCTGTAGACTACAATAAAACATTTTTTCCTGTGTTGTTTGCAACATCAGAGGCCCTTATTGACTGCTTCCCTGTTCCCTTAAAGGGTCCCACCTTTTGTAATTTTACCCCTTTATCCAGCACTTCTCTTGCTTTGTTGCTTTCAGTGTCTCTGAATTAAACATAATTCCTTTTCCATTTCAAAAGATTTGGAACGTTTTTGCCTTTGAGGGACAGATCAAAAGCATTATTTTTCAAGTCATTTTAGATACTGTTATATATGTATTTAAGGACTATGTCTGTGTTATTTGATAGGAACTCCTGCTTCTGGTTTGATTGGTGGAAGCTACAAAATGGGAGTGGTCTATTTAAAATTAGGTGGTGACAGAAATGCAATCTTTTCAATCAATGAAAGTTTAAAATTATTGATTTTTTATTTGAATGTCACTTTACCCTGATTACTATATATGTTTTATATGTACTAGATTCCTGTATATTTTATTTATTCATGTGTTTGATTATTATTTAATTTCTGGATTAGAATAACAGCCAAATAAGTAACAGTAAATTGTTTTTCTTTTAATAATACCCATTCACTATGGTTGTCTATAAAATGTTGGCTGGACGAAACCATTGTGTTTTATTTACTACTTTTGTTCATTTGTTTTATTTTTTCTCAGTGTTTGCCAGTTGTCCAGGCTGCACTATGTGAGTGATCATTGTTAATAAATAACTATGGCTATGAGACATGGGGGTCCAAGCCAATTGAAACTCTCACAGGAATTGTGTCTTGGCCCAGAGTTTTAGGTTGCCTTCATATCAGTGTGTTCAGAGTAAGTTTAGAGGAGACGCTAATGTAGTTGCAATACAAACAAGTGTGTTGCTAGAAAGGCATCAGGTTTGTTCCCCTTTATTTAAGCACTTGGTCTAATTGAGATTTAAAGGGCCCATTTTATGGTTCTTTAAAGAACAATGAAATCCCAGGAAAGTGTTTGGGTGGACAAACCAAGCATATACAATCCCACCCAAGTAGATGCATTTCACCTGTAGTTCTGTGGGTTTCTCTGAAAAGTGTTTACTGACATTTATGCTCTGATTCTTTTTAAATTACTTCAGGGAAATTTAGAAATTATTTAAAATTATGTAAGAATAGACATTATATAATCGATAATAACAACATAATGAACAAATTTTAGACAAATACTGTCAGGGATTTGTCATGGATGTTTTATATGGTGAGCTGTTGCATTTACAAATTTCAAAAAAAAAATGTGCCAAGTTACAAATGCCACTTTGTTTGAATTCAAATCTTTTATAGGAATGATACCAGCAGAATAGAATAGCACTAACAGCTGGTCATGGATTTGTCACGTCTCTGCCTGAGAATCCCTTACGTGGCTCTGACCTTCAGGCTGGGGCAAATGTGTTGAGGACGTGACACTCACACTTGCCACAGCTGCAGATCAGAGTTCAGAGCTGAAAATTATGTTGAGTCTGCTCCTGTTGGCTAATGCATTCTCATTATCTCTCTCTTTTCTCCCTTCCCTCCGTCTCTGTCTCTCACTCTCATACACATACATACACACACGCATGCACTCTCACATCGACACCAGTCTCAAAATGTAAGTGGTCTTTCTCTTGCTGTCGGTGAACAAGTGACCACCCGCTGGGTGAAAAAAGGGCAGGGGGAAAAGGCCGCTCAATCACCATCAATTAATTTCCCCCAAGCACAAGGAAACTTTTTAAAAGGACAGTGTTCTGGAAGGGCTTCACTCTCTTGTGCATTGGGGAGATGTTTGATCAGAACACCCATATTGATTTATTATTCAGTTTTTTGTAAGCGATCTTGGAAGAGCAGGAACCTTGTCTCTTTTTGAGCTGAGGCATCAGGAAATCATTAGGCTTTGCGCTGGTGAGATAGCAGGGCCCATTGTCTGGGCATGAAAGCGGCCTCGGTAGAAACTCACACGGACACACGGCCGGCCCAGGGAGGGACATCCACAATCCAAACAATCGTATTCATAAATAAATTTCCCCCTGTTGTGCATCCCAGCTCTTATCTCATGCAAATGCCTCAGCAGTAATGAGAGCAGAAAGCACCCGCGTGATGACCACTGGCTTGTACGATCATGGGCTTGTGGTGAAAAATGATTAGGAGGTGAGCACGGTATTATTAGAAGCTTTCTCCTTTTGTGTCTTGCGTAATGAATATTAAGGTATTTGGAGCACTTTAAGGATTTAACACCACGCTAATCCCTTAATCCTTAGAAAAACCAATTTTGTACATGTGAAAAGGGGGTCATTTAGCTTCTCCTCATTAATTTTCTGCCTTGAAGATGCAGTGATGGCAGAGATTAGATTCATTAAAGGCCTATATTGTCTGCACAGAGCCTGCCGTGTCATGGATACCAAGTCATTACACAGGGGTTGGTCCCCCCGTTCAGGTTAACACCGTGGGGTTATCTTCCACAATGCTGCCCTGAATCCCCATCCCCACCCTCCCCAATCCACCCCGCGGCTCCAGTCAACACAATTTATAGCCGTTTAACCCTTAACAACTGTCCTGAAAAGATGACAAAGCTGAGGAAAAGCCGGGCTGACACAGTGCTCTTTGCATACTTCACATTGCATTTAGCATTGTCATTTTATACATGTCTATATGCAGCAGCTAGGTCACTGCTTACAGCCAACAGCCCACAAAAACATAAATATATTCTTATACACAGTAAAGCGTAAAATACACACTTTTTGGAATAAATTTTTTTTGGTGTCAGATGCTTTTTAATGAGTAAACGTCAACTGTATAATTGCAACATGCATATACAGACACACACGCATCACAGTGTGATCTGAGTATGTAGGGTGATCATACTTTAATTTTGATGGTTCATTTTTGACTCATTTTTGTGCATATGTAAAAAAATTAAATATTTATTATTCAACAAACATATGTCCTGTTTTCACTATTACATTATAAACAAAAGCTACTATATTCAGCGGATAATTTATATGTATTTTTTGTATACAATGAAAATTGAAGAATAGGGGAAAAATAAATCCTAATTTTCCTTGTTTTGTGATTTAATTCCCAATTTTACTTACATCTCACATGCAGTTGTTGGCATTTATTTTAAACCACAAAAGAGGCCGAATGCTCATATTTATTATAATTTGTTTAATGAACTTAGCATCCATGACATATGCAATATATGTTATGTAGACATGGTTTAAAAGGATTGTTTTGAAAAGGAGTCCATTTCCAGTAAAAGGCAGTTTTGAGCAAGTTCTAAATGACCTGGTTTATTCAAAAAGTTATTTTCTTATAAGACATGTACTCCCCCTTAACACCATCTAAATTATCACCTTAAGGTGGAAAAACATTTATTTTGGTTGGATTTCCCTTGAAACACAACATTCACTATATTCACTGAATTTATTGATTTCTTCACTATAGCCTTATTATGAATAACCCTGAATGATTGATTTCTTCATATTCCTCTTATTATTTTTTACTATATATCCTCACCTAAACAGCTTTTATAAATTATTGTAAGAAATGTTTGAATAATTGCATGGATGATAATAAAAGGGAATAAACAACAAATAATATCAATCGATAGTCTTAATAATCCAATCAGTTATGTAGTACATAATGTACTGTAGATTATAGAACATAAATAACAACAACTGACAACAATCCCACTATGACAATCAGCTAATGCACACAGATTCTATGGGCCTTTATATTTGGGCTCTTCAAGATTGAAGCTTGACTACAGGTTCTGCAAACTGTGTATGTACAACCCTCCTGACTAAGAATGCAACTTCCCCAAGGTAAAGACAGTGTCTCTGCTTACCACTAGATGGTACTAAAGGAAATGAGAATCTTTCCAGTAGTAAGATTAACCATAGTAACCATAGCTCATGAATAGAGCCAACTGATGTTCTTGTTTAGTATAAAAACTCCTGACACCTGTGAGAAAGATTGCTCACAAGCAGTTGAATTAACACCAAAATGAGTGGAGTTAAATCTGATATAGAATTGAGTAGTGAGAGCAAGGATGTAGTGTTGTGTGAATGAGAGTGTGAATGTCTGAGTGCGTGTTGGAAAGTTGGGGGGGGGGGCACAATGGCCCCCTCTCCTGGCATAATGATAATCTTGCCGAGCCACAGACACTTCTGACAAGCTTTGACTAAAAGGTCAGGATCTGAGACACTGTGATTACAAGCAGAACACAGCTGTCAGTGACCCACACCCGCAGTGTCGACGCTGTTATTCCTTGCCATGGAAAACGCAGCAATACATTGTGATAAACTCTCCCAAAAACAAACCACACTCTGTCCTTTGAGAAAATAAAAACCTTTTTATTTTACAGTGTAAATCAGAACATTGATTCAGTCTACATCTGTACAGAATGTTACACTAAAATCACTTGATTCAGGTTATTTTCAAGCTCTAATATGCTGTATCCTCTAAAACTGATCAGATCCCAAGTTGTAAGGGCCACAGACAGACAGACCTGTTGAACACAATACATATACATGGAAATCTTGTTTGAATGATTTTCGGAGGTGTCATTTGAAGACAACCACAAAGACGATTCTACAGGCAATTCCAAAGCAGGGAGATCTGGGGTGGTGACATAAGTGCATGGTTTGATTAATATGATTAATAAATAACACAAAATGTCTCTCTGGTATTGGCTTATGAACAGTTGCCCTGATATTTACAATTTCTGGAAAGGCCCACAGCCACTGCTGCAGTGGTGTAATTCAGACAGGAATCATATGGAACCTGGATGAACTTAGCATTCAGGCTTGGGATTTAGGCAGTGTTTTGGATGCCACCAGGCGCTGTGGCATCACTGTGTCTGAAATGATATGTACGGTAATGAGGTTCTGCATTTATAACCTCATTTTTTCCGAGAGGATAAAAGGAAAGTCAAAAGGAATGATAATGATCTAGACTGTGGGACTAGCAAGAACAACATATAAGCAAACCTGGACTGCTTGTAACAGAAGGTAAGAGTACTGTATGTCTGAAACTTCAGTTATCATATCATGCAGTGAAAATGGTTAGGCACCAAAATGTGTTTGTGTGAGCCATATTCTACTTGCTTATAAAAATAAACATCATGCCATATGAATGTCAGGGGTCCATCCAAACCAACACAATTCATTTAAATTTGATGTGTTCATTTGAAACTGGTTTTTCATAGATTGGTTATGCTAACTAGATTTTGTACCTTTTGTTTTTATTGAAGTATTGCTAACTACCTTTATGTAATTACTGCTCATAATTAATAAATCAAATGCACTTATGCACTGTTTTGCAAGTCTAAAATGGAGATAGAGTTTAAAAATAGAAAGTAATGTACTGGTAATTTTTTGGTGTTTTCGGTTAAATACCAAACATAGTTTTGAGAATAAGAATCTTTGAAGTGAAGAAGAAAGTCCACTCAATATCAGTGGGTTTCAAAGTCCTGCTGGCTCATATCTGGGTTTGAGTTGATCTGCACCAAGGCAGGTGTCAAATGGTAGTGCTAATTCAACTCTGGGTATGGGAGGCATTTTCTAAGAGCAAAGATGGGGGGAGGAATGGAGAGTTATCTCACAACCCTGATGATGAGTGCCCTAGCCAAGGGGTCCAGACACAAAGGTGAGGTTTTTTTTGTTTTGTTTTGTTTTGCTGATGGGGTGGGAAGGGGGGTGGCAGGGGTTGTTGCTGAATAGAAAGCAGGTCGCCCCCTCTCTCTCCAGGGAGACAGGGCCTTTAAACATGAGGGCTCAGTCAGGCTCTCTAAAGGTGAGTAGCAACATAATTAAAAAGATAAACCCGATGAACGCGGAGGAGAGATAAGGCTTTAATGAGAAGGAGTCGTGAAATGGAGGAGGCAGGGAAATTGCACTTGGGCCCTGTCAGTTATTGGCTTTAAGACCATACTCCAGAGGGGGCCCCATTGGCACCAATCTGATCTCAACCCAACCCAGCGTGCGGGGAGCGCTTTTATTTCCATCTGAGTACAACATCCTTCTCTCTCCATGGTGTCAGCGTTTATCTGTGGCTCTCCAGACAAAAGCCCACAGCAACTCTCATCAAAGCGCTCAGGCATCAGCCCAAGCCGACAACAGTAATAGGTTTATTATTAGCAGTTAGTGGTAGTATTAATACAGTATTAGGAAGTGCAAATGATGAATACACCCAAAAATACTAAAAAAGGATAGAAATGAGACGATCAATCAAATAGCGCATTACCGGTGGCGTGCATTAGTTTGCGCATTAATCCCATCACGTTGTTGCCGTCTCATCGTAAAGGTAATGGATTTGTGCACTCTCACAGAAAATGGCTTTTAAACTACATGCAATTAGGAAAGAGTTGGGAATCATACCCATATCAACATAATGGGAAATGGCCACTGATTTTAAATGAATCTGTTGGAGACGGGGGAAAATATGTGGAGAAACTTTTCAACTCTGATTTATTGTGACCAAAGAGGCCATTAATCAAGCAATGAGGAGAATATTATTATATTGATTTTAATTTCTTTTTTAATGCCTTAGCTAAATATTGCCAGTGCTGATCATTCTCCCAGTGCTGTCCCTAGGACCTTAGGTAAAGACAACAACACATTTGCACAGTGGAGATGGAGCTGTACTTTGTAGGCTATATAAGCTGAAATTTCAGATTCAGATAGAGAAATTAAGATATTTTGCATAGAATTGTATGCATATCATTGACCAAAAAATCTTTTTTTTTTTCCCCTAAACAGTTTGTAAGGCTTGGAGGCCAACAGCAGAGACATATAAATCTAGATTGTTTCTGAATATCTGTATCTTAGGACATGAATGCTCTAGAATGGGCTGCACTTGAATCATGGCACACTGTGGGATGAGGATGAGGATGCTTCTCTTCAGCTGCCATATAAGTGCCCTGCTGGGTTCAGGGGTCCCCTTTTCTTGCTTGAGTGAGCCTGAGAGAAAGAAAGAGAGAGAGACAGAGATGAGGGGGGATCACATCCGCCAAGGGCATCTGCTATCAAACACAAGAACTGAGGTTCTAAATGAATGACTGAGGCCCACTAAAACCCTTCACTTTACTCAACCTTGATCGAACTTTACAGCTGGGGGTGAGGGAGGTTCCCCTGTCCTACTCTGACCGAATGCATGCTTAGGTTGAAAAGGAGTGGGGTACCACAGCTTGTACTGCATATAAACTATGTCAAGCAACCCATTGTTTTTGCGACCTGTGTGCAGGTTTCAGCACATGTCAGGTTAAAAACTGCTACTGTACTTCAGGAGCAGAATACTGACCACCCCTGAGACTGAAGTATCTGACCATCAAGGATGCTTTTAGCTGATTTCCCAAAAATTATCACTACACACACAAATTTTTAGAAAACTTTGCTTAGGTTTATGTTTGAAATTTACCCATACATACAGTAATCATATATTTTTCTACCATGAAATCAAACTAAGCATGTGTGACAGGCCTGGTTCCTTAACTATTAAACCTTGCCACATTTAGAGTAGATATCTGATCAGGGTTGTAACTGTATTAATTGAGGTTTAAAAGTGCTCATGAAAACTCAAGAACAGCTTGAAGTGGAAATCCAGTAAAAAAAACAAAAGGGCACTTGATACTGACTTTTATCCAAAGTTTTGTTTGTTTCACAGACTAAGCCCTTTGTGCAACCGGAAAGAAACATAAGCTTCTGGGATTGTTAACATTGCAATGACCATAAAAATATCAACCTGAATCCAAGGGGGAAGTGTTCATAACACCAACACATTACCTAAAACCTAAAAAATGCTAAACTTGTAAAGTCACTGCCTGGCACTGCTCCCCCACTGTGTGCATGAGCATACTCTCCATTTCTGGTATAAAAAAATGATAATCTCTTGTTTCCAGAGAGCATTGTTGTGTGACTTCCACTCGCTGACGGCTCCTGACTGACAGCCCGCTCATCCCTGCGACTCGTGGCTGCGCATGGAGGGTTAAATTCATGAACATGCGGTGTGCTGATGTCTCCTGTGTAAAGCTTTCACTCTGACGCCCCCAATTACCAAGCAACACAAAGAGCACAACTCCCAACAACTGCGCCATGTGGTGTTTTTGCTGTGGCGAAGCGCACATCTGCACTGGCCTTGACGCGTGCAGAGAGGTATACCTGATGAGGAGAATCTGTAAAGTCTGCCGCTGCTGTATAAGTCTATTTTCTCTGGGTGCTTATAGCGACCAATGAAAGAGAAGTGAATGCCCATAATACATTGAACAGTTTGCATTGGACTTAGCCTTTTCCGGAATTTGTGTTCTCACGTGTACAGGCATAACTCTCATAATGGCTTTTTGGTCCCTCAATTTGGCTCTATGTAATGACTTGTCCAACTCTATATAATGGAAATAAGACACTGATTCAGTGTGCATACACATTATGACCAGCTTATAATAACTGGCAAAAGACCATGAATCATTACGACACTCATAGCATGACATTACATCTCATCCTGGGAACTGTTGATATAAGCTGGTCATAATAACAATGTATGCTTATGAATTTACTGGGTACACCTAACCTACCTAATAATGAGTTTGCTCCCCTATCCCCTCAGAATGGTTTTAATTTGTCAGGCCTTTGTATTCAGCACCATTGAAACTGTGGCAGTGGGCTTTTATAGTCCCCAAAGATGTCAAGGCTTACCATGGTTGCTGAATTTCAGCTAGTGCGGATCTTTACTCTAAATAGATTATTCCAACTAATCCAACAGATGCTTGGATTGAGTAATGGTGACTGAAGAGGCCACTGCAGGAAGCTGAATTCACTTTTACATTACCTGAGACATTCCTAGACAACCCTAACCTTATGGCATTGAGCATTATCCCATAAAGGACCCAATGTTCACCATGAAAATGCATTCCATGCCAGTACACTGACACCACAAGTTTATACATCCATGAATAGGTGTGGTACATTGTCCATTCTGACATGTCTCTTTGGTACCAACGTTTTTTAAAGCAAAACTAGAGTAGTAATTAGTATTTATATTAATGTAAAACACACGTAAACACTTAAATATTTAGAAAATATAGTTAGTTTGAAAAAAATATAGACTTCATTTGTATTGGTGTTTCCACTATCTATCTATCTATCTATCTATCTATCTATCTATCTATCTATCTATCTATCTATCTATCTATCTATATCTGTCTATGTATATATATATATATATATATATATATATATATATATATATACATATACTGTCTTTATGTATTATTTATTTATTTTTGTCTCTACTCTTTGCTGCCACACTTGACAAGCTCATGTGGTAGCCAAATGTTACACCGCTGGCAGAGCTAATGATGGCGGAGAGGAGGTGGTGCACCATGTGGACAGTTGTTACTATCTGGTAGCAAGCATACGCTTAGTGGTGGGAAGTTCACGGTGGGTGGGTGACATGGCTCCTTTGCAAGGTGGGATGTTCCATTTTGGCGCCCCTTCATTTTTGCCTGCTACCCCACCCTTTCCATAGACCCCCTTTATGCTCGGGATGTCGTTTTGGGAAGCATCATTTTTCAGAAACTTTCCCTTCCCCTAACCCCCATCCCGCCATTCCCCTTAAGAACCCCATACCCAGTTCATGAGCTATGGAAAGGAAATGTGTATTTCCTTGCAAGTCAGCATAGGCTTCCTTTTCTTGGATTGAGCACAAGTTGAGTGGTGCTCAGCTAGGCAAGGGGGCATGTCAGTCACAACCATACAACACGTACAGTCACAACAAACCCCTGTGAACCATGAGATGCGTAAGTGGGCAACCAGGCCTGGACTCCTTTTTATTTCATTTCTAATAAAAGGATGTCAGACATTCGAGATGGAAAAAGCAATTGACTTTTATAGAATAGACAATTAAGCCTGCAAAATTTTTTCCTCATTCTCTCCAGCATGCCACTTCGGACCTAGCAAACTATCAAGCACTCACAGACTGACAGGCCTCTCCTCTCTTTCCCCTTAATCCAGACGGAAACGGGCACCTCTGTTATTGTATTATCAGACTTCACCATCAACGCTAATCCGGCTTAGTCTGCTTAATGATGCCACTTGTGGTGCCGCGAATGCAGCAGAGGAGTCTATAAACTGCTTCCATTAAAATGCAAATCCGTCCCGCCGAGGAAACCGAATGACACAAAAGTGGGAGAATTGGGCCGTATGCGCTGCATTAGGTTTCCCGCAGCACGGTGCAGATACTCTTATAATAACTGATACGCTGATTATCATTCCACCAGCACATTGCAGATGAAATAGACCCAGCCTGCCACAGAACTCCTGGAAAAAAACAGCAACCCCATTTAATTCTGGAAGAGGTTTATACATTTTTTGTTGTTGTCAGGAAATGAACAAATGATTATCAATGTAACGAAGGATATCTCCTATCTGGCTGCCAGGTTTTTCATACTGATATTATTTGCTCCATATAACACAGGAAATGAAATTTTTGTCTGCAATGCCTCTTTTTTACCCATCGCACCTTTTTCTTTTCTTTTTTTTCCCTCTATCTGGAAATCCCTTAACAAGACTGGCTTTTCTTCCCCTGCGATACAGAAAAATCGCACCAAACAATAATGCGCTTTGGACATATGAAGACAGAGTGCAATGCAATAGAGTAGTTTCAATTTACAGAATTATTTGCCAGAGCAAGCTTTTCTCCCCACATTCTCTGAGCTGGGATTACCGTGGCATCGTCTCATCTTTATAATGTCAGTAAGACGTGAGATCAGAGACATGAGTGTTAATTACAATGCCTTTATATTCACTCCTCTTGCGAACAGGATATACAGCACTTCTCTGTAAGTGTGAAACTCACTTCCACAAGGCATGGCTGATAAGGAATATGTGCTCCTGGACTTGCTCAGTATTCTCATTTCCACTTTAATAAAAAAAAAATCAACAGAGGATTTTTTAAGGGAAAAGTTACATTTTTTGCTTTTTTATGTTCATGATACATAGAAAATAATACACGCTTAGCATAATCCAAATGTAAATTCAGAAAGTGTGAATCTGTGTGCATATGGACATACATATACAATACACATACAATACAAAAATTTTATGTAGACTCTGTTCAAAATGCATTGGATATTAATTTAATATTAATTTAGCAGCAAATAATAAAGTACACTTCATTTAATGTCTTTGTAGGGTGTTACATCTGGCCTTCATCTAAACCACTTACCCCATGCACTGAAGATCATAATTAAGAATGCTTTTCATTCATTTTCATCTGTGTTTTTTCTCCATTTTCTATGCAGATATATCTGTCAGCGAGAGGAGGACTGCTATGAATATTAATAGGAAGTAAATTTAAACTTTAATTTGGAGTGTCCAATCTCGTTTCAGTCTTGTCTTTTCTTAACTTGTTTAGAAGGCACAGTCATGGCATCAGATTGCTGACTTGTCTCCAAATCTCCATGACCAAGAGCTAACAGTTTCTCCTGTCAACCTCTGACCTCAGCAGTGATCATGCTAAAGGTGTTCAATCCAGAGCTCATGCTGCAAGTGCCAACACACATTGAATACTTCCTAACTATTATCCTTTTGGCCTCTGGCTTCTCTCACAATAATGCCCTGTGTCTTGGGTAATAACATCCAATATCTTAATCTTATAGCAGTAAGGTACATCAGCTGAGATATCAGTTTGATGACACTAATTTGTGCTTTTTTGTTTATGAGCTTGTAAATGTAGTTTGTGCTCTGTAAGGTCTACCTTTTGTTGGAACTTTTGTGAACAGAAATCTGTGAAATAACTAGCAAGGAATTCACTGTGAACTAACTAGGAGCTTGTGAAAACAGTCATGTTTTGCACCCTTACCTGATTCAACTTTTGGAACTAGGAGTTTGCTAAATGTCTCCCAAAACTACCATATTATAACCAATTTATCCATCCTACTTCAATAAATAATTTTTCATTGAAAAAATAATGGAACATGATTCAACTCATTAATTGTAGTTTGTTTGCTGAATAGTTACCATTTCCTATTTCAACATCAGGCATTAGACAGACCTAGCTCACGATTGGTAATTTAATATTGAATGAGTTGTCATGTGTTTTATACTTGCATTTAATATTTTAATATTTACTTGTTACAGAAGTCCTAAACCTTCAATGGATATGATCCACTATAAGTGTGTTAAGTTTTGTAAACACTAATTATAAATAAATAAATAAATAAATAAATACATAAATAAATACATAAATAAATAAATACAACTTCTGGCACACTATGTGGCATGCATATTTTGCAGGACAAGAAATTAAAGTAAGCTAATTTCAAGCTTTCTTTTTGATAAAACTGAAACACACAGGAGTTGTCCTATTGAATACTCTGACCTTAAAAGCAAATTTTTTTTGTTTGTGTTAAGTATCAAGTACCTATTCCATTCATCGAAAATCACAGTCTCAAAGTAACTTGCTAAATATGCGTTTAATGTTACCTGCAAACATAAGTTTAAAGTTACATGCAAAATATAATGTGATGGTGAGCTATACATTCAAATACATTCAAATTTTATTTCCAATGATGTATTTCAGGACATTAGTCTGGGTTCAAATATTTTCATAATTATCTTTTCACCAAAAAAAAAAAACATTTGAACAATGTTAATATTGGTAATTGTTGCACTTGTTAAATTAGTAAGGAAAACTGCATGCTGTCATGACTTAAAGGTATCTGTTGATTGAATCCAAGACTCCCTAAAAGTGGGGTATATACAGGTGTAAACAGAGTTGTGTATAGGACTATGTTTCACAGTTGCCTATTTAGTTGAGAATGGACAGTCACTCAGAGCTCCACTGACTACCATAGAATGATGTGTGGTGTTGTAATAGAACAATACAAAGTGGGTCAGGCTGTTGTGAAGTGAACATTGCACAGTACATCCACAAAAAGTACTGTTCTATCTGTAAATACTAATATATACAGACACATTAGAGACAGTTTAGGGTGCATGTTGGGGTGAAATCCAGCAGGAAATGTCTTTTTAGCCAGAAAACATGCTGTAAGCATTGCTGTTACTGTACAGCAGATAATTGTAAAATATGTTAACTCTCTATAGTATACTGCAATTATTGTGACATATGTGTATAAACACAAATAGAGTACTCAATGATAAAACTTCAGTCAATTTTGTAAAAAAAATGTTTCCTCAGAGTATAAAAGAAAGTATAGAGGATAAAAGAAATTTAGAATAAGCATCAGAACACTTCCAGTCCTTAGGAGTACAGAGATTTATCTAGCAATTATTAAAAATTAAATACTGTGAGAAGCTGCTGTGGAGAGGACAGTAAACAAAATAATAGCGGTGATTATTATTGCCATTTAGCAGACACCCATGTGCAGAGTGACTCTGGGACTATGCTTGAGACAATTAGAATATAATAGTGACAAATAATAATGAGAAAAAATAGACCAATGGGTCCTTGAAAGGCTCACATTTATAATTCAAAACTTCAATGAACAGAATGCTAGGCATTTAATTAAAATTCCTGACGTGTGCATTGAAAACTCCTTTTTCCCCAATGTTCCTGGAGAATAAAGTCATGTCCCCCCACCGCCCACCCACCACCACCACCACCCTCCCCCTTGATATTTCAAAGATACTGAGATATACTGTTTATGAGTCATTCTAGAGTTCTTGCTGGATAATTGTTATTTTTAATTAAGAAAAAAATAAAGCTTGGCTGAAACATCTCTTTCTTGTAGACAGTGTAAATGTCATACGAATCCTCCTCTTCTCTATCTAAGGCAAACATATTTATAATAAGTATACCCACATGTTAATTAATTCAGCAGGGAGGCGGCGAATAGACACTTTATATTAATTCTGAAAGCTTTTCATTTGGTTGAAAATATATCTTTCCACTCATTCTGTGTGCATACAAATTATAAGCTTTCCTGGGCTTCACAGGCGCCTAGGAGACAAATAAAATTATGGGATGGTGACAGTGGCACTACACAAGACATTGAAAATGCTCTCAGCTCAGCCCAGTGAATCTTTATCTCTCAGAGCTGGCGTAGCTGTAGGCAGAGTGCTGGAAGGAACAAGCCCACCCTGATGAGAAAAGCTAAAGGTTAAACTCTAGATCCCCACACTCAACACCGTGTCCAAACTCTCCAACACTGTAATTTGATTGATCTTGTTGGGGAAGTTGTGTCTCTTCGAAAACCGCTGGCGTCACACATGTGATGTGTTGGGTGCAGCTTTAGGATGAAAGAAGCAGCTAGGAGCTGTGAACATGAATGGAAATGTTGCTGAATGACATTTTTTTTTCCTAAGGATGAACACTTAAAATGTGTTTTTCACCATTTGCTTTAACCTTTTTACCCTTGATGAAAAGAAAATTTGTCCCTAACTTTGATTCAGCAGTACATTTAAATGTTATCATTATTTCCTTGTACGCACATATTGACAAATTCTATAAATGCAGAATCTACTGATTATAGATAATTTACTACTGCACTTACTTTCATCAAGTAAAAGTTAAATAGAATTGTTGATATAACCCAGGCATTTTATCGTACTATTTTTAAATATGCAATCATGACATTAATTGTGAAATTATACTTGTGCTGCTATCCATTGGTAATTATTTCTGAGACAGTTTTGAAAAAAATTGCAGAAAAATGACAAAATATAAACATTCAAGCATTTTATTTATTTTTATTAAGTGGTTGTTTTGTTGTTATATTCACAATGTTTCACAGGCAAGTACATGTATATCTTTTTATTCTGTTAAAAATGTCTTACATTATATAAAAATGATTGATTTGTCACTCTTAATGGCTTTATTTGTAAAATAATTAGTAAAACTTGCTGTTTATAATTAACAGAATTTATATATGCATTTAACATGTGTTCATTTCATTCATTATCTTGGCAGAATAGACTTGCAATAACAAGCTTCCTGAAGTTAAAATTTCCCATCTGTGCTACTAGTGAACTTCTCCAGGCTGTTAGGGACCAGCGAGGACAAGGAAATAACATCAGGTTTGTACTTCAAATCTTAGATCAGAGGAGATCATTCATCTCCTACATTTCTAATAAGAAATTCACAATGATCAAATTGTGCATCAACTTTTCCCCTGCCTCTTGTAACATAGGCTTAAAAATCTGTCATTTTCTGTGATTCACTCTAGAATAAATTAAATAGAATTAAGAAAAACAAACATTCCAATGAAGATCTGCAAAAATACAAATGATTGGATAATGTAATACATATGAAGTCTATAGCACAGATGTGTGTAAGAGTAAATAGGCCAAAAGAATATATCTAAGTCCAAAAGAAGTGGGTGGATATTTACTGGCCTCCTCACACTTACAATTAGTGTATAATGGCCAATATGAAAATGTCCACATCTATTTATATGAAAGCCCTTAATTTTCTATGCAAATATTATTTCCTCTGGTGAATGATTCTTTATTTCAGAAAATATCATATGTTTGTCTTTTTTGAGTGAAAATTTTCAAATTAAAAGTAAACATGACTTTTGTTTTAAAGTACAAGAAACTGTACAACCAAACAGGCTGAATCAAATTCCATATGTAAAAATTCTGTATAACATCACAAAAGACAGGATAAATATTTGTAATACAACAAAAACAACTTCAGTTTTGGAATATTATTATGATTCTTTATTATTAGATTGTAAATAATTAAAAACACTAATACAGCTAAATAAAATCATATTATGATGTGGAGGAAATTTACAGACACATAAGTATCTACACAGCAGGTAAATATGTGCACAGTTCATACTGCTACAGGTCTCTGATCTCACAAGTCGTGTTTTCCATTCAGAAACATTTCAGTAAATAGAAATGCGACTAAAGTGATTTGTTTTATTTTTGCCCTGGGTTCCCTGGACAATGCAGCTGTCTGGACCTCTGAACTGTTATACTTCATTTACCAGTTACACCTAATATTGTTAGAGGGTCAAAAAATAATACAAATAAATAAATACAAAATAATAAAAACAAAAAAAACAGCTTGTACTCAGTGATAACAGGTTTATATAATTTGATTTGTGAATATTTTGCTGTTTTCATTTTTGCAATAATGTGTAAATTATTTTTAAAAAATATTCTTCTTCTTGAGATGGGTGAATAAGCTCTGCTTGATGTTCACACCCGTCAGAGATGAGGCAAGGTTGTGTGTGCCTCTGCCATGGAAAGTTGTGCGTGAGACAGAACTGAGAGGGGTGTGGAGAGGAGGATAGAGGAAAGAGAGAGAGAGAGAGAGAGAGAGAGAGAGAGAGAGAGAGTAGGTGTCTGGGGAACGCATCTGCTGCTGGTCATGGTGAATTCAGACTCCCAACGGCCCCCCTCTCTTTGAAAGCATACAGGGGTGAGAGGGGCCTTGGCAAAGAGCCACCCCTCCCTTCATTTTCATCTGCTACATTCATCATATCTTTGCCCCCTAAAAAAAAAAAAACCCTACCTTTTTTTCTTTACCACCCTGTTCGCGAGCCCTCCGGTCTCAAAGCTCTGTCTGAGCTCAGGGAAGTAAATAAAATGGCTCATGCAGGGTTAAACGGTGTTCGATCCCACAGTCTCTCTGCAGGCCCTTGGGAGCTGTGGTCTCCCTCACTAGAGTAGACATCATTAACTTTTCCCATTTTTTACTCAACACCCCTCCCCCCCCCCAAAACCCACTGCTTCCATGATGAGAGACTGACCCGCACCCATAACATCCTTCTCTGAAATCTTCTCCAACTTGTATTTATCCAAGGAATATTTTGTGGGTATTGAAAATAAAGATAAAAAACACTACCCTTAAAATATTCAATAAATGAACTAAAACCAGTGACTCCCTCCATTTTCACAAAAAATAGGAAAAAAATATGCAGCTGGTATGATTTAACATATATTTTCACATATATATATTTTTACTGGAGATCTGATTTGACTTTTTGTGTTGTTTTAAAAAGGAAGTATGCATTATCCTTAGACAAAGTTATTCATTAAATAAGTAGCCACATGCCAGGGTTAGGCCTCTTGCAATGCTGGTTATTAAAAGCCTGGTTGGACAAAGAAAACATTTCCCTTAGTTTAATTTTACTGTTTGTTTTTATGCCCTTTTTGAAGGGCCGGATTCTGCTTAAGTCTTCAATTCTCACAATGATAAGTTATGCAGAAAATGCTCTTAATGCAGGTCTGAATTCAGCCCTAAATCAATTAGTACATGAAATCTGGCAACTGTGCATACACCAGTCTTACCACTAAAGGGTAAACTAATTTACTTCCTTGCCTCGAACTGTGTAAATACCTAAAATTGAAGAGACAGAGTCACAGTTGTCATACCATTTGTATTTTGTTACCAGGGTGTCTTCAATACACTTTTTAATGGCTGTTTATTAATATCCAGCTACAGTATGTGTTTACCTGGGACCTGCTGACAGGCTGTTTACTGTGATGAACAATGACCTTTACAGAAAATTTCACTGAATGTTGCTTGTGGCTTCATGTCTGGACTCCTTGATATAAGTCCTGTTCAATTTCATACATTATAAAAGCTCCAGTCACAACTGAGAATGATGACAAATATAAACCACAATGATAACAATCTATTGCCTGCTCACAGTCACACAGGGGAATGCTTTTCTTTTTCTTCTTCATTCAACACACCTGTCAATCAAATCCTTTCAAGTGCTCTATCTCCTATGCACCCTCTGGTTCCATTTTTTAAAGCACTGATTAGTTAGGCATATTTTATTGTTGAAGTGTGTTAAAAAATAGCTTCAGGGGTGATCCAAACCATAGTGGCTGTTATTATTCAAGCTTGTTTTTGTTATTGTTAAGGTGTGAGTTAACATATATATATATATATATATATGTGTGTGTGTGTGTGTGTGTGTGTGTGTGTGTGTGTGTGTGTGTGGTATCATTGTAATATTGTTTTTAATTAAAGACCAGGGTTCATGTCTGCGAAGTTGAGTGAAAACCCTTACAGTAGTAACATGGCAACATAAGGCAGGCATTGCGTATGGAAAAAATATTTTGATCACATTTCATTGCCTCCCATTGTTACAGCACAGTACCTCTCCCTGTTAAAGTTAAAACTCTAAATGTTATTATGGTGTTTGTAAATAGTTCTATTTTATGCAACTGAGTCTGTGGAATATCCTTATTGAAGAGACTACATAAAATGGGAATATAAAATGGTCATGTTCAAGGCCATGCACCTTTAGCCAGGGCACTGTGTGTCTCTAAAGAAGCAACTGAGAAAGGTCAGTGTGCTGAGAAATTATTTACACTTATGCATGGGCTACTCCAGCAAGATTAGTTGTTTTAATGGGGCAAGCCTGGTGACAGTGGGAACCTTTTTAGTGCAAGAATGCATGGTCTTGGGAGCCCTTTTTTACCCTTAAATGCATAAACCCTATAGAATATGCACTATCACATGAGAGAGTCCTAAAAGGGCCTCTTCAAGCGAGTTTCTCCATAAACAAGATGTTATATCTACATTATTATGTTTAACCTCAGGACTTACATTTTTCATTACACCATAGCCAGATGTTTAATGTTGTAAAGATACTTATTTAAAAATATTTTAGAAATAACAAATAAATACAATATAAATAAAGAACACTAAAAGAAATTAAAAATTAGCATTTTTTTAATTATTAAAAAAAAAATTCTTCAAATTGATTTTCTTTTTCTTGATGTTTTTATGTGAGGACAACTACTTATCTTTTGGTTTCATAAAATACATGCACTTAACAACAAATATTAATGTAAAAAGTAATGGCTGTCGATCAATTCAATGGCTTGGCCATTACATATTTTCTGTTAAAATTGATTATCCTTGCGAGAAATTAACTTTGCACTGGAAAATGTCTACTTTCTCACAAAAAGTGATTGATAAAGCTACTGTATATTAATTATTTTACACAGCAAACCTGAATGTGGTTGATGTGTAAAAAAAAATGTTCTTTTAGAGCTGTGACACTGTCGACTTTCAAAATATCAATTACGGCCAAGAGGATCTATTTTGCATTAAAGAGTCAAGATCCATGGAACGGAGCCACCACAAGTAAGTTTTCTGCCTTTCAAGGGAAATAATTATAACATTAAAAATTGTATTGAGTTCTCTTGTGGCTGTACTTCAAAAAAGCCTGTAATTTTAAAACAGTGTCAAATGTGTGAGTTACATTAACTAAACCAAAACGAGTCTTCAGGGAGAAATAAAGGGTCATTCACTCAATAAATTAATCATTGCATGCCTCTGTCAGGTCATTACAAATAAATAAATAACTAAGTAAATAAATAAATAAATAAATAAATAAATATGGCCTCAGTGCATAAAGGGACAACCATAGGCCGGCTCCGAACATTCTGGAAAAGGGAATGCAATTTAAGGCACGATCAAACACAGTTCCATCATTTAATGCCCCTCTCCCCGAGCTCTCACCATCCAAGTGCTACTCAGAGTGGCTGTTCTGTATGGGTTGCAGGAAGTGAGGAGACAAAAGTGCAGTCTTTGCATATTAAAAGAGATGTTTTCAGAGGTAAAGGTGTCTATTTAGCAGGAGCTGGTCAGCGGGTTCTGTAAATGTGAGCAGGCGACAGGGGCCAGGGAGGGGGCAGAGGGCCAGGGGGCGGGGGGGGTGGGGGAGGGCAGTTAGGAGGGTGGGGAATGATGCATCTGATTGTCATGCAGCTTTGCACCTCACCCCTCTGCCATGGCTTGGTGAAGCAACCTGCCACTCTGTTGGACTTCTAATGGGACTCACAAAGCTCAGTAAGTTTTCAACTGGCCCTTTGTTACCCCCTTCCCCCCCCACCACCATCCAACTCTATAACAGGCTATTTTAGGCCATTTTGTTTAGCTCTGCTGCAGGGCTTCCAGCACAAAAACCGTGTAAATGTTCATTGTGATTTCAGCCCTACTGTATTAGGTTAACGGCAATTTGCTACTTAAAATGGCGGATAACACATTCATTACATTAATTGGCTGTATACTTTCCCCTGGGAGTCCAACAGAGTTCAGGGGCCAACTTATGTAAAATATTTGAAGAATTCAATGTATGTTTATGTATGATAAATCTATAAAACATTCTATTTAATAAAATAAGAAAATGATGTACTCACTCCCATCCTGTACATATATCAATATGCTACATATATGAAGATTAAGGAAAATGAATAAATCACCTCTCATTTAAATGTTACAGTAAGTCAGGCATGGTACAATATGTTGATTAATGCACAAAAATACATACGAATTGTTCATATAGAAACTCAGCTATGAATGACATGCATCACAATGTAAAAGACGAAGCATTTTTTTACTTTAGCCATTGGTTTGACTACCAGTGGTTTGACTTTTCTCATTTAAAATCATACTTTATTTAATGTTAATCCAATTTGTATTGTTCTTTTCATAAATAAATATATACATATGCAGATAATACAAATAGAATTATGTTTCAAATTTGCTTCTTAGGAATTCAAACGATTAAATTAATTTTGTTCTGGCTTCTTCAGAAATCACAGTTTAATTCACAAGCACAATATTTCAGGAACATTTCAGGACCTTTTATTTCTGATGAAATATTCCATCCTAGCCTACATACAATATTTTTCTCTGTAGCTATACATTCATGAGAATTTCATCCAAAATAATATATATATATGATATATATATATTTTATCAACATTATAAATGCAATGATATCATACATGATAAGCAGCATACAAAGACAGAAATATGACAATAACACTGCAAACAAATATTATTATATAAAGATGGATTTTTCTCAGAATACGGTTTTAATGCTGCCTCTTTATATATAATTTTTTACCACAGTATAGAGGGTAGAAATTCTAATTAATGATTGCTTTAAAAGGTTTGGGTACTTACAGAAAACAGATTGACAAGGTTATCAATTCACTACAATTGTGTTTGTTCTGCTACAGTAAGAGCTTGGACACTTGGACAGACATGTAAAAGTGTGTACATACTTAACAATTTCATATGTATTTAATTAGCATGTAAGAAACCTGAAAGTACAGAATGGATCATATTTCCCATTTCTACCATCTCCCTGATCTCTCTGATCATTCATATTCCCCAATGTAAGACTCTTTTGCTCTCCTGTAGAGATCTTCGCTGTCTTTCCTCACATTGCATCTTTCATGATGGAGGCCAACTTTCCAATAATAGGACAGAGAAAATGCAAGAGAGAGAGAGAGAGAAATAACAACCCAAATCAAACTTGAACCAGCTGCCTTGACCCCCTCCTTTCCTGCTGCTCTACTTCGAAACACTGAGCAATACCTCCTTGAACCCCTATACCCCTGCCACCCACTCCCTCCCCCACCCCATTTACACGAGCCCTTTTCACCAGCTTTGCCACCATGGTCCTTGCTCTTTCATTTCCTCAATGCCAGTCTTGCTTGTCTGTGACCATGCTTTTTGTCATGCTGACAGCTCCTTTTTTTGGGAAGGAGGAGTGGTGTGGGGGCGGGGGGGGTTTTGATGTGTCATCGCATGCCCTGGCCGCAGAGATGGCAGAAGAGGGCAGATGGTTTGCCGGGGGGGCCAGGGGGCCACCCCTTCCAGACAATGCATGGCTGTGGTGCCAAGCTGCAGGGCAATAACGTGGACGCCGCTGAGGGTTGCGACCTGGATATGCGGGTGACGGAGATATCAGCTTGAGGGATCAGTGGGTGGGGCACGAGGGAGTCCAATAATACTCCACCACCAACGACAGCTCTGAGCCCCACTTCAAAAATGTCAGCGTTGTTTGGAGACAGTATTGCTGTGTGTTCAATCCCTCCCTTAAATCTTCTCCACACCATTACAGGAAACGAAGCAATGTTCAGCATAAAAAGGCATATTCAAACAGAAGTATCACAAGCAAATATTTGTCTGTCCTCATTCCCAACCCCATATAAAACAACCCTCATAAAAATTTCTCTGAAGTAATGCAGCCTCTACGTTTCACTGTCTTTGGCAAGGCCAGCGTTTGGAGAAGGGAGGGAGAACCGTATGGTGGCGTATCCTCTCTCTGAATGGTTGCAAGGGGGGTGAGAGCTGGGACATAATTTTCAAAATCGCAGCTTAAAATAACTGGCACGTGAGAAGGATAAGTTTCCAAAAACTGTCAACTTGTCGCAAGGAGAGTGAAATTAGTAGGTATTTTGGTATTTTATTCTCCCTGACATTTTTGCCTTTTGTAGGATGCTCACAAGATTTTCCACCAGAAACTTCATGATTCCTTCAAGAGGGTGCCTCCATTGGTCCTCCCAGGTCATGCAAAACACATTATTATTATTATTATTATTATTATTATTATTATTATTATTATTTTTATTTTACCACCAAATCACAAAGATGTTGAGTTGTGAATGGGTCTCGGTTGCATACATTTTCAGTGCTTCAGTGTTCAGAGTCCACAGTGCTGTTTGGCTAGCTTGACTACTGCTCTCATGGCCATCCATGTTGTGATGCTGGCAACCATGCCCAGAGGAACAGTTGCCACTAATGGGTTTATTTCATAGCTCCCCATGGGAACCTGAAGCACCACAGAGGTCAGTGCAGTCCTGCTCCCTCCTCACTTCATCAGGAAGCATTTTATTTGCTTATAATTTTTTAAAATATACAAACATGGTAAATTAACTAGAACATGTTACAACAAAAATAAGTACTGAATCTGAGTTCCTTGGTATTGTAACACAAGCCAGTGAAATTGTAAGGATACTGTGGGTCTCAAGCCATTTCACAAGACTGTATTTCTGCAAAAAGAGTTCAACTCAGTAGTGGGCACAAAATGATCCATGTGTATGTATTCTGTTCACACTTCCCAGCATGGTTTCAAGAAAAAATGTACTTTAAGATATCTCCACTGTATCATATCATGGGAATGAGGTTTATGATCTTATTATTTTTTATGGCAGTGAAAAAATCAGGATGCTGAAAAACGGAGACCAGATCAATAGCCAGATCAGATTATCAATTTACACTTACAGTCACACAGTGCTCTCAGGTTTGCCTCGGTTATCTGAAGTGCTTTGCTTTCAGGACAGCTACATTTGAAAGAGTGTAATGAAATTAGCTCTGTCCATGTGAAAGGGCTGTGGCTGGTGGTTGGGGGTTGGGGGTGGATCAGTGTTGTCCCATCAGCAAGTGTTGTGTTAGTGCTCTGTATCTATGTCAGCCGGGGTGGAGAGCTGCCCTTACAGGCTATTCACACCATGACTGATGATGTCCACCAGATCCCCCACTGGCACCCTGCACAGGGGGACAAAGACCACTCAGGGGTAAAACAAAAACATTTTAATTGTCCTATCCACTGGGGCAGAAGTGAGTTTGAATGGCATTTATGAAACCGCACTGTCCATGCTGGCAGGCTGTTGTGAGCAGGGGGTCAGAAGAGGACTTAGGACTGATCAAACTATGATGGATGTGGGACTGGGCCCTGGGGGTGGTGGGGGGAAGGGGGGGGGGTGTTCACCAGTGGACAGAGTACACAGAGACACTCAGTGGACAGGACCCATTGTTGTGAAAATGGAATATGTGAAAACTTCTCTTCCTGACATTTAATAGCACTAAGACATTTTAGAGAACCATGTGTCTTAGGTACATTTAGGTATCTCTGAGAACATTTATACTTGTATTAATAAATATTAACAGATAGCTATAAATTAACAATAAATGTGAAACTGGTTTTAACTGGATGTCAGCAAAAAAACTGGACATAGATTTTTAACAGCGGGAGAAAGTGAAAATGTTTTTAAAAATACAGTAAACATCAAATTAACTACTTCATTTTGACATTTAGTTAAATTATAGACACTTATGTACCTAATTTCTTTTCTGTTATTTTCCTCATACCATTTACATAAGAAACATTTGCATGAGAAAAACCAAACATAGTGATTCTATGATTGATTCATATTTTTTGACTATTCATTGTGTGTCATAAACTATGAAAAAATGCAAAACTCTTGTAATCAAAGGAGGCTAAATATTGTAGTCAAGGGAGGCTAATGATGTTTTTCAAAAGATATTGCTCTTACTGAAATAGTCGCCATATGAAGTCTGCATTCAGATACGTTCCAAATCGACAGCAGGGCCATGAAGAAAACAGGTTACTAAGAAAAACAACCATAACTAATCTTTACCTTAACTTATTTGCAGGCCTTTGAGAGTGATTTTTGAAGCTTTTAGATTTCTGTAACAGCAAAAATGAAGTTACAGCTATGAATCTGTTCAAATATATTTGTTATTCTGGGATATCTGTTTTACCACAACTGAAAATATATTTTGAGCATTTTAGATCATACAGTACTGTTTTATTTAAATATAATAAAGCTGGAGCTTGTGGGGAAAATACCATTGTGCTGACTTAAGAGTTGTAGTACCTGGCAAAAGGAATTTTACTGAAAAGGCAAAGATGTCTGCACTGCTGTGCCCCCTCCGACCACTAGAAGGTGCTCTGTCACAGATTATCTGCTAACTCCTCGTACCCAGCCCAGGAGCCCCGCCGGCCTAAAGCTCTGCTTCTAATTTGTAAAAGAAGCAGAAAGAATGCAATTTATAACTGTGAAAGCAGAGTACCACCTACAGAGCTGCCGCTCCTGAGGGTCTGGGCCTCTCCACAATCTGGTAAAAACATACACCAAATAAATCACCGTTTCAGAATGGGGGACAAAGACCTGCCAACCACTGGCGAACCTCCTTCCAGTCCAGGGAGGTGGGGCCACACAGCTGACCGTTCTCCATTTCCGGCCCCAGTCTGAAAACAAGACAGGTCTAGTGCACAGGGTATTGTCTATCTCTCAGTGATTGGACGGTTAGCTTTGGCAGCATCACATTTCTGTATATTATGGATTATCAATTTGCAGGTTGATCACCGCACAAATGAAAATTAAAAATTTAAGACAGACAGGAAACAATAAATTGACGTGTATTGTCATAATAAGAACATATTATGGCAGGTAAAAAATACACAAGATGCATAAGTTGAGACAAGTACAAATGCTGTCAAATTGTCTTCAATCAAAAATGTCTTTCTTTCACACACAAATGCAGTCATTTGCACAAAACATCAAGAAGAATATTTTCTGGGGAGACACAGTGTATTTGTAATATGGATAATATTTTGAAGAGCTTCATTTGGTCCTAAATGTAAAACAGGAAATGACAGCATCACTTACATCCTTTGTTATTGTGCAACTAATGCATCTGGTTAATACAGCTTTAGTTCACAGTGCATGATTGACAGGCAGAGAGTGGCAGTTTGGTGGCTATGACAGCCAAGCGTGCGGGGCCATTGAAAATGGGCATTAGAAGTGGGCTCAGTTTCCATGAATGGCAGGGAAGAGGAGCCAATGAAACCGAGAATAATAGTGGAGGTGGGGTCAGTTCCTATGAATGATAGGCCAGTGGAGGAGCTTTTGGCCCTCAGAAATGTATTAGTAGAGCGACAATTATTAGTGAATGGCAGGCAGGGGAGGGGCATTGTCTTCAAAATGAGCAAACACTGTCTGCTCTCTGTTGGTTGCAGCCATCGGCAGACCCTCCCATCTCACCCCACACTGAAACTGTGTGCAACAGTACAGTGAAAAATGCTATCATCTGGCATGTTGCCAGCTGGAATGTTGCCATCTTCTGAGTCCTCACTTTGATGATGGCATGTTCTAAAAGTATGCAGCAATTATTTTTACTTTTCATATCTCTTACAGTTATCTCAGAATAAGAATTTCATACATGCTGCTACTCATATTACCAAGCTGAACACATATGAACACACACACACACACACACACACGCACACACACACACACACACACACATGCACTGACGTATGCACGCAAGCACACACGCACGCACACACACATGCACAGACGTATGCATGCAAGCACGCACACACGCATGCACACATACAAAGACATGCATAGAGCTATTCACAGAACAATTACAACTATGCCCTGAAAGTAAAGGTAAGTAAAAGTTTGTGGTTATAGCTGCATGGCCATTGTAATGCATTAAGGACATTATGTAATATATAACATAATAAATGGAGTTAAATATTGAAATTCATTTCAGACATTGGCTAGTTATTTGCAGAATGCCATACAGCTATTTGCGGAGGGAATGAAAGGTTGGTTGATTTGAAGGAGTAGAACAAGTGTAACATTCTCTGAGTTTTACCTAGCATCAATCCCTTGTGTTATTGAACTATTGAACATAGCTCAGGGCTAACTCACCTTATAGCTAATTGCTCATTAATTTGATTAATTAGCACACTTAATGAGTCCAAACATTTTGTATCGATTACAGAAATTGATAACTGAGACAGACCTTGAAAATGTTCTTTTACTGCAATTCAAAGCAGAGGGGACCCATATTTTCTCAAATACAATGGGGATGTGAAAGCCTTCGGTGCTCAGTTTTAGGGTGATCAGGTTCGGGTTTCCTGCACACAGTGGGCTTACATTTCTATGTTTATCATGCAGCCTTCAGAAAGTGAAGGCAGACATGATGCTGGCAGTGTGATCACTGTCAGAAGAATACAAAAAAATAAATAAATAAAAAAGAATGGCTGCAGGCACTCAGATCTGTTTCCCCTCTCCATGGAGTGAGTGTGCCAGAGACAAACAGACTAGAAAAAGAAGGCAAACACCAGAAAAGAATGTCTTCAGATTATGCAGATGTTGCAGCAAAAAAGGCAAGAATTGAAAATAACTTTATGGTGCATTGGCTTGCCATCAGTGCCACTACCTACTGTGCAGCTATCATTACCCAATGTGAAGACAGGGAGGGCCACAGTTCATCAGGGTTCATAGTTATTATTCAACATACATATGATCTGATCCTGGAACTCCAAGGGACATGAGCTGCCAAACAAGCAATGACTTCTGATTTCAAAATACAAACACATTTTGGGACAAACCCCAGCTGAGCATGCCTCTGCTCTCATATCTGAGAGTTTAGTGGTAGGGAACACTGATGAGCTACTCTGTGCTGCAGCAGATAGACAGGCAGACAGACAGACAGACAAACAGACAGACTGTAAATCTACCATATATTTTGCATGCCATAAAAAAATGTAATGGCACATTGTGTAGTTTTACCAGAAACCAAATAGAACAAGGATGGTGGCTGAATGCACTGCCTCAAGTATTCATACACTATTAAAAAGTCCACAAAACAAACTGGGGTCATCTTACTTGTTCTCCAAATAGCATATTGATTTAATTTGTAATTTTAGAAGGATTCTTATTGTGGACATTTCAATATTCTCACCAATTCTATTTTGCTATTTTTTTGTTTGAGGTTTTTATGTACTTAAATTTTAGAAATCCCACCTTGGTGCTATAGCTCAAACACAGGGCTTGTGTGGCATAGGGAGAGGTGAGCTTTTGGGCTGGCTAAGGAAGCAGAGATGGAGCTGAAAGGAGGGACAGTCAGGTAGAATTCTCCTGACTCTTCTGTCCTCTACATGTTTAGCTCTGTGGGGATGGGGCCATGAGCCCATTGCACCCTTGGGATTTATCCAGGCCTCTGCACTCACTCGGTTGGGGGTCCCCTGTGGGACATCATCCACTACCCCCCTCCCCTGCCCACAGGAGACTACCCCTAATTACACCAGGTCACTCATTTAAAGCTGATAATTAATTTAAATAAATTGGTCATTTCAAAAGGCGACCAAAACAGTTGGTGCTTTGTTTCCTCTCATCTACAACTTTCAATTGCCTGAGCAACCTACCGCGACCCATTTAATGTCCAATCTGTGTCCTTTATTTACATTTATCATATTGCTATAAAACAGGGAGACCCCCATTACTCCCCCTCACCGTCTGCACAGAGGAGGAGTAGCTTGTCTTTAAATGACAAATGTGTTGTGGAACACAGACACTATGATCTTTTATTCTTTCATTTGTGAAAGTTGATGGAAAATCCAGTCTGTCAAATTCCAATACCACCACTCTCAGTACAGTATGTTGAAAAATTAATCTTTAATTCTCTGAGGGGTCCATGTGCGATCAAATATCTTTCCACAAAATAAAGTGAAAAAGAGAAAGGGATGCTTCGTTACTCAGTCAGCTTTTTTCACTGCCTTTCTCTTTGATCCCACCTGCAGTTTTCTGTTCCAGAGTGACTGTGTTCAAATCGATTAAAAGATGCCACAAAGACGGAGGAAGGTAGAAACAGTCTCTTATTTATCCTTCCATCTGTTTAATATTATCCACTGGCACTTACAATCATTTTCAGTGTGCTTGCCACTGTCATTGTCCCATATATTTCACAATTGGACACAAAACTTTCAGTATAAAAAGGACTTGAAAGCTTATGGTTTGCAACAAATATTAAGACTATAGAAATATATCTGTTCTTTCTCTTGGACAGAACTGAACAGACACAGAATATGACTGTAATAATGCAGGCTCATAAAACAGACTTTCTGTTCTGTTGTTCTCCTCTACTCTCCTGGTAAATATACACACACACACACACACACACACACACACACACACACACACACACACACACACACACACACACACAAACGTGTGTGTGTGTGCATGTGCTTGTGCATGCATGCACAATTCACATAGAAGACAGATAGCTTGGCACAATCTTCAGCAGTTGTGCCAAGTGAGTCTAATGACTGCCCTTTTGTATATTCATAAAGACAGTAATGAGCCTTAATGGAGGTAATGGTGTCATGCTGTCTTTGTGTGGCATACCTCAGAGTGAAAAGGACCCACCCCATGTTAATGATGGTTCTGTAGAACAGATGCACAAGACATTCAAATCAATCCTCAGTATGGCACACAAACGAGGAGTGCAAATTCAAGAGGATAGGAAACACTCAGGAAATGTTGGGAAAATATCATAATAGATACTGTACAACACTGTGTGTGGTGACATGACTGAATAATACTGTTATTAATGCTTCACTTTTTGTTGATGAAAGTGAAGTGACATTCACCCATGTCTGGTGATTGGGCCTAAAGCAGAAGTAAATGAAGTCTGAAAATGTAAAACTTTAATTTTTGGCACCTAAGGGCAGTTTCCACCATGTGACTGTGAATGAACTGTAAGGAAATAACTTGGGGAAATGTGGGGATTTGTTTTAATATATATGTGAAGCCAAGCGTACAGAGGATATAACTGTGAGGCTGTCATTCTCCCCCTCACGTATCTCTATTATCATCCTTTTCATATAATTCAAAAGCATAGGGATGCAAGATGCATGAGTGACCTGGGGGGACGGGATTATTAAACATTAGAGAGGTGGGCAGACCTTTGAGCTTGTGCTGTGCAGCATTTCCAGGTTCACATAAAAATAATAATAATAATAATAATAATAATAATAATAATAATAATAATAACGAGCAAATTTTATCTGCATGACAATTGTCTGACTCATTGCTGTTTTGAAACAGCACAGCTACTATTTCAGAATTTATGGAATTAGTTGCAGAAAGAGATGTTTGACTGCTTGTTCTTGCAGTTACAGCACTGAGGCACACTGCAACAAATGGCTACATACAAATAAATCCTACATGCACAAGTTGATACAGTTCGGAGAAGACTGTACAGAAAAAGCACTTGGGTGATTGAGCAGCTCACGTGCATTTAGGATTATATGCAATAATCTCCCAGCATTACAATTATTATGTATTGGCAAGGTGGTGTCAACGGGATCATGGCTCTCTGAAGAGGCTTAGATTACAGGGCAGGTCTTTGACAGCACATCCCAGGAATATGATACATGGCAATTAGATACAAACTGCTGCAACCTTCCAGTGTGGGTTAGGCAGAAAGCACATTACTTTGACTAGACTCCTTAACATTGAATGTGAATGTTAACTCATATCTCTTAGATGTATATCTGTTAGTTATTGTTGAGAACAAATTCTTCGTTCAATATGCAAAATAAATTAAATTTGTGCTGTGCATCATATTTTGGTCATATTTAAGGCTTTTTGTAATTTATGCAAGAAGTGTTCCCATTAGTTCTGTGTTACCCTTTTTGAGTATTCATATCATTACACTGAACAAATAGAACAGCGGCAATCTGGAGTCAGCCTGAATAGGAAGATACATAGAAAGTGAGCTGGTTAACCACAAAAAGGTAATTGTCCCTCTCAAAGTAGAGTAACAGACATTCCCCAATTTGAATGTGTCTTGATCTGCTTACTATAATATAATGACTGACAGTGACCTATTGTCATGTCCCAATCCTGAAAATAGGGTTACAAAGCAGGGCTTACAGAGAAGATTGCCACCACACATACCTTTACTTGCACCCATAGTATAATAATAATGGATTACATTTATGTTACACATGTCCTGTCATAATCTCAAGCCACCTCAAACATCATTAATGTGCAGTATCCCTTTAGGTGATAGACAGCAGCTATTAGGACCAGAATGTTCACCACACATCAGAGGTGGAGGGGAAAGGAATTACTTGCCAATTTATTATGTCCATTCTTTCTACAGAAACAATGAAAAGGGCTTTAATGAACTTGGCTGGACAAGTAGTGTAACTACTCCCTTTTCTTTGTGTGACGTCAAGCAATTTATAAACAGCTTATCACAACAGGTGTGCATCAGGACTGAACAAATGCAAAAGAATTAAAGAAAGAGTACACATAAAAGCCTGTCTGAATACCATTATGAGATTGTAATACTCTTGAATGTTTACTTAGATAATAACAGAAGTGACATAAACTTGGTTAACTTGGTGTATCACCCATTTTGCATTTTGTATTAGTGCAGTAAAATATTGTAAACAAACAGTGAGATGTATATGTCCGCGCTTAGCCTACCAATCAGCACCGCTGGTTAAGCCTGCAAGACCTGATTTTTGAGCAAAGACCACAAGCCAGTGGACCTCCATTGGATATTACTGTTGAAAGTAAGTCCTAAAGTGGTCGGATATACTTCTTTAAAATTGAATGTAATGTTGCCAAAATCTGCAAATGAAAATGATACACATCGAGAAAAAAAAAACAAAAAAACTATTTTAACAGATGCAACAAATGAAAACCCCCTCCCCCCCAAAAAAATATAGCAAACATACTGGCAAGGTTTGTGCCTTAAACAATATTCCTACTCCCAATAGTTACTGAATACTGGAAATTGCTACCAAAGAGTGTCTGTGTAGACCCAAAGTCATAATTGAAAAAGTGAAAAAATATACCCAATCTTTTTATTTCTCTTTCCTACTAACACACACACATACACACACACACTCACATGCACACCCTGCATTTCCTTATTCAAACTAGCCTAAATTAATGGGAGGCAATATTGTAATAATAAAATGGCTTTAATGATTTTTCCAAATCCACAGCCAGGATTGAAGGGCATAAAAGTGTGATATTGTTTACAAGTGTGAATGAGCATGGAGCAACACAGCACATTGAGATTCTTGGGACAGGAAATTAGGAGGGAAACTAGCCCAGCGACTGTCTTCATTATGGGTCAAAGTTCTCAGGCAGATTGACTGGAATGAGAATGAGGGGCCTTACGCTCAGAGGAATAGAGAGCTTCAGAAGTGTATTGATCGGTTTCCAAGTCCATTGGGATTGATGTTGTGGGATGTTTTGCAAATGACTCTCATAATCACCATACTAATTCCTCCAGACCACCCTGCCTTTCAACATGAGCAGTATGAAATATTAGGATTAGCATTTACAGAGACTGCTTTTGATAGACATACAAGTGAAGCTGAACTTATCTTTAAAAAACTGTTCTCTGCCTTCATTTAGTTAACAAATTGAATCCCTGGGAGATCTTGCAGACCCAGCTCAGATCAAAACCTCTTTTGCTTTTCACTGCAATTCTGTGAGTTGAGACACAATTATTCTTCTGCAGTCAGAAGTTCTCCTCCACTGGTTAGACATACGCTTATTGTCCAACTTCAGGTGCTCTCAAACTTTTACTGCTTAACATAGGGAATTTTCAAAGCATTAATTATAGTAATTATGAGACCAAAGGAGCAATTGATAGGGGGGATGATTAAAAAGATATGTGTGACAGTCCATGCTATTATTTAAATACATAATTTCCCCTTTCATTTTGAATTAATTGGAATAAAGTGTATGCCACATTAGCCACATAATGCATGCCACTAATCTCTGCCTATTGTAAAAACCAAAGATAAAACGAACAGTCTTTTCCTTTTCGCAGGTTTAAGTTAATTAAATTCCTTTTTAATTATATTTTATTAAAAACCTCACATTTTTGCCACTATTATGCCTCCTCCGTTCAGAAATGCTTGGACGGGAGTGTAAGAGTGTGGAGAGCAAAAAAAAAAAACTAAACTAGCCTTTTTCACAAGAACTGAACTGTCAGCGAATTCAGGGGGCAAAATTAATTATTTCAGCTTGATAAACCTTTTCATCTATTTGACTCCTTATACAGAAAAGCCAATTAATAACGTCAAACATGCTCTCTCTCCCGGGAAGGGGCCTCAGGAGCAGATGAGTGTGTTTACCAAGGAGGGCCGTAGCCGAATGAGCGGCGTGGAAAAACTTCCTAATCACGGCACACCTGTCAGGCGCCGGCCTCATTATCTGTGTACAGAGGGCGAACCTCATTTTGTCAGACGGCGGTTTCTCGAGACCCAACGACTGCCTTGGGAAGCGTATAGGACTGTCCGCCAGTAAATGATTCACTTAATTACCGAATCGCGGGCCAGTGGAGTCGCATTTCTAATGAACTAGCAAGAGACATGACAGGGTCAAGACCAGCAGATTTGCAGCTCTAGTCCATTTTACGGATGGAGGAGTTCCATTCAATGAGAGGGGGAGGCGGGCGGGCTGGTGGGGGTTCTCTTGTTAATGCTCGTCATATTTTTTTACAGTTTTTTGGGTGCAAGCATAGTCAATCTTTGATAATAAATGACAAACCAGCTTCCTGAGAATATAAGCTCTGTTTAATCTTTCTTTATGGGTTAGTCCCTATGAATTGCATAATTAAGTCAACAGCATCAAAATGGTTTACAGCACAACACAGGTAATGTTTATTTTTACTGATGGGAATCTCACAGTTGGCCTATGTGGTCATACTAAATTAAACTGCTAATTTGAGGCTGTACCCTCTTCCCTCTCCTTACTGGTCTTTTGATCTTGTCTTTAAAATCATTACTAGGTCTCTGCTGGTTGTCATTTCATAATCATTTCAGTTTTTCACAGGTTTACAATGCTGCACCATTGCTACAATTTTGTAATTTCGTTTTTCATATTTCTTTTCAGTGATATGCTGTGTTAAGCAATCTGTTCAGGCCTGTGGCTATGCTGATGTATAAGCTAGAATATGATTGATTAATTATCTGGTTGATTCTTTTTCATTTTAGTTCAGTCACCTGTATGACTTGATGCATATATACAGTAAAGAATGTTGGATTTGTACTTAAAAGGAAATATGAAGTCTGCAAACTGACATGTATGGCACTTTTATCACATTTAATTAATCTCAAATATTGGACAAGAGAGAAATGAAATGCAGCTGAAGTGTTTTAGATGAGTAGCCTGCATTTGGAAATGCACAAGACCCGTTTTATAACACTGCTACTACATTGCACACTCAAAATATGGATATCAGTACTTAATATATCTTCTGCCTTGATCACAAACTTGAATGCATTTGTTCTTCAGTGTTCTCACACAATAGTATGCTTTAAAAAAATGAACTCATCTATATGACATGACTCTGGTTTTCATCAAGGATCCCAGGCTAAGGCCAATCTCACAAATATCTATGCACAAGATTGCTATTGAGATGGACACAGACATAACAATGTATCCATGAATATATGACAGGCCTGTATAAAACACAAACCTTGTGCATTTTTCAGTAACACCACTGAAATGATTTGTCAAGACCTCAAGTCTGACACAACACTTGCCTGTGAGAAATCATTTCTAAGAACCTGTGAGATTCAAAATGAAGCTTTACATGAACAAAAAAATCATGGTAGCAATGGCCCTGAAATCAACGAACACTCCATTTCTTTTAAATGATTGGCTGAAATTCTTATTGTAACCTAAAGATATCTGGGCATGCAAGTCCACAAGCCTCTGTTTATTCCAATCTTTCCCTTTAGTTTGGGGTACCAGAGCTTGTGCAGCAGGGGTGGGGCACATCTGTTTGTGCACGCCGGAGGAGATGCACTTGGATGAGGATATGAGCCACAAGAAGAGAATGAAGAATTCTTTCAGGTGGGCGGAGTCACCCCTTGAAGGGAAGTCAAAGCTAGCCGAAGGCGAATGTGGCAACAAGGGCACCCCTGGTCGGATTGACTCTTCCTAACAAAGTAAGCAAAAAACACAACCAGGTACATCATTT
The DNA here is from genome assembly GCA_022829145.1 of Albula goreensis. NCBI lineage: Eukaryota > Metazoa > Chordata > Actinopteri > Albuliformes > Albulidae > Albula > Albula goreensis. The sequence goes on from CM040745.1 coordinate 16,876,444, forward strand.
ATCATTGAAACATCTGAGGGTAAAACCTCACCTCAGAGGGGCCCAAAACATATTTTCTCTGCTTGGTTAAATGCTGTCAGTTATTCAGCAACCGGTGCAACGTGGTGCAAAAAAATGTTTGATGGTTTGATGGGTGAGACTCAAACTATATTCCAAATGCAGCAATTTACAAATTTACTTATGTAAATTTCCACTCTGCTTTATTTAACTATGTGTAGTCATGAGATCTCCATCACAACACCCCTGTTACTGGCTCTTTCATTCCCTCCTCTTGACTGAATGTAGAAATCTGCTTCTACAATACTTTGGCAGTGCCTTAGTAACATACAGTACCTCTATAACTCTGTGAAAATGACAGAATATTCATATACAACATTTGTGTTTCAAAGACAAGCTTAATAAAACAAACATCAAACCCCTCACAGGAATTTTCTTTTTTTGAGAGCTTTTCTTGCACACAGTGCCTGGGGCACAAATTATTAATTACAAACGTACCACTCCAGGGTGATAGATATTGGCTTGAGGGCCCATCACCTAAACAGTAAAGTTCAATCATGTATAACATTTAGTATTTATACCTGACAAATCATATACATTATTCATCAGTATACATGCATTGAAGTGTTTATACCAGTATAGTCCTGAGTAGATTAAGATATATTGGCAGTATTTTATCTACTTAGTTTTCTTTGAAGTAAAATAGTTCAACATGCACAATTGAATGCAAAAGATACAGAAACTTACTTCCGTTTACCCATGTCTCTTTTTTCACATGAAACGTATCCTTACTGCAAAGACAGAGTCATGGGCAATCTCTCTGACACATTTGGGTTTTTTTCTGAAATGTCCTTGCTGGCCTTTAGATGAATCCTCTGTATGTTTAACCACACGGTAATGAAATATGTACATGGGCAAACAGCATGCCTCAAAGAGACGGGCTGCTGCTGAACTCTGACAAGCTGATCAAGATGTACTTGTCTTGTGCTGCCACTAAATAAGCCCCTCCTCCACCAGTAACTGTAATCAAAGACCCGGCATCCACTGTGAACCGGCTGCCTGTGTGCGAGAATCTTATAGGAACCATGTGGAACAAACTGTCACTGACATTAAACTCATCATCTCACTCTTCCTTGCCCACTGTAGAGTCGTTAAACTTTCATTTGGACAGCCCGCTGGCAAGGCGCCTTTCAGCATATTGATGGCATTAATGTGGTTGTTTATGGGATGGGTAACTCTCTGAATATGTGTGGGTTATTTAGCCATCAGGCAACTGTTTGATGGCAAAGTTTATCGTTGTTGTGAGTGTGTGTGTGTGCATGTGTGTGTCTGCTGGGAAAGCTATCAAGAATAAATCCTGGAGAAAATGTGTTTCCTTCCACTGGAAAAAAAGAGGTGATCATCACAGGGAAATAAATGTCTATACATTTGTCCCTGTCTTTTTTATGTAGCATATTTTACAGTGTACTACAGGAATCACAAAATGTAGTCTATGGTTACACTATACCCATTCTATATGGGTATTCTATGTGGGTATAGTTCACCATTTCTGAAGTACGGGTACATTTTCCAGGAAATGTTATTGACCTCAGCTATACATATTTCATGTCCTCTCCTGACCACACATCATGCAGTGGACTGAAAGGAGGGTGGCACCACAACATAGTCACATTGGTACACTACTCAATGTTCAGAAGAATAAATGAGCCCAATGAACTTAGCTGGCTTACCCCCATCATTACCATGGCCAATTGCTGCCTTGCCAGTGTGGACCCCTGGCCCTAGCCAGCAATGGTGAGACCTGGAGGCAAACCCCCACTCTCATTGCTCCCATGCAGCCCTGTGAGCCACCCATAGGCCTGATTCCTGCATTTTTTACTTGAATGTTTTTTTGTTTGGTATCAAATAAAACCATTTAAATAGTCAATGGAGTAGATCCACTGACGTCTTTCAACAATCAGTTGCAAAAGTGCCTCTAGCTCATTGGCTTGCAGTTTAACCTTTCTCTCAGTTCCCCAGAGCATTTACACTTCCTCAGTATCATTAAATCAAGCCTGGTGTATTGCCAGAGCCTGATCCTGTGCTGATGGACTTCACTTTAAGTGCTGGTGAATCTTAGGAGTTGAGGCTCAGAGGAGCAGTGGGACTCTGTTGCATTTTTCACAGGTTTAGCTTTGGGTCAAAACATGTGGAGCTTCTGATTCTAGCGAAGGTGACACCATGCACATGGATTACATGTTTTGTGTAATTTTTCCTAATTTCATTTCATTTGTGAAGGAGTGGCCCTTCCCAAACTGTTGGAAGCATTGTTAATTGCTTGGTTTTGTGATAATTGGTATCGATTTACCATGGTCAATGGTGAGAAGTGTTAATTGGAACCTGGTGTTTGTGGCTCTGTCTATAAAAGTGGTATTCACTTGAGCAAGAGGAGGGGAAGGTGAGCCACAAATGCCTGCTTGTGTGAGTTTAAAATAAATTATTGCTTTTACCAAGTCTATTTTACTTAATTGCTTTTTAAGCGTTTTTACATCATTGTTGATACAAGGAAGCAACAATTCAGGTTTGTTGCTGTTTGTTGGATGACTTGCATGCCAGGTCAAAGCCTTTCTGGAATCCATGAAAGGGAATGTTAGACTCCTCTCTTAATTTGTCCAATTCTTGTCACTCACTGCCTCAGTGTTTTTCATTCTTCCTTTTTGGTATGTCACATGACCCGGTGCAACTTGATGTTTACGTGAGGAAAAAGCCAACCACATAGCTGACATGCCTACCCTGCAGCGTGTCGCTCTAGCTGTCGCGACCGCTCCTCGTCTTTTTCTCCAGCCGAATGGGGGAGGAAAAACCTCAATGCTGACAAAACTGCCAATTGTGGTTCATCTGTGATGTGGACTTTGCTCATTCTTTCACGTTCTCCCAATCACGCGTGCTCAACGACGACAGATCACCTTATTTATCTCTTTATTTTGGTGGCTGCGGGTGCTCCCTCCCTCCTGTGTCACCATTGGAATTCTTATTGCCAGGGACTGGGGGTGGTTACTTTGTCTCCTGTTGAGTCCCCAAAAGCCACCCTGGTTCATTGTCTCCCGAATTAACTGCAGGCTCACCATACACATTTCAGTTTTGCCAAGCTTATAAGTGCATATATAAAGTTTTACATGTGATGTCCTCTCTGCAACAAACTATGTGTATATGCCAACAAGTCATATGTGGCCATTACTGATTGGTGCATTAACTCCAGACCAGCAGTCAAATAATCATGTAACTTTATTGTGCAGCTTCTCTACTTCAGCTCAGTTAAGGCAAAGGGTTGTCATTTTGTACATTTTTATATCGATATTCAGACAATATATTTGGACATATAATTGACACATTGGCGTTTTCTCTTTGTATTTTTACTGGTCATGTTTTGATTTTTCCTTGTTTTTAAAATACTTTTGATCTCAGTAAAATCCAAACCCATGGTAAGTATAAGGGAAACAACAGCTATTGAATGATGTATCTGTAGATCTTGCACAACCATCTAACATTGTGCATTTCATGCTGCTATTGCCACCATGGGGTAATGACATGGCACACACAAAACTGCATGTCTGGCATCTTCTCTCATTGATCACATTACAAGAATTTGAATTTTTCTTTGAACGTCAGTAGCCGCTTGCACTCAGATTCATAAAACAAGTAAAATAAAGATAACGTGCCCAGCTATACCTAGTCTTTGCTGTCGACATGCCAGGGTTTAAAGACCTAGCTGGGCTTTTATCTTTTTAGACCCCTTGGTTTTTATTGTTACAGTGAAAATCCTTGATTCTCTCACATGTAAGGGCAGCAAAAACCATATGCTGAAGCTGTCAGACTATAGTGTGCCAACTTTACCAACCTCAGGTTTTCTGCACAGTGCCCTCATCTCACACAACTAACTCTTCCAACCCATAAGAAAAGTAATAGTCTAAAAGCCCCAGCCCACTCCCTGCACAATATCTCTCACTCTCCTCTTGAGTTCTACTGGAATTATAAGTCTCTGGATGTTTTTCCTAGCTGTAAAAACATCTTTATGGTTTCACAAACCCCATAAAGGGTGACAGCAGCATTGCTCAAAAGCAGGCCCACTCTTATTTTCAGATTGTCTGTGCTCACCAAGTTTTTTCTCTTTTTTTTTTTTTTTTTTTTTTTTTACAAATGGGAAGTTCTTTGTGCTTCCTGTGTGCTCCCTCTTATTAGAAGGAGCCATAAAGACAAAAATCCCAAAATTTATGATATTACTGTTTGCTGAGAAGGGAAAAATTAAAAGGAAAAAAGAAAGAGCTCTTGCTTTTTGCTGGCCTCTCTGTGATGCCAAAATAGCTTAAAGATCTTGCCCTCAAAACTGGAATTAAATCCAAGTGAATTCTTTTGAGAACAGATACTTTACCGCTCTGGGGATGCGGCTAAAGTTCTGACTAGGGGGAAGAAATCACACTGACTTCTTAATATCTGAATAATGCAAGAAAAGGAGAACATAGCCAGATGTGGGCACATAAAATATTTCCCTGTGCATGCCGCCTTACACTTTCATCCATTAAAGCACTGATGTATGGCTGGGTTTACCGTAAAGGCTGCGATCATTTATTCCTGCTCTTCATATTGCTATCCTCTCTTTAGGATATGCATCAGGGACAGGGGAAGCTGGTGCCATTCCCACACTCTTTCATCATCCAATAGTTTAACTTCAACAGCGTATCATCTTGCACTGTCTGCTCTCTAACAGAAATCACTGAGAGGATTTATTACGTACCTTGCTGATACAGGAACACATTAAGATTATTTACTTGGTCTGCAGATGTTGAATACTGTGTACAGCTAAATATAAATAAATAAATAAATGAAAATGTAAAGTGTATGTATACACATGTTTATGTACTGTGCTGTATGTATCATATATAGGGGAATGACATCACCCCTTGCTTATCAGTGCTCTAGAAGCAAAGCCTCCCTTCTTACAGCAGCGTCGCCATCCTCCGGCAAAGAATCTGACATGAGATGAGAAGCAGACGTCTGTGCATCCAATGCGAAGATCAAACCCAGGAGGCAGGCAGCAAGGCTGTGTTCTGAGGTAGCCGAGTCAGCACAGGCAATCCAAAACCCCTGCCAGTTCCAACTTCCAGGCGTCCAGGGGATGGATGATTCATTTGTGTGAGTCAGGGTAATAGCAAACTATTAACCGAGGACATCGTTTGGCTACATGATCCGACACGACTCTGCTCTTAAAAGCACCTCTGAGACGAGGTACAGAAGAGTGTGGACAGAGGAGGGCTCAAACTTGTTCTCTCATCTAGGCCCCCGCAATTTTTTCCCCTCCAACCAAAACAGGGAAGAGCGTTTCCGTTGTTTCCTCCGAGAGATGGTAGTCTCCCAGTGCTTCTTGCTGTGACAACTTCAATTAAAGTGATTCTCTTTGATTTGTTCTTTGTCACACGTCCAAATCCGACCATATGAGAAAGACAGCGGGGGACCCATGAGTTGCCCTGAGATCCAGGCATGTTTCGCGTATGGAGTTACTCTAGAATTTTCCTTCTTTACAGTCCCCATCTCAGACTAAGTGTCAGTCTTGAATGCCTAATGACTTTTGTCCGGGTGACACATGGAACATGATATTTAAATAAATTGCACAAAAAAAGAAAGAGAGTTCAAAGAGAAAGGAAGTTAGCATTGTGCTGATCCTGACAGAACCAAGTTTTTTTGGCTTTCATTTCTTTTTTATTCTGTCTCTTTGGAACATGTGGCACTTGCATGTCAGTTCCCCATGATATCATTGCATGGGCCACTGTAAGCTTAATGAATTCTGAGTCACGGTAATGTCTATCTTCATAGTGCAATTATTGTTATTTTTTTCTCTGATGGATTACACAGCAGAAGAGAACTAAACAAAGCAGAAGGAATGACCAAAGGAATGCTGGGAAAGCAATTATGGACCTTGGAAAGGCAACCGGGGCAAGTGCAGAGCAGTAGGACTTTAGCCTTTGAAGTTAGCATTGCAGACCCTCGCCCCCAACGATCTCAGAATATCTGGGCCACAACCACTCAAGTTTCATTACCGTGATGGAAAACTCAGACGCTGCTCCTGAAGGGTTTGTTGTATGCTGGCCCAATCCAACTGCTCAGCTCTGCCAGGGAGCATGTTCTAATATCGGCGCTCACTTTAGATTACCCCATCCAGGACACGTTTATCTCCGTGGCAGAGCAGAGCTGCATGCCCCAAGTCTGTTTTGTGTTTCCCAATTCGCTTTTGTTGTCACTGGCCTGTAGTTTTCATGTTTGGCTCAATGATATTAGCCATGTTTTGCAGTGTAATCAGAGGCACACATACACGTTATCAAACATTACCAACCACACACCTTTATCTCTTCTGTATCAGCTGTTGCTGTCTGCTCCCTTCCACTCTCGTTGCCGAGATGAGATATGTTCCTGAAGCCTGAATTCAGTGTATCTATGCTTTCAAGCAATGTTGCTAACACTCTTCATGGGGGCGGGAGTGGGGGTGACTGCAGGATTTGATGTTATGGTACATAAAAAACAATGCTAATTCTAGTGGAATTTGTGGACTTTGTGGACTGTGAATTTGAAGTTGTTTTGTGTGATGAAAATGTGTTGAATCTGTATTATTCAGCCTTTGAATAATTTTTGAGCCAGAGACAATAAAACGCAGTGCAGTTTCACACACTGAAAATTAAAAGTTAAAGAATCCTCAAGGCATAATGGTATACCCACTACACGCTGGTGAATGGGAGGACATAATGGACAGGAACTCATGCGACAGGGGTTTCCAATTTCCTCTCCAAAAAAACCCACAAGATGGCCAGTTTTTATTTTCCACCAATTCAGGAACAATATAGAGACCATTCAGGCTATTTTTAAATGAAAATAAGAAGACTATGTCGCCCCTGTTTATTTAGGGGTTATCCCTAAATGGATGATACTTTCATTTTAAACATGTATCATGCCTGATGCATATTCACTGAGCATGATTGTCTTAGATATGTTTTGTAGTTCATGTGCATATACTGACTTAGGCAGGGGTGGCAACACATCTGGCTCATTGGAAGGAAGAAGCAGGAAAAAGTTTGAAGCAATATATGAAATCACTATGCTTGTTTCAGACACCAAGACCCAGCCAACAAGCGAAAAATGTGCAAACACAGTGCTCTGTGGTCACCCGCCATCCCAGACAAACAGTTCAATCTGTTTTCAAAAGTCAACTAGTTGCAGGTCAATTCCTAAGAGCAGTGAAGCCTTTTTTCAGGAGAAATGTCATGAGGTGGGGGGTTTCTCAAGATGGGGGGGTCCTGGATATAGCAACTAATGACTGCTACTGATGAGCTAGCAACTAGCGACAGATGAGTTGGTAACACTGGTTGTATTTCTATTCTATGCATGTTTTATTGTGTTCCTTTTTCATGAACAAACTGAGTTATATTGCATCTATGAACAAAAGTATGAACATACACACTTTGAACAGTTTCTTTGTTTTTGTTTTTCCAAATTACATCTGAAGTCAAGAAAAATTAATTTGTTCTTTGTGTCTTTGTAGATATGAAAAGCATGTTTAATGAAAGAGCTTCCTATTCCCTGAATTTTGATATCTAGCTCACGATTGGCCAAGATTTAGCCAAAAACCCTTTCTGACATATTAAGTTTTTCAGATGTCACCATTGATTTGAAATCCAGAAAAGGACCATGGTTGGGTGGGTGGGGGGGTTCTCTATTAGAATTTTGGATAGACGATATGTCCACAAAAATGTGTCGCTTGAAAGAGTCACTTTCTATCTTCAGTTTTATTTGTACATGTTCACTTGTAACCATGACTTCTTCCCCAGTGTCAAGACAGCCAAATGTATGAATACGGATGGGAAATGATAGATGTGTTTAGTGCTGTTGGAAGGTTCATATGTGCAAATAGGTTGGACCTTCATTTTACCTTCATCAAACCTTCAGTTGTGATACCTAATACTTCATTCAGCCATGAGTGATTCTACATTCATTATACCTCCAGAACACAACATATGCATGTGAATACAATATTTTGGAGGTCTAATCTGTGTAGAATAAACCATGCATCTAGCCATCATTTATTCCTCATCAGTTTGGATTAAATGCATTTTGAAGATCAAACCTCTGTCCTACACATTAATATAACAAGATTTTACATGTTTTTTTTTTTTTTTCATAAAGCTCATATTCAGTGGTCCATAGTGCATAATGATGTAAAACTAGATATTGAGTCAAAAAACCTTAAAACGGAGCAAATATATTTTTTTGTTATTTCTCATCAGTATTCATAAATTTGTCTTGTTCCTGAAGAGGACATCATTACCACATGTGAACTTTGGCATCAAAATGAACATTGAGTGCAACTCCTTAATATGGCATGATTTCTGTGGACATACAACTTGCTCTACATGCTAACAGAGACCCTGAAATATATATTTCCACATTTCTGATGAGTTGTGCCAAAAGACGTCAGTGTTTTTCTCTTATATATTGGAAAGAAATAACATGGCCTGGCAATACAGTTAAATAAAGTAACCATTTTTGAAACTGTTACCCAAACTGTACAGAATGTTGCTATGCTGTAAAGTAGCATTTCTTATTTCTTATAATGACTGTGTGGTTGCTTGCTGTCTGTACTGTATTTATGTCCCATTTATGTCTGTGAGTTTCAGGACTTATGCAAGCCCAGTGCCCCAGTTGACATTATAAGTATACAATAATATATGTTCTAGCCCTCTTCAGGCCATGGAGTTAGTCCATTTTCATTGGGTGTAATAGCAGGGGAAGCAGCTGAAAATGGGAAATGGCAATGTTTAATTTCTTTCTCTCCTTAATCCCCCTCTCTCTTGCCACGGTTTTGTTTGCACGGCTGGAGATGCGGGAATCCTATGGTAAAGGTTAGACCAGGTCATTTTGTGTGGCAAAGAATTAAAAGATAAGTCAGGAAACGCTTATTTTAACATCAAGTGAAAGAGCAGGATTAGAGAGGGGTGAAGAGTCGGGTGGGTGGGGGCTGTGGGGGTGTTTGGGCACAGACTGGACATAAAGGCCTTCTTAATCCGTGAAATCTCTGCCAGGGTTAAAGGTCACACTTAAACAGCGGTTTGTGTGAAGATTAAGGCAGGGTGGGGGAGCGTCAGGGTCTCGCTGTCGCCCCGGGAGGAAATGAGTGGGATTTAGCCACTGTAAACCTGCCTCCGAACAGGGGACTGACTCCACAGGAAATGAAGAAGAGCACTGGCTTTACTTTCCTCATATGCTCTGGCAAGTCTGAGTCCTCCAATGTGTGCTGTGAGAGAAACACTCTTTTATCAGGAAGGCACAACACTTTTCATCACAGTACCTGTTGTGATAATATTTTCTGTATAGTTTTGCAAATTAGATCATTCATGTATCATTCATAGGCCTACATATTTTTTCATTTGCATAAAACAAAAATATAATAAAAGTATTTAGTTTTAAAATGGATATATAGTATATAAACAGACAAATCCTTCCAAGCCCCATTCAGCCTGTTCACGTATTCAGATAGTAATGAAAGACTGATGATGATGAATGTCACCTTTCACCATTTGTCATCAATTGTTATTCAATTACCCGCTGGCCCACAAAGCCAGGGATCGGATGGTTTCAGAGGGGCTTTACCGCAATTCCCAAGCATGTGTCCATAGCATGGCAAACTGCCTGCCACCACACCATCTGACCCAGACCCTCAAATACACTGTGTTACAATCACTCTTTGAATGGCATTATATGACTCTACAATGAAATAACTGTCCTCTGTATTTTAACATTCAGCGGTAGCAAACCTGGACACTGAGTTGAAAACATTATATTTACTTCAGCTCATTACTTTGTTGTAATGTTTGGCAGCTGCCAAACATTACAACATTTATTGTTTTATATTTACATTATATTTATTTTTTATGATGAATTCACATACTTAAGGAGACAAAGAATCATATTGATCACATAGTTTTTGCAGTTTTTGCACTTGAAACCTTCAGGACATAGTACTCTAGCTGTGCCATAACAGCACATAGTTTTCATGAAATAAAGCAATTATGATTTTTCAGATGTTTGTTTGCTCAAGCATGTCTCTGAGTTATTAGTTGATCCACGTGGTCTACATAATTACAAGACATTTACATTACAGCCAAAGCAATGGAAACAAACTTGACTAATAACTTTGCCTGGAATAAAAATGCACAGGGTTTAATCAAATGGAAAGCATCTATAGCAATCATTACCAGCATGATGATTCTCTGATGAAGATGCTGTTTTTCATTAATTAAAATGAGGCCTGATAATGTATTATTGGTGAAGTCTTATTTTTATTTTTGTGAATAGCTGCAAACTGTTCATAATGTGAAACTACTGGAACTGAAAGCAGCAGTATGACTGTTGGCACTGGCTAAGTAATAAGGAGAAAACTCTGATTGTTTGATGAGAGGCCCCACATATGAAATGAACAATCCCTGCAGTGTAATTCTTTCATATATATATAATACAGAATTAGATAGAACAGCCATATTTTTAGAATTTTTTGTGCTGTTATTGTTGTATATCATACATTTGAATAATAATTTCAAAGATGAAACAGATTTTCACACACACTTGAAAATACGCACACCACACACACACACACACACACACACACACACACACACACACACACACACACACACACACCGTTCTGCCTCTATATCTGTATTCTGTCTCCTCTCAAGTATAGACTTGACTGTGGGATTTATTCCCTTATTTCTTCCCAGCACAAGAATCCCAGTTGATTTGCTTCACTTCCTATTAATATATAGAAGAAAGGAACTATTATTAGTTCCCTTTGAGTCTTGGAACTTTTCCCAGTGTCCAAGAAAAGAGACTGACCCACAACAAATGCATCAAAGGAGGAACAAGGGTTGTGCATTATGCAATGGAAATGGGATACAGTGCTCATTAAGAAAATGTGTATCACATGGTGGCATAAAATCAATCATAACAGAAACTTTCTTGTCAAATGAACCATATTTTAATTGCCTTTCTTCTTTTTGCACCATAATTTCTCTTGAATTCTTTAAATATTATACTCTATTTCATACCTGTAGTACCTTGCTGCAGTAAGAGATTTGCTCTGAGTCACACTGCAATAGCACAGTACTCTTGTGGACAGTTGTGGTGAGGGTGTTGTTGTTTTTCTGTAACAGCATTAGCACTGTAGGGTACTCTGGTGCAGGAATGGTAACAGCCATGATTCATAGCAGCCAGAGTAGGTGCATCATGGGGTAAAAGGTTAGGGGTCATCTCTCTCTGAGTGGTCTTCAAACTACTTTTAAATGGTCTCCCATCCCTCCCACTCCCCTTAGCCTCAACCACCTGTACAATGTGTGGGAGGTAAGAAAACCAATTAGACTAGAGGCGAGGGACTGGTTATTCTCACTTGCCAGAGTGATGCTGTGTTGTGAGATATGACCACTCAGCCACTGAGGATGTTTTTGATAATAATCCATTGATCAGGCGTGTTTTGGGTGATTTTGGATCTTGTATGTGAGTACACACTCTGTATGGCTTCAAATGGCATACAACAAATCAGACTAAATGGAAACCCTAACTTGCTTTACCAGACAAACTAGATTTAAGATGTGTAGAATTGAGTTGACAGTCATTAGGCCTAGTCCAACAGACAGACACTAGCAACAGTGTAACTGAAAAAGAAATGGGGAATGTGTAGAACGCTGAAGGAAAATGTCACTTACTGGTGGATCACATGACCATTCACATGGACACCTTGCATGTTGCACCTGTACTGGTGGAGGGGGTTTAAATTACTCCCAGAGGGGTCAAAGGGTCATGGTTGGAATGCATGTTTATGCACTTCCATGGCCCAAACCCCATCAGCCCCCCACCCCTGCCCCCCACCCAGCTGGACACTCTGGTCAGTCTTAAATTAGCTTCCCTCAACTCACCCATCCCATATACACACATGTGCAACACACAGCAATGTTTCATCACTCATGTATGTACCTCTAAAACTATTGCTGATCGCTACCAACAACCAGAAGAAGATGAAAGTGATATGGAGTATTGCTTCTTTAAGGAAACCTTGGCCATGGACTACAGACAAAACCCAGACAATCATTTTAGTCTGGCCAATTACAACGTTCACTGCAATTAAACATTCCAAGGATCTGTTTTTATTTTATGTAATTCAATGGAAAACCTATTGTGTATTTGAAAGTTTGCCTGATATGACTCCAGCTTTGGCAAGACTGGATCAACATATATAATTGACTATATTGATACAGACTGGTTGCAACTGCACTGTATAAAAAGGGTATAATTACACGGCCTGGTTCTCTCCATTGTAAAGTAAGTATAATGAGGTAGTTTTGTTCCATGTCTTGAATGAGCCAGCCTGGTTCTAGCTATAGTGTGGAAACAGGGTTTAAATTGAACATCCTGATTCAAGCTCTACAGTGGGAAATGGCTCTTCCAGCATGACTGTAGAGTACATTGATATGAGTTATCTCCAGACACTGTAAGATGCATGTCATATGTTTATCTGTAAGGGTGCTTGGCTCTATAAAAATGTTAAATCAAAGGTTTGAGTTCAGTTTATAATGTTTGTTCTATCAGACTGCTGGTCGTTTTGTGAGATCCTCTATATTATGAGCATGGCAGTTTTTTTTAATAATACATCAAACTGGTAATAATCAGTCTTTATATTACCATCCAAACACACACAAACAAATTCCTACCCCCAAAATATATGAATGATATAAGAAACATCAATTAATTACTGTGTAAATTCCTAAAAAACATGGCGTACAACCAACAAATTAACAGATATGTAAATAGAATTTCCCTATCACATTTTTAGCTAAACCCACCACTTGTTGTTTTAACACTTCAATACCAAGAATGAGCATAGTGATCATTCTAATGCAGACTGCTAACATGAGCAGTGCTCAGCAGTCTCTTGGCTTTTTTTGTTGAAAAATGTGACAGCCGCCAGGCACTGTGGGTGTGCATTTATACTAAATTTAAACAGGCTGCAGCACATATCATTTGTGCTGAACTGTGAGAGGTCTGGTTCAGTGCTTTCATCCTCATGTACATGTTACCTTGTTGGACATACTATACTGTATCATCTATATTTCAGTCTTTATTCACTATTTCAAAAAATATATCTCGGACATAGTGCTATCTTAAAAAGATCTGCTCGGAGAGCACCAATTGCAGGACAGGCAACAGATGCATTGGTGCTATTTAAAGTTCCAGGTACTTTCAATTTGTAGTATTATATAACTCAAAATCAAGATGAGGGTATATTGCAAATTTAGTGTACCAATATCAACCCCTCATGAACAGCTATGGTACATTTAGTACATTTATACTGTTCAGTTCTGTGAAATTAGAATAAATTCACATAGTTGTAAGAAGACATAGGTTAAACTTTTTTGCTTATAATGAGATCATGAGCATGAGTGCGTTTTATCAGCGCATGGTGTTTTTCCAAAAAATTGTCAATGTACAACTGATTAGGAGCAGGTGCACAGTATTAACACAACAGTTGAAGAAACCGTTCAGCATTCACCCAGTTTTACCCCAGAATTGTTTTGTATTAATTAGAAAAACACTTCTATGAAAAAATATCTTGCTATTTTTTCCCCTGCAAAACCTTCTGCTAAAACACCTGTGACAGAAGACAACTTACAACGATAACAAATATGAACAAAAAAACATCAGGAAAACTAAATACAAATCATCTTATTAAAAAGTGCTGTTTAATTAAGGTAAACATTCCCTTAAAAGACAAGCACCAAGGCAACGATGGTACCTGACAAATCTCCAGACTTGTAATACACCCACGCATGTAATTAATAAGACAAAATATTGCAGGCAAAACATCGCACTTAGGCTTTCGAATAATAATGGCGATCGTACCAATGTACAAAGTGGATAATAACAATATGAAAAAAGTCCCTAATGACCCCGAGAGGTAAAGTGATTAAATTATAATCAGATTGGATTAATTAATCTATAATATTTATTCTTTCTTTGGTGAGGAGAGATTGGAGGCAGTGCATAGTGGTTGTGTGCTTGCCGCCTCTTTGTCTCAATAACAGGAAGAGCTCCGGGAGGAGAACTCTACAAGCCCCCCAGACAACGCAGGCATAAGGTTATTGCTGATATCAAACGCGCAGAATGCAATTATCTGTCACAACAAATAATTACGGGGGACGATAATAAGAAAATTAACATTTTCATTGTCTGCGCTTTATTGTCTGGGCGCTTATTGTGACGGGAGGCTTAAAGCCGCTCTGAATAAATTAGTGTACAAAGACACCTCCCTGGCGGTGTAAAGATGCAGCCATTAGCGAGTGATAAGCATGGGCCTTCTTCCTGAAGGAAGAGCGGGGAGAGGGACCCAGCCGAGGCCTGTGGAAGAGCGAGCAAGTAGGGAAGTAGGTGCAAACCAAAGGCTCTTAGAACTCCCGGCCCATGCTGCCAGACCTCAGGAAAAGTCGTAAGGACTTTCAGTCATGCATGACTTTAATGGCACGACCTACAACAAGCCTGTTTGTAATTGTTGAAGTATCGTCAAGTTACTTTTGTCTTCCTTCTTCAAGTCATATATAAGCAGTTTATATATAAATAAAGCCACTAATACACCTGTTTACAACAAACCAACACCCCCCCAGTCTCATAGGGAAAGTGATCTCAGAAACCGTCTTCTTTTTTTGTATGTTTTGACTGACACTTGCTTCCTTGAACTGTCCGTGCTCAGTCAAGGAGGGTAAATTCCAGGCAGGGAATATTCCCTCGCATTTGAACTCTCCCTTGATTGGCATGACTGGTCAGGGACGGCCTCCCCGCTGACTGGATTGTGAGGCGTCGCAATGCCCCTACAAGTTTAGGAAGCGAGGGTGGCAGCATATTGTTCCCTAACAATGGCCGTCAGAACAGGGAGGGTGAGTGGGGGGGCAGAAGGATAGAGGGAAATCGAACAATGGTTCGGAAGAAGCTCTTAGAGTTGTGCTTTCATGTGAGCTGAGATGTCTAGACAGCAATGTTCCACTCAGTGTCTTTGCAAAAAAAGAGAATGACAATAAAGAAACTAATAATTATGGAGCGCGGATATTTGCACATGGGACTGATCCTGCTGCTGTCGCCTCCTGCAGGGAGGTGCAGGAATTTCTGGAATTTGTGGAAGTTGTTGTTCCGAAAAATTTGCACCGGTGACTCCGCTGGAAGCTTTTGAACTGGAGCCCACTATGTATTAATCTATGTAAATCATTCAATTTTAAAATGTCTGTATTTATTATTCAGTAAATTGATAAAAATAAATGATTAATCAACTGGACAAGAGCTTCAGGCAAACAGGCCCTTGAAAACCAGCCTCACACTTGAGGGTAAAAATGTTAAAAATGGCAGTCTTGAACATTGCTGGGCTAAGTTAGCTCAAGCCCTCAAACACAAACCCTCTGGGGCTGGAGCTGGTGTCCTATCTTCAGCCAAAAGCAGGTGTGCAGGAGTGTGTGTGTCTGTGTGTTAGGGTGGTAGTAGTGGAATAAGGCCCTTTTTAGACACACACTAACTAGCTTGCTCCAATAAACCTTTGACCCCCTGAGCCATAAATCCCCAAAACAACTGCGTTGGTTGGAGCCACCCACAGCGCCCGGGCTGTGTGCGTCAGAATCAGCGCGTCACACAGACCAGCAGACTGCGTAACTTGATAGCCCCCGAGCCTCCGCCTGCAGAGAACCAGCCAGCCAGCTTGCCCTGGCCCTGCAGGGTCCCTCTCTGTGCAGAGCCACATCCCACCCGGCTGGGAGGGGAGTCACGGGCAGGCGTGCGGTGGTGGGAGGGGCTGCGGGGGCAGTAACTCATCCCATGCTAATGCCAGCCTTCAAACGCCCATCCACAGGATCTGTTTCATGGCTGCATTAACACTCCCCTTGCTGTATTACCCTCCAATTTGATATTTGTCAGATACAGAAATAATTTTTACGACCTGAAATGTATTTTTGGAAATGGAATTTTTTTTTCCCACTTTGCTCTCACCCCATCTTTCTTCTCTTCTTCACGTAAGCGAAAAGATCGCTTTATGCTGCTTCCCCATGCCTGTTGAATGTTTTTTTGGAAGGAATCCAGGCAAGCCATTGACTGTTCGCTGAAAAAATTAAGAAAAACTGGACAGATTTTGGTAATGTACCGAATCAGCAGCGATAATGGATAAAAAATCACTGTATCCTGGCTGGTACTGAAGAGGGGGGAGAGTTCTATTTGTTCTTCCCCTAGTGCTATGGCATAAATTGTCATTGTCTTTTTTTATTAATGGGATATTGACTTTTAAAGAGGAAAATGATGAAGTACTCCCTGCTTCAACCTTAACTGCTCATTGGCTCCTGGTGGGGCGGGGGCACCAAGGGGGAGATGTAAGAGGGGTAGGGCTAGGCCAGCTTGCAAACAATATGCTGTTGCCATAGTGATAGCCACATGACTCCAGCTCCTCTGCATAAACACTGGGCCTCCCTATGGTCTGAATCTTTTTTGGCTAGCACCACATGGGGAGGCACAGGGAGGAGAGAATGATAAGTGGGCATAGCCATGCTGCTTGCGTGTGTATATGCACGGCCAGCAGCAAACCCCTGCGCGAGATGTGAGACATCCATCCCAGATTCTGCAGTCTTGTTAAAATAGCCTGGATAGCATGGGAAATAATTTATGACCAACAGGGATCGGTAGTCAAATCCAAGACAGCCATCTTTAAATTGATAATACCCTCTGACTTCCAGCTACCCTCACCATAAAAACCAAGCTTGCAAGTCATGTTATTAATCCTGTACATCATTGGCTGCATATGGTATTTATTAAACTGTAAATGATACATCTAGTATGAAATATCAAGTGTAGCTTCTCTGGATGTAATATTATTTATTATTGTCTCTTTTTATTTCTGGAGAAGCTTTGAGAATCACGGCATGTAATGAAAGTCTGAATCACATCCATTCTTGGACAGAAACTCATATTCTTCCATATTAGGAAATTTGTTATGTAGTTATTCTGTATAGTATATTCCTTATCTGAGATGTCATTTGAGGACTTATCACAAGAAAAACGTAAACTGAATAGCTTAGGGAAGGAGAGGTTCTTGTGTATGATCCCCTCCCCACCCATTCCTGTCTGTCTCCCACACACTGAGACACTGGGCCCCCAAAACCCTTCCGTGGGCACTTTAGCCAAGGGCAGTGAACAGATGTGGATTTCAGCGCTTTTGGACTGATGGCTCAGGGGTCTTGTCCCCACATCAACGACCCTGTACCCCCCTGGAGCTAAGAGATCTAATGTCTCATCATATTGGATACTGAGCAACTTATCTGAGATACTGAGACCAGAGTCTGATCCCAGAATATTTTTATAGCGGACATAACACACATAATTTCTCTCTGCATGGCCTGACAGAATTACAAACACACCATGCTCATACACAATTCCACAACCAGTGCAGATGTACATTGACACTCACACTTACAAATGCATGCATGTATAACATCCCACAAATAAACACCCCAGAACCCCAATATGTATTCCTGCCTTCATCTAATTATCTACTCTCTTACTCTCTCACACACACGAAACACACTAGCATGCATATTGGTGTTCCTTTTACTCACTGACACATCATATACACATTGTTAACACACAAAGAAAGAAAGGAACAAATACACACACACATTTCGGCATACAGTAAATCCACCAAATACACACGCTCCAATCTATACATTTATGACTTCTCTCCCTCTCCCTCTCACAAACACACACACAATATTCCTGGTCTGAGATCAAGGCTTACACACGAAACAAAATATGTCATTATTTCAGGACTTAGTTTTGTACAAAACATGTACACTTTATTATTTCTTGCAGTCAGTTGGCTTAACAACCCACTTGACTGGACTACAGAAATTTTGCAATATCCTTTAAACATTCTGTAAAACATGAAGCTATTTTACAATATATTTTACAATATATGCATTACATTTTACACATATACCTTATGTACATATCCTTCAAAGTTAATTATTTAGCATAACATTTTTTTGCCGACATTAGACCCAAGGGGGAAAATATCTCTCTCCCTATTTTGTAAAAGCACCTTAAAGAGATCAAAACCTGTTTTTGTGTCAAATTGAGATAAATTTAATTAGGGGGTTCTCCTTGTTGAATTTTTTCTTGTTGTAGCTAAAGCAACCGTTTTGGGGGCAACCGCAGTCCCTACCTCCCCCTACCCCAACACCCCCCACTCAGGAAAGAGAGGCACAGACTGACCTCATTTGCATAAGAAAGTCCTGGGTTAGCCCTGCGGTCAGGGAGGCACAGTCAACAGCGAACCCCCCATTCAGCGCCCAGTTCCTTTTCGACAGTCGCCATTGAATCAATCATGTTTACTCGACCCTCTGCTTGGCCACCTCAGAGACAACCCTGATCACATTCGATTTGCCATGTCACTCACTATCTAAAACCCCCCCTCTACTCCTTCTGGGCCCTGTCTGCCTCATTTCAGCCACTCCCCAGGTCACATGACTGCTGTCACCCATCCATCATGCAGCGACGATGTGGAGTGCTGATTGATCTAATTAGCAATCAATTAGCCTTGTTACCACCAACTGTAATTACCTTTTATACAGAAGAAGAGAGTACAGCTGGTCACAGCTATAAAACGCCGGGGCCCTGGTCCCTCCCCTCCTGACCCGCCTTGAAGGGGGGGCTTAAAGAATTATGGGCAGGGAGCTGTAGCACAAACAGAGTCTCCAGGGGCTACTTCCCCCATAATGTGCTGAAATCCTGATTTAATGAATATTGGATAGCTGAAAGAAATTGGGAGCTTCATAGTAGCCTCAGTTTCCTTGGATTGGGGACTGTTGGATTCTGGCAGAGTTGGAAAGCATGGCCCTGTGTTGAAAATGCCAGGGAGAGATTTGTTTTGAGGCGAGGTGTTAAAGCAACACGTATTCTGTTCTGAGTGGTGTGAAGTCTTTGTACAACTGCAAAGAAAAAAAAACCCACACAAGTGTGCGCGCACACACACACATCCACACATATGCTCTCTTTAAAATTCCCTGGATAGGCTTCAGAGTTCAGCTATTGGTCCAACTGAAGGGAACTATTCCTTATTTCCCGGGAAGTGAAGACAGAGATAAGCGGTAGAGTCACCAGCACACCTCTCCTATGGGATACAGTGTTAGGATAGAGTCACCGTGGTAAGGCTTTCTGTGGGGTGAGATTGCAGAAGCCACCCCATCTGCATCCCCCACCCTCACAGCCCAGCACCCCTCCCCTCTCCACCCGACCCTCCTCGCCTAATTGAAATTCTTGTCTCCGATGTGGGATCTCAATAATCGGAAGCACATTGCATTTCTGGAGCTGTCCCTTGGTCGGCTGTCTTTAAGGTTCGCCTCTTCATTGCCTCAGAAAAAAAGACACACAAAATGCGGTGGTGTTTTTTTTTTTGAGCTGGCCCTTTGTTTTTCAAATCTCCCACGACCGTGCCGCGAGCCGCGGCCATCTGCAAGCACGCCGCGTCTTTGAAGCCCCTTCATCCCAATTCAGCGCTTTCACCCCCAACCCCCCCAGCGGCCTGTAAAAATAAATCACGCGCTCTGCTATAGCGCTTATAAATATCTCTTTTCAACCCTGTTTACTTGTAACAGCACCCAGAGAGCAATGGCCGCATCTGACAAGCAGGGTTAATCCTATATGTTCGTATTATGCGGGGGTCAACCTCCACAGCATATATTTTGTGTGTCATTAACTTCCTGGCCCTGCAACGCGGGTCCCTGGGCGCATGGTGACTCGCAACATTAGCTAAATGGACAAAGCTGGAGTCGGTAATGAGATGAGTTAGTAGGGCTGTAGCCCATTCATCATCCTGTTCGCTCCAATATAAGTGTTCCTTTATCAGGTCTCTCAGAGCTGATGTCATCTCAGCAGGCATAAATCACCCATCAAGGGGGCCAACGGGTTTGGGGTGTGTGTGGGGGGAGTCACTGATAATGCCCTATTAGTGACCGTGTTCCAAAATCACTATTGACAAATGAATGACTGGATAAAGTGACCCGAGGGTCATTGTGTCTGCTTTCACCCTCGCCCGTCTGGATACCTCTGTTCTTAAGAGGATTTCAGTTATGTTTGTAAACAGAGAAATGCATTTTTTCTTTTTGTTTTGCCATTTTTTGTCATTGCCTCCCATTAATTATGAATTGATTTGTACTTACCGCTCTGTAAATCTCTGTAAAAAAATTCACAGCGTACTTCCAGCAAATCCAAGTGTCTGAGGGTGAAACTGATTATTAATCCTATGAGGAATCATTCAAAAGCATTTCTCTTTGTCACTTTCACCAGATCAAGTTCTTCAGTGTGCTCTCTTTGATTTACACAATGCACTAAATATAAACATCATATTTCAATAAAAAAGTGAAACCTCAGTTCTTTCCTATCGCTTCCATGGCATTCACTATCATAATTGCCTAGATTTTCTCATTCATAGATGAAGATTCCACACACGATAGTTATTTTGAACATGTGCCAATATGAGTAAAATAATTTGATTATCAAAGTAAAATACCACCTTGAAGAACATGTAAAATCACAATTATTTGAGTCCATCAAAGTGACATGCAAAAATTCTCATATTCATACTCAATATCTTTTTTCAACTAATTCACTTTGGGAAGGGCAGGGTGTGTATTTTTGATGCTGACATTTTGCTTCTAATCACAAAAGCTGCACAGAGGAGAGAATCAGACAGAACAACTGACTGCCAGATATTGTATCCCAAGATGCCTCGGTCATCTGGATGTGTCATGGTCAGCTGGTTGTGAATACCAAAACCAAATCCAAATATGGTCCCGTCATTCACCAGCAATAAATACTTATTTTCTTTCATGTTCGCCTTAGGTCGTGGGGGGTCATTTCCTGGCCTTGTTGACCAGGCCGGTGGGATTTTTTTTAATGGCACGGATGGGATTAAAAGAACAGATTGCAAGTTCCCATCTTCCCAGAGTACGTTAAATAATTACACATGTTGTGAATTTTTCCTCCATCCGATCCCAGAGGATGGGACAGGGGAGAGGCAACCCAGGGACATATGAAAATATGATAATATGATAATGTGATAAAAACTCAATATGACATCTTTCTCTTCTCTTATTCTGTATTCTGTCAGAGCTTTATGAAAGCTCAGATGACTTGAATTAGGAATTTGGGTTAGGTTTAAGTTGAGGATGGCCCAAAATGGATTTTGTTTGCCAGTTCCCTAAAATGATGAAGTGAAAGCCACACA
The DNA here is from genome assembly GCA_022829145.1 of Albula goreensis. Taxonomy (NCBI): domain Eukaryota; kingdom Metazoa; phylum Chordata; class Actinopteri; order Albuliformes; family Albulidae; genus Albula; species Albula goreensis. Next base: position 16,897,811 of record CM040745.1, read on the forward strand.
CAACAAGGACACACAAACCAGATAAAATCACATTTTTGAAATATAAAATAATAAATTTGCAATGCTGCTCAATCAATGTCATAACCAGGGCCACTGCAATAAGAGTCATATAGTACTACTGATCCAGTCTGTTCCTTGTGTGGGAAGTTAAATTGCTGCTGGTAGTCATTTCTAACTGGCTCATATTCCCTGCAGTGAAAAATTGGGAAACTGGCGTACTGTTTCACTAATGATAGACATGTGAAGTTTCAGTTTTGTTAAACACATTTTATTTGCTACTTTCATTGTCTATTCATATTTTTCTTATTTTTATTTTGTGCTTATTTTCTTTTATTTTTTATTGTATTTATTAATGCATTGTATTTATACATATATTTATAGATATGCCTGTCTGATCACAACAACATGAAATAACAAGGTTGCTCACCAGTATGGGCACTCTCCGAAAAAAAAAAAAAAAAAAAAAAACATTCTTCTCACTCTGCCAATCCACTGGTTGAGCTTTGCAGATCTGCTGCAGATGGTGCAGACAGATAGCAGGTGCCCGATTGACCAGGGTGGTTATTGCTACCTGGGGAGATTCCTGCTGACAGGAGTGCTCCCTCCCTCAGCTGCCCAACAGGACTCCTGACCGCAATCACAATTTGATCTGCTCCCTAAAATAGGTGGCATTACCATATGTTAATGGACAACTGAATAACTGTGTGTATATCTCACTGAATTATACTCACAGTTTTCTATAGAAAGGTGTTTTTCAATAAACTCAAAGATGAAATTAATGGCATTGTCCCACCCTTTACAGAATTCACAATGCTTCACTCTGGTTTCTCCATTGTCTACATTTCAGTGGTGATTGTGGGACTGAAAAAAATTAATTGATTTCTTGTCTCTTGTTGACAGTGCGAAAGACCAGATCCCATCAAAGCTCTCTCTCCACCTCCCAATTTCAAATTACTGTCTCAGAGAATCTGGATTCATTTATTCCTAATGGCACCACAAATGCCCTGACAGTAAAGGAAATCTCTCCTGCAACAGGGCACACTCTTGGCATGAATTATACACGTTATACACAGTCTAAGAGCTTACTTGCGCGGTAGACCCCTAATTGACTTAATCTAGCTTAAAAAATGTAAAATGCATGATTTTCTGTGGAGGTTGGATTTTAAATATGTAACTGTCTTCAAGAGATTTTCACAAGGGTTAGTCATATAAATTGGATTGCGAGGGTGTTTCATGAATCAATTGGGGCAGGTTATCACCAATATCATGATTTCATGTGGCTACATCAATAAAATAAACTTATTTGACTTTGTGTGTCATGTATAACATTTGCATACCTTACAAATTAGTAAACTAACATTTCCATCGATTGTAGACAAGACAATGAGATAGTCTTCCAGAATGGATGAGTCATTTGATGAATGAACCAAAAAAGCCATTATCTTGACAAGCACACTCCATAAAACTGGGTCATCTGTTGCAATGAGACTGGAGAGAAAGAGAGACACCTACTGCCATGAATGCTGAATGAAGGTGAGGATCAACAGGTGAGTCCAGACAGCAGCAGCATGGCCTTGTTATCCATCTCATCTGGGACTGACCAATGCCATCAGTTGGATCTCCAGTATTGTTGTGGCTAATTTAGGTTCCACTGTATCACTCCTGTCTGCTTGGAACTTGTGCATGTATTGCTATGAAATATATCAAGTTCAAAACATGCAAGCAGTTAACACCACAACCAAATGATTCCAGTTAACACATCCCATTCATTTCCCATTGCCTCAGCATGATGTTTTATTATAAAAACTGGAAGTCTGACATTATTTATGTCCCACGAAGACAGGCAGAAGCATTATTGCATCACCGTCAAGTGGATGGATACGTAAGTAGCTGATGTGAATTTTCAACTTAATTATGAGGCACTTTGTTATATTCTCCTATTATTATCAATTTGCATGCATGAGTTGGAGCTTGTTAAAGGTAATATTACTCTTACCATGTGGAAACATGGAAGGATTTTATCAGGAAACAGTCTTGGGAACATGGGAGTCAAGGGGATGGTACAGGCTGATGACCATGTGATTGCAGCCTTTGGAAAAGGATCATGGGTAATGTTTTCTAATATACAGATATGTGTTTTTTATTTGAAGGCAATTACTTCAAAGGATAACAGAACATTTTTAAAATGGTGGTTATTAGTTCCCATTGTTTGGGGTGTATCCTCTCTTCTTGATATGACAAATCCCCAAAACATTTGAAAAAGGAATTCAGTTCTAAATAACTGAATTTTACGGGAGCTGCTATGGAACAGGGATACAGTGTAATTATTTGTGTGAATATATGATGACTGTGTCATAAAATAGGCCCAGGCAACCTTGCTGAACTAATATTAATTATTGATTACATATGATATTGACTAGATTAGATAAAATGAGTGGCTTTCATTCATCAGACCACAGAGAATCATTGTGTTGCATTTTATTCTCCCAGTCCAGTGAGGAGATCTGAAACCATGTATGCAACTCTCCACCATTTTTGCTCTCTCACACCTTTCTCTACCTTTCTCTTGCTCTCTCTGTATGTCTCCTTCCATCTTTCCTCTTAGGGTGTTAATGCATACGAAACCATGCCAGCACACCATCAGTCTAAGTCAGCTTCCCTGTGAATGGCGGCAAAGCTATGAAAAGACAAGGAGCCACTTGGGAATATGAGGAGGCATTGTAGTGAGCTTTGCCAGAATGCTCCGCCAAAAAAAGCCTGTGCTCTCCGTCGGCAGGCGGCCGCTTGAGGAGCGTGGGCTCGGCAGGGGGGAGGGGTGGTGAGTGGCTCCTCCATTCTGGTGCTGTTGGTGGGAAGCCAAGGTACGTCACCGTTTGACGGCGAATCGGCCTGTACACCTGTCCCCACCAGCTGGCAGACATAACCTGTGTCAAACGGCAGAACGTGTCAGAGCCGCGTGGAAACCGACCCACCTGCCCGTCCGCCCAGGTGCCAGCCAGAACAGGCGGGGGGTGGAGCCCAGAGACCAGGGGAGGGGGCGGGGCCTGTTGCCATCCCATACCCCTCTGAAGTCCCTGGACACAGACGTGTGCAGGGAGTGATAAAGATGGGGAATATCCAAAACAATGCAGTCCCCTACTCCACCATCATTTGCATGGGGTAATTACTGACAGCCCGCACCAGTGGCCCATGGGGGGCGTTGTTGAGAGATTAGTTCCCTATGGGTTGGCCAAAAAAAGGTAAAGAAATGAGGCGAGGAAAGGTCATTCACAAGGTCTCCAGTTTGGCAATGAATTTTTACCAATGCTTCCCTCATAAATTTCACTGGCAGGGGCGGCATGGATGCTTTGTAGAGGCCTGACCAAGGAAGCAGATCCAGAGTTTTTGGTGGGGGACATGGGGGACATGGGGAGGCTCTGAACAAAGAGAAGACCCGGCTTTGGCTGCGTGATGTGGGGATTCGGTGAGGCGCAGAGCTGTGCAGAGAGCAGAGATAATTTCACTGACCTCCCACCATTCCACAGATGGCAGCCAGCTCGGCCTCGGGGGCTTCCTTCAAAAGGGCGAGGTAATAGGAGAGGAGGGAAACATTCACTACAGGACCCATTGTGAGAACGCCAAATCGTATGGAAATCTGGCCTATCCTAAAACATTTTGTTGTGAGGTAACTTTAAAAAAACATCAATTGATCAGTTATAATGCAGGGCTATTTGAAGTTGTGCATTCCTGATGATTTTTTTTTAAAAACAGTCACAAAATGAGCGCAACTCCAATCAGCCCATGCAGTATGTTTCTGCCAAACCCAAGCACTGTACCTTCTATAGGTATGGGCATTTGTGAGGAAGTTATTATATTATGTAAAACAAAGCATTCAACCAGGCAAGAATGAGGGTCACAGCAATCACCTATAAAGCTGTGCAGTAATAGGCCAATTATCAGGGTCGACTTACATCTGATGTAATTACAGAGGCTATGAGTCTCTACTATGAGCAGTCCCTGTGTGTTAATGTAACAGTAAAAACAATGATGATGATTACTGTAATAAAACACTATCGTTTCAGCTTCTTGAGCCACAGCCTTGTGCTGCCGTGGCAATTTTCCTTGCCGAGGTTTGAGATTGCAGTCGACAGAACAACGCGGTGCTACATCTGCGTGACTCCACAGCCCCTCCATCACCTGCAGTTAGCCGCTTCTCTGGAGCTGACAACTGGATAATAGCTTTTTACTTTCAGAGAGCAGAAACAGTTGGAAAGATAATGTGATTATAATTCATTATTCAAATAGGCAGGTGAAGAGATCCACAAGAACAAAGAAAAACAGAGAATACAAAAATTGGTGTCAATGCATTCTTATTTATTATTTTTTTAATTTTGCAAACTTGGTATTATTATATTATTATTATTATTATTATTATTATTATTATTGTTATTATTATTATTATTATTATTATTACAGTTCCCCCCACTTTCCCCATTACCAGTTGTTAGAAGGAAAATGATGAACAGTACGAAAGATTTATATATGTCTTAAGTATGGGTTTTTAAGACAATGGCGCCTGCTGGCTGTCTACAGGGGAGCCATGAGTTTCCATGATGGAAGCGATAAGGTCTGACATGTGTCTTGTCTCTTCTTTACCTGGGGCTGTCCATTTCCTCAGCCAGGGGTGTTCAGTTTGATTCCACACAGGACGGCTCCCCTTCCTGTGCTCCTAATGACTTAATAAGCCCTGCCATGTACTCACATACATTTCCTTAAAATTATGGAGACATTAATGTTAAAGATTTTACTGCTATTCTGTATATACTGCACTGTATTTTGGGAAAATGAGTTTCTGTGACTGTGTACAGCTGATTATCTAAGTGGTAAGAGTACGCTGAGGGGGCATTTTTGGAATGCTATCCAGTACGCAAAATGTCCCCCAGGTGATGAAGCTGATAATCCTATTGTAACATTGTGGCCTGGGCACCAGTTACAGTTTATACCTGTGTGTACATTTTCTGTGAGCATACTCTCACGAGTGGCACCTTATCAAACTGGAATCTCACATTTGTCCTCCAGCTGATTCCTGTAAATTCTGATGGGGGTGGGGAGGGGGCAGCTCTATAACTTTATTTTTGGCTGTACCAAGGCATTAAATTCTTGCAGATGTCACTGTTAACTCATCCTGTGCCATACTCCAAGAGTGCAGTAAAAATCAGGCTCCGCTTTTAAAATATATTTTTTTCTGCTATCCTCTCAAAGAATCTGTGAGACAGACAGACAGAAACATGTGATGGATTGTGAGAGATTAGTCAGGGGAATTCTGGGCATCTGGGCAGATCTGAAAGCCCATCAAAGGTGTCATGTTGGACATCTGGGATGAGTGTTTGTCTAAACTGTGATTGTCTGTGTGGTCATGCTGTATAAATGGAGACTTTAAGGTGTGTGCCATTGTGTTGGTGCTAACAGCTTATAAACTGCCTAGTGCCAGGCTTTCATTGAGACTTCACAGCAACACTTTCCAAAAGCCACTTCAACAGACCAAGGGCTGTTCGCTAATTACTGGATACATTATTTCACAATTTTATTTTGAGAGGGACATCAAAAATGATGGATGATAGATAGATAGATAGATAGATAGATAGATAGATAGATAGATAGATAGATAGATAGATAGATAGATAGATAGATAGATAGATAGATAGATAGATAGATAGATAGATAGATAGATAGATAGATAGATAGATATTGACACATTCGTTTCATTTTTCATTGCACAGCCATGTCCTCTGGAAGCAAAGACAATTTGTTGCCACATGGCACACACCAGCACATGTTCCCTGTCTTGGAGAAACAAACACAGTCTAGGACAAGATTCAGGTCAAACTGGGAAAAGATATTTGTCTGTGACAGTGGGGTCATGGCTGACATGACAGTTACAGCATGGGACTTTGGTGTCGCCTTCTGTAGCCGAGGCCTTCACACAACCCCTGTCCATGTAATGAACTGTTCAACATTAGCGTACACATAATGAAAAGTCACCTCCGATATTCCCCCACACACAGAATTCACAGGGATCTGCCATGGAGAACAGGACTGGTGACTGGCTCCCATTTAACATTATATTTGTGTATAGAGCTAATGGGAGCCAGATGTCTCTGTTGTCTCCCAAGCTTTGATCTCTGAGATCAGGGCTGAGAAACTGCGGGGAGAGAATATCATCCCGAGACCAATGCTGTATTTTGGAAGAATCACAGCTACTGTGTTGGTAAATTGAGAAGGAGCCCTTTTGTAATTGCGTGCCAAGGAACAGTATTCCAGACATTCGGCTATGTCCGATATGAAACTGTCTCCAGTTCAGTAACTTGGATGGACAGAGGTGGAGACAGGAAAAAAAAGGTGAGAGTGAACAAATCAAATAATAATACAGAGGAACAGCAAACAAAATGCTCAACATCTTAACGAAAAACCTTCTCTGTATGCCCTCAGTTAACTGGCCATAAAGAGACAAATGTTGTAAATTTTCTGTTGTATTTATCTGTTGATATGACTAAAGAGAAAATAGAATTAGTATTTCATATTTCATTTTCTTCTTTTTCTTCTTCTTCTTCTTATTATTATTCTGTAAAAACATGTTATTTTTACATAGTATTGTATTGTAGGTCATTTTCAGTAGGTCATAGCTCCAGGTGATGTAAACTGACAGTTCGCTGTTTGTTCAGTGAGAGATAGCATCTCCAAGCTGTGTTTGTAACCCTGACATGGGTTCTAATTTGTCACCTGTAACACAGAGCAGATTCATGCTCCAGGCTATGAGCTTGACTCTGGGTCAATGGGAGACACACCTTGAACTCGACCCGAGACACGCCATGAAGCTCCAACTACAGATAAACCTCTGACCCCAACATTCAATAAAGACTGCTCTTATCTTAGGAACAGTGCCATTCAAAAGGGAAAAGAAGCATCCCAGAGTATTATGCTGCTGTCAGACAGCTACATTTTTTTTACTTTCATATTAATGTCAATACTATGTAGCCATGTCATTTTACTGTATATGTTATTTAAAATAAACACTTTTATGTGACTTTCAAAATAAATCTAGCAGATTCTGAAAGAGGTCAAATTGTCAGTGCCCAGATTTCAGGTGCAATCACCTAGCAGCAATCACCTGGGATGGATGAACAATTGACAGGATAGTTGCAAAAACCCACAAAACAATGTCCACTGCATTTACCAATTAACTGAAAGTTACCAAAGAACTACAATAAATACACTGTGAGCTTTGCAAAGGTGATATTTTTAGTAGGATTGCTATTTGGAAAACACATACAAGGCTACTGTGGTAAGTTGACATAACCTGGTGTTATGAACACAAAATGTGGATGTCTAAGCATTGGAAGAAAGTCCCATGATCTTTTTCCTACATTTGAATAGGTTTATGTTTGTAGAAAACCAGAGGAAGCCTCCATACTATACAGGCTGTTCCCAGCTGTCAAACACGGTGGTGGATCTTGTATAGTATGAGTGGCCATCTTGTGGAAATCAAACACTGATTTCATTTTTTGAAGTCTCTTCTCCAAAACATGAGAGATGCACTTAAAAATACATGACTCGTTATTTGCAGATGAATTTTGGTGTTATGTTTAGGCCAGTGGGCTAATGCAACTTCCTACAGCATTGGATTTCTGAAGTGAGGAAGAACAGTGCACCAGAAGGCGCTGATCTCCAACTCCTCTTTCACTTTGCTGATAGGATGTTAGGAAGAAGGGGCTTTTGTTTGGTGGTGTGCAGCCACACTCTCATGAAATGTACTTAGGTGAGTGGATAACAGCCATAATAATGTAATGATTATGGCAATGAGCATGCTGAGCCCCGCCATAATGTAGTAATCCAGGACTTTATGGTGGTTCTCATATGCAGACATGAGACCTCTCATACACACACCAGTGTGTCGGAGCAAATAAGCTGCCATCGATCACCAAGCCACTAGTTTGAGGACAAAATCAGATGGGTATTTTCAGTTTAGAGAGCACTGAGTAGACTGCATGGAATGCAATCTCCTCACACTGGTACTTTTAAAATCAAATGTCTCTGTTCTCTGGTAAATTCCTTTGACAACAAAATGACTTGTAATGGCAGTTTTTGTTGTTCACTGAGGGTGTATTTATACTTTGTTTCCTGTTTTTTTAAATTAAGCTTTTTATTTATGTTAACTGTTTCCTTACTGTTTGAATATTGTTTTTTTTTGTAAGACACTAAAACAATCCCTAATAGCATTGGGACTGTGTTCTTAATAGCAGACACAAGTGAATAACCAGCCAACCAGGGAGATAGCATCACAGGATCAACATTATCTCCCAGCCCAGTGATTTATGGATTAATGCCTGTGCAGGAAGTGATGCTTTCTGCCGATGAGCCATGGCCGGATGACACCACTATCTGAGCGACAGGGAAGAGCTTCTAGGACGGCGTAATCACCCTAGGTAATTGCATCTAATTACTACCTGTCCAATGCTCCTGGATCCCTAGCAGCTCTGTAGGAGTGGTTGCTCAGCCACCTATGAATAAGAGATAAGGCATTTAGAGATTGTACCTTAAACTTCATGACCCTGGCTCTGCTGCTAGCTTTGAAAGCAACATGGACAACAAGATTCATTTGAACGATTGCCTGTCTTATTATTATTTTTTAGAGAGGAGGGCAGAAACATCTAGCGCTTCACAGGACATGAAGTGAAAAGGATGAGTGGCTGATTGCTGACCTTTATTTAAACTAGCATGTTTGTTAATTATGTGAAGCAGGATCAGTGTAATTGTCATATAAATTGTATCGCTTACTCAGGGGCCACCACTTACATGTGATGCTATTGAAGCAGGTGCAGCTGTCTCTCCAGCTTGTTAACAGTCTAAGGGTGTGTCAGCTAATGCACACGCTTATGCACTCACACACAGTGGGGTGTGCCCATGGCTGACCCGTACTGATCAGGAGTGATAGAGCACATGGATCTTCACCCAGACGTTTGAGGCTTAGATGAGGCACCAGTAAGGCTATTGGGGCTCCCCACATACTTTTTTGTCTGACAACCTTGAGAGAGGACTAATGAGATCACCCTCTAAACAAAGTACAACAAAGAAAGGGTGGTGGGCACCCACACCTGCCAGTATCTTGGAAAATAGAGCTAACAGTAAGATTATTTTGACTGGGTAATGATATGTAGGGTGTTTTGTGCTTGTCCTCTGCCATTGTGGGTAACCACCAGGTTATTGGCTTGATGGCTACCTGCATTGCTTCAGAAGATATCAAACTCTTCTGTGGCTATAAAATTTTTCTCAGTCAGACAGGGCCCTATTACCAAAACAAACTGTATTTGAGAGCCCAAGCAAAGACTGAGCTGACTATGAACAGGACACAGCAGTGTTTGCACAGCCACAGCAAAGGTGGATTTTAGATGGACATGTTCCATTGGCTGCAGCAGTACAAGCTCCTACCCATAACAAGCTAAATGAACATATAGATCAGGCTCTCCTATGGCCTGCGCTACCCCACTGGTAAAACTGTGGCCTGTGATGTGGAAACCTATCTCAAAGAAAAGTTTATCAGTATAATACGAGTCCTGGTGGCACGGGGATGAAAAAGTGATACATTTTGTTTTAATATCCAGCTGTTTATTACATGTAAAAAATGTTATGACATTTTTTGACAGATGATGAACTGGATGCAATTAAAACAGAAATCCCCTAAGGGTAATGACTCCAATACAAAGAATCATTGTCTGTTAGAAACCAGTACCACCAAGTACAACAGCCATGAGGAAAGCTTTAGATCTCATTCTAGGCAAAAAGTTTAGAGTGATATCTGCTAAGAATACATATTTTACTTATTAAGTGAAAGTATTAAAAATTAAAATCTTACTTTCAAGAATAAATGTGTTCCAAAAAGAGTGTTCCAATTAAACTGTCGAGTGGCAAGTATCACCAGGGTCCTCTGCAGACCAGAACATGCTATCACACAATAATGCAGTACCACAGGGAAGGGACAGGGACACACACTGTCTGCTTCCTGCATGCATCTCAACACTCCATTGCTCACTGTTCCTGTCCCTGTACTGAGTGCAGAGGGAACTGTGAGAAACAAGTCCAGTGATTCCGTGTGTGCTCCACTTTACCTAATTAAGTGGGTTCTGCAGGTATGACGATGAATGGGAGGAAGGGGAATGGTTGCTCCGTACAAGTGGATTGCCAAGTTGCACACATCGCCATGTGTCCCTAGGAGCAAATTCAGAATGGGTGGCTGCCATACAATCATTTTAACTGAAATAGCATTGCTTTAATGCAGCTTTATGCAGGGCCATTGTTTTACAGTACTGCATGTGTTTTGTTTGAAATCTGAAGTTTCATCAGGGACACATAAGGGCAGTGTCTTATTTTAGGATGATGGCAAAAAAGCCCCTTCACTGGGCCTTCCCACACACACACACACACACACACACACACACACACACACACACACTGATCTGTACCAGCTGTGGTGTAATGTACGCCGTGAATATCAGATCTCTGAAAGTTTTCTAGGACATTGAGTTATGACCCGTCTCAGCCCAGGGCGCCCCCCCACAGGTTCCTCTAATGAACTTTTTTTTTGTAGTTTCAAGAGCAGGTAGTGTATGGCATCAGACAGATATCTCTGGCTTCAGTTCAGACACACACCTCTATGGATCAGCCCATTTTTCTGGAAGGTGGAAGGGAAAAAAACAACAGCAAACCATGTGACATGTGAGAAAACCATGTATGCTGCGAGTGTTTCTGTGCTCCATTCTGTTCACAAACATTTATGGATTTCATGGACATCACTGTTTATAACAGTTTATACCTTTACTTTGGCATGAAAAACATTTAAAATAACATTTTTTTAATTGTTTAAATGAAATATCTGTTAGTGAAGGTCCAAATGAGGGCTTTTCAGGCTGATGGTTATCACATTGTCGATTCTGTCTTCTTCAGGTCATTAATGGAGTGAAAGCTGAATCTCATAATTTAATGATTGCATTTTCTTAGGTTATTATCATATCTTCATTGACCATCTATGTATAATTTTCTAGAAAAAAGTAAGTAGTTGCATTTTTATTGAGGCACTCTATTAGTCATGCAAACAAAAAAGACAGTGTTTTTACTTTCATCATTATTCCATCTCTCCTCAACCACTCTCAATCTTAAGCCACTCACTCACTCACTCACTCACTCACTCACTCACTCACTCACTCACTCACTCACTCACTCACTCACTCACTCACTCACTCACTCACTCACTCATCCGTTCACCCACACACTCAAGATTGTTAAAGAGTCTGCAGTGAGTGCAGGGGGAGCCAACAGCCATTATAGAACAAAAAGTATGACAAACATTAAGGAGTGGATTGGAGGAGTATCCCTTTATAGAGTTTCATGACTAGACTACATGTTCCACAACATATGTTATAGTGTAGCACTCTTTGGGCTTAGTGACTCCTACACAGGAACCTCAGGCACTTTCACTCATTCCTGAACGATATGTCACTGCGGTTCATAGCTGGCTCACAAGTGAAAAAATCTGCACAGTCACACAGATTTACATCAGAACTGGCATAGAACCATGAGAAGGATCACACCCTAAAATGCTCTTCAGGATACAGCTACGTTTGGATCCTGGAGAAAAAAGTGCATTTTATACATTGTCACTACAGTCACAAATGTTTGTTGTTTTTTTCTTTTTGTGTGTGTGGGTCTGGGGGTATGTGAATTGTAGTTGTCTTAAAAAAACTGTTTTGATATGATGTGCTCAACACACTTTTTCGTGCACCTGGTACAACTCTCCAATTCTAGGATTACAGGCCAACTCTGCAGCAATGGCCAGTTGCCTTTCCCTATTACTGTCTGAGCGTGCTCTGGGCCACTTATGTATACTGGCTACATGTTACTTTATACAATATTGATTCAACATTTCCACACTTCTACACTTCATATCACATGCTGAAATTGATTTTGACCTACAGCTGACTCCAAAACGTAATAAACAGAAGCGACATAGTGATCAAGGGGCTATTTAATTGTTGCTTTTGGCTCAGTTTTCTGCACTTTGATCTAAAATCACTGAAGGACCTTGGGCGCTAGACTAAATATACATAGTCCTTTTCTTTTCATTCTTGTTTTGTGTTTGTGAAACCCTTTCAATCCAGGCAGGGGCTTAGCTGACTAATGGGAATCTGGTGCCAGTGCTTGATTGATAGCAAACACGACCAATTGGAACCCCACCACTCTTAAAATTGATTACATATAAACCAACAGCAGTGGTTGCAGTTTTTCATTACACAAAATGGAGAAGTGATTTAATAATTCTTTCCATCTTCGATTCCATGCAAGCATGCTCGGCAGAAAAGGATCACATAGATTTTAAACCATATGTGCGACCGTGTAGAAAAAAAAAGAAAAATATTTGATTTCACTGCATTTTTCAGTACAGGCCAGATGAATTAAAGAAATGTGTGTGAGAGTGCATATATATATATATATATATATATATATATACATATTTTTTGTTTTTTGCATTGATATGTGTGCACACACTCACATCACCATGCCAGGCACATGCACACACATTTTGTCTGTCCTGTGTGCTGAGCCTGGGTCATATACCTAAGGTGGATTTAAGATGCCCCTATGAGTGATCACGTTATCATTCCTTCTTGTCAGTAGATTATTATATGGTGGATTTTTGTTGCTTGTATTAAGTTTCACTCCCCGTTTCTTCTGAGTCTTTCTGTCCTAACCCGCTGTGCCTACTCGTAGTACAGTGAGTTTTAGGACTTCATTAGTTTTCCCAGGAAAAGCCACAGGGCTGATTTAGTCGTAATCTTATACAATGTCTTTATAAAAGCCAGATCCCTCTAATTGAGAATCAGACTCAGAGATATGAAGTTCTGAAAATGAAAGACCCTTGGTCTACATTACAGAATCCAGAAGAAACAGAGCCATTGTAAAATATCTAAAGCTAAAAAGCAGCCATAAAAGTGATACTGAGTCATCATCGACAATTGTGTTGGGGTGGACAGGCAATCTGGACTTAAGGGAGGTTTTCCCTGACCTTAGACAGAAATATGAACAAAAGCATTGGGGGAAAAGTGAAAAACATTTCAAGACAATGTAGACAAATATGATACTTTCTGGGGACGGTGGATGCACATTAATCATTAAAGCTATATTTCTCATGACATCTTGTGATCTGTGTTGCATTAGACGAACGCGAGGGTGCGTTTTCAAACAGAGTCTTACAAAAAAAAAAAAATCCAAGTCTTGAAATCTTGAGATGTTCATTACATTGTGTGATGGTGTCTCATTTTTCTCAACAGGGACCTCTGGTTATTCCTTGAGAAAATGAAAACCCAGGGTAAGGGTCTGCTTGGAAAGAGCAGACAGTTATAAATCAGCTTTTTGTGGCTTTGACAGTGTGTTTGGTTCATAAAACTAAACACTTTCCCTGGGTTTCAAGTATTGTCTTTTTCCAGAGAATTTCAAATTAATTCCATGCTCCAATCACATTTACCAAAAGAGTGTGTTTAACCCTCAGACTCCCAGGATGTTTCTCTGTTTTCAAAATTAATTTAAAGATTGCGACACGTGTATTTGGCATGTATACCTTCACACTGTGAAATGTGCGGTAATGAACATGTAATACTACCTTTTCAAAAAAAATATGTTTGTTAGTAGTGTCTCTGGAGATAATTTCATAATACAATTTTTTGACTACTTAAAACTTCAACGTGAAATGCAATAAGCCATGCTCAGAGAGGTTAAGAGTCCTTGCAAATGAAAAATGTTGACAATATTCGAAAGGAAATGATAGCTTTTCACAAATATAACAAATGCACGGGGGGTGTGTTCTGATAACAGTTCAGAAAATCACACTAGGTGACCTTTACTCTAAATTTCCTCCAGAGTAGAAAATGCAGTATTAAATAACTGCAATATTTCAACACACTTTGTACTGAAATTGATTCAAAGACAATAAAAAACATGACAAATTAAAAAATAACATCAATGTATAACCAAGTCTTATGAAGTTTGGAGCCTGCGGGGTTATCTAATAACAGTTGGGTTCTATTTAAATACACATTCTATGAGCTGGAATTTCAGGCTCTTGAGTGATTATTCAACCTACTGATTAACCAATTCTCTTTGCATTGCAGAAATCCTGGCCCTCTGCTACCACCACATGCAAAGCATACACAGTCAAAGTTTATCCACCTGCACCACTTGAATGTCACTCCACAGAAAATGCATTTCCAGACATTGTGCAGTTGGCCTGTCCTCTGACTGACTCAGGTGAATGGTGACCACAGCAACAGACTCAGTAACTGTTCCAAGGATACTCTTTGAATTGCCAACTGGCATCCTCTGATCCCAGTCCCAGTACATGGTTAGAGTTTGGAGGAAAAAGTTTTGCCCCTAGTGCCAGTCCCCATGGGGCAAGTTGGCACTATTCAAAGGCAGTCAACCAATATGCTGAGAAAGGGAAAATACAGAACACCCCTAATTTAAAGCATTTAACATTTATGATTTAGATGATCCACAATTGAATATTGATGCACAATAATACAGTGCTTTTGAATCATCAGTGGGGTGTTTCACAAGACCTTAGCCTCTATCGTTTTCTTTTCTGGTGTGTCTTAAAAATGAGGTAGAAAGATTGTTGGTTCATCCTTTGCTCCAAACTTGGCTAATCTTGTGCTGGTTGATCTGGGCCTCATCATAACATCCAGTTCCATTGTATTCATTTCATGAAACAACTTTGAAGATGCACCTGTAGCTCATAAAAGATCCCCATTGACATGTCATTCGATGCATCAGTTCTCATTTTGAAAAAGAATGTTAGCTTTACCCATTAAAGTTTGTAGAAAGAAGCAGTCATTACGTCTCAGGGTGAGACTGCTACCTGCAGTGCACTCTGGCAACAATAAAAAGTTACCAAATTGGCCCACTAACGTGAACTTCTGAAGGGCTAGGCTTAGCCACACGCGAAGTATAATTACAGAGCAAACAGTCCCAGTTCTCGGTCTGAAATGAGTAAAGAGCATCATTCACAAAAATACATATTATACATTTCTGTATCAGTGGGGTTTTCGTATGTACAACAGGTATGTACTCAAAGTTGTTTCATAAAATGATTGCAAATGATTTCTAAGTTAGGTTCAGGCCTAAATGGACTGGAACACAGAGAAGGTTATCAGGAACACAAGGAAAACATAAATGTTTACTCACTCTGTGGTACACTGTGACTTGGGATGACAGCTAAATCTGGGTATTTATTTCACTTGTTATGTGAGGTGCACAGAGACATGTAAGACTAATATTATACGAGTTATACGGTCATTAATGCTCACCCTATGTTTATAGACTGCTCATGTAATATAAATGCCCATGCCGAATGTCAGTTAGTGTTCTCCCATAAATCAAAAAAGAATCACCAATGGCAACCTATGTGGGTTGGAACAGAATTTCTGCTTGCCTCTACGTTCCTCTGCACACCCTCAGTCACTGCTTTCTCTCAAAAGTTCTCAACAAAGCATATATGAGAGCCAGCTACACCAAGGAATTTCGGTCTGTGGAGGCTTTGAACAAACGGTCAAAATGTTCTGTGCGTGCGTGTGCATTCTGGGGGTGTACAGGCAGCACACGGTATAGATGCCAGAACCCAGCTATCTAAGGTATAACAGGGGTTCATTCAGACCGACGTTGAACATGGCATATCTTATCGGTGTAATGGATTGCAGACAACTGGAAAAAAATTGATCCGTTGAAGATAATTGCGGCAAATATTAAAGGCTTTTTTCTTTTTTTCCTGTTCCTTCTAAGAGTATCAATATGGACATTGATATGCTGTTTACATTGACATGCGTTTGATTTTGGAAAATTGGAAACATGTTTTGGGATTGTGCAATAAGGACTGTGCATTGCTCGTTCCCTCAGGGGAAGGCTATATAATATCCCTGTGGCGGTTTTTCTGCATGGCGGACGTCTTGGTACAATACGCTGTCCCTTTTCAGACTAGGAGTGGGTGGTGTCCTTCCTACCTCTGACAGACTTGTATTTGCTATCACCCCTGTCTTTAAGGGTACATGCATGCATCAACATTCTTGGGAAATGATGCTGTTGTCATGATATCATTCATAACACAAGTAATCATAGGTAAACTATATTCTGACTTCCTCTTTCACCTTGCATGCAAGAGTGAGAGTTACTTTATAACTCTATAAACCAATTTCATTACACTTAAATCCTTTAAAGAGATTAACATGTGCATCTAGAATCATAAATTAACAAGTCAACAAAAGTATGGAATGACTGAGAATAAAGGACTGTGTTTATTTACTGGATCTATTTTCTTTTTTATGCAAGAGGTTTTGAATAAATATTTCTCTGGGAAATATAAAGGGATCATTGTGAACATACTGAAAGCACATTTTACTTGATCAGAAAACCTGTCACTGAGTGCTGGCCAATGAAACTGGAAAAGGCTGTGTTTTTTCAGTCCAACCGCAGCCTGACCACAACAGACAACCACTGGGACCATCACTCATGAAATCCAATCAGGAGGGAAAACTGAGTGTCAGACTCAAAGGCAGAACCTGGTCAGGTTCTGTTCAGATCATTCAGGAATTACATCCCAAGTGAAGCTAATTATAATTAACACACAATTGCCATATTGACATAACTTATTATCTTTCTGCAGATCATGTCTATATTTGGTCAAAAGGTGTCACATACAAATATGTTTTTTCATTTAGTGAAAAGAGAAAGGCAGCCCAAACATTAATTCTGGGGTTAGCAGGTAGTTGGTATCCAGGGATGAAACTGAACATTTTGGCAAAGGTTTTTTTTTTTCATAGACTTCAACAACACCTGCACAAGTACTACATAACACTTAGACATATTACTAAAATGAGTGTGACTCCAATCAACAACAGAGTTACTAACATCAGGTAGAGTTCTGAGCTTTACTGTGATAAATTAAAGAAAACAACATTAATTTAGGAATGCAGGTACTTTTAGTATGTTGCTGAAAAACAACAATCCATGCACAACAAAAATGTGTCCCTCTGAACTCAGACTATAGCCACTCAGTGGAGTGCTCCAGGGTTATTAATAATCAAACATCCATTTATAGGAGAAAGCATTTTAACCCATCTATGAGAGAGAGGGACAGTGAAGGGAGAGAGAGACAGAGAGCGAGAAAGAGAGAGAGAGAGAGAGAGAGAGAGAGAGAGAGAGAGAGATCTGTTTAGCGGTAGTAGCCACGTGAACTTTGGCTGAACTCCAGTGCTTGGCAGGCTCCATTATGGCCTGCATGGGATGAGGCGTTTGGGTTTGAATCTGAGAAGCTGACATCAGGCAGACAGCAAGACATGATATCTTATTTTCCTGCTCCGTGCTGACACAAATTCCACTCCACTTATTATTTTCTTATGCCAGTGATAGTTGCGTTCGAAAATTTAGGCATTCCGTGCACAGATGTGAGCAGGACTGCTTGTTTTTCGTTTAAATAATTTGCAGATTGTTTTTTCTTTTCCCTGTGAGGGCAGATAGAGACATTGCTCCCTTCGTACTCTTTATGACTGAAAGATATCCTTGACCCACGAGAGCCATCAAATTAAGTGGAAGGGGCTCTTATGCATGTGTATGCAATTTCATCTGCCAGTCATGTATATGTGTATGGACACGTGTATGTGCATGTGCGTGCTTGCATGTGTGTGTGCCTGTACACTTGAATTGTTGTGTGCCAGCACTGCTTTTTGGGGCATCAGTGCTATCAGCAATCTATTTTAAAATCTTAAATATTGCAGATGGATTGCCATTTCAATCCACATTTTTTTATAGTTCAATACCTGCATTTGAATTAAACCTATGCATGTATAGTGTTGCAAAAATCCCATTTAAGAGCAAGTTTTCATTCATGCATATGACTGGAGATAAGCAGAAAACACTGTAAACGATTCACCGTTATAATCAGATCACTAAAATTTGCTGTCAGTGCATTGCATTTGGTGAATACTTTAAAAATAGAAAACATTTGTGGAACTAAATGAGAAGCACCACAGTGCCTAAAGGCAATTAGAGGCTCTGAATTATTGGCATTCTGTCCTTCTCCACGGGGAGCCAAGGATGACATTTTTAATTAGAACTATCTCCTACACCAGTATACAATATACTCTGTCCCATGTCTTGTGTGATGCTAAATTAGGTTTTTTCCAATAACTTTTCATACAGTCTAACAAAGCATTAATGGTACACATTTTTACTTCCTGTTAATTTACTGGCTATGAATAATGTAAACATCCAAATGAAAAAATACGTTAATGAAACGCTACAATGGAAAAAGAAAAAAAAAAGCAGCCACAGCATATAAATGTGTGTGTGTGTGTGTGTGTGTGTGTGTGTGTGTGTGTGTGTGTGTGTGTGTGTGTGTGTGTGTGTGTGTGTGTGTGTGTGTAGAATGAACATTGATATATTTGGAATCAGCTTTAATGTAATAATGGAAATATATTTATACACTTGATTTTTGTATGACAGAACTTTGCTGTATATACACTATATATATACAGCATAAACAGTATGCACTGCCTCCATTCCCAGTGCATTTACTGTATATTTCAGAGGTTCCACTGTGTGTTC
Organism: Albula goreensis; assembly: GCA_022829145.1. Taxonomy (NCBI): domain Eukaryota; kingdom Metazoa; phylum Chordata; class Actinopteri; order Albuliformes; family Albulidae; genus Albula; species Albula goreensis. Next base: position 16,916,489 of record CM040745.1, read on the forward strand.
CATACTGCTTCTTCATTTAAAATGCATGTGATATCACTGCAGGATCTACAGAGGAATGGTTTCTGACAAGTCCAAAGATCCATGGAAATAAAGGACATGAAGATGGATTAGATGTTGAAGCAATTTCACCTCAATGAACCGACTTTTCATTAAGGGTCTCTAATACACGTGTAATTACACTGTAACTAAAGATGCACAGTGTACACAGTGCAGCAGCAGTGTGCACATGCATTGTTACATAATACCTGAAGTTGTAAAATATCTGAAGATATTTTGGCTTTTAGTACATAGTAGAATACATTGCAAATTAGCCCAGAAAATGTAGCATGAATAATTAGTTAGCATATATAATTGTGAGTGTGGAAAAGTATATTTGAGACTGCAGTGAAACCAGGTGGAAGACTTAAAAAGTGTGACAAATATTGTAACATTGAAATACCTTATAAAATATTTTATGTATAAAATTGTTACATTATATTACCCATGTTATTACTATTTACATATGTCTAATTAAGAATAATATAATGTACTCCTGTATATTAGATTGAATTTGACCATCCCCATTTGATTTTTAACTACTCTTAAAATGTATCAAGCAGTGCTGAAATCTGATCGACATTTTGTATAAATACATTACAAGAACCAATATACTTTTAATCTTAATTAATATAATTGAGTATTTACTCTTCAGGTGTAAAACAATCACAAAATGGGTGTCTAGAATACTATTTAGCTGCTAGGTGAAAATCAGACCTTTGGTACTGCCTAGTATGATAGTTTAGCTAGCTCATTTATCTATGAATAAAATGTACCTATATGACTAGTCAGATATTCTTTCTCGTGATCAGGAAAACTCCACAGCTAAAATCATTTTTATGGCTTTCAGACTGCCTACCAATTACAAAAGCATTGTTTTAAAAAGCTGTTGAAAATACATTCAGTTAAGAATGCTGAAATAATTTTATCCGTGTAAATTCTGCCTTTGGCAGCCTCAACTGTGGGCATCAATTATAATACAGCATGCATAAATAAAGGCAACTCCACGATGCTAGTTAACTAACTCCTAAACATTACTCTTGTTTAATGCTTAAATAAAATACAAAATGTAAATTAAATTTACCTATTGTGTATTTTTTAGCTATATTAGTAGACTGTTTTTTTTATTTTATTTTGAGAAACATTTCCTCCATTTAGACACGGCCATCTGTATGTGATCTTCCACAGACTTAGATTCACAGCAGACAGGTGTTCCAGAGTCATATTTGTTTCAATAAAAACATTTCAAGTAACATAAACAAATGTTCTCGACTATGTGAGCTATAGCAAAGGTATTCCCAGCGCTTCTTTGGACAACTTCTCAACAATATGCATTGTTATTAATATTAATTGAGCAATGGTCTACATCAATAATTCACAATGTACCCATCCCAAAAACAAGAAATGGGACTGAGGTAAAGCCATTAGTCATGGTTGTTTTGTGCAGATCACACAATTGCTATTCCTATAGGATTGTCAAAAATTTGTTTGACAAGTATTTCAATTTAAGTTGCCTTTCCCTTCTCTCACTTCTGCCCACATGCCATGGGTCAACGATTCTCCAAGTCTCAGCATCTGGTCCAATCAGAGGCGGACATGCTGAATATAAGATGACAAAAACAGATTTGCCTGTTCTTCTTGCAAACGTCTGAACCCAGAACAAAAAAAAAAAAAAAAAAATAATGCGGCAAAATTTGTGAGAAGTGATGCCAGCCAGCCATTAGCGATTAGCCTTTCATCGATGTGAAACGTGCCTTTACAGCAAATGCACTCTCAGACTGTTGGGTGAAGAGTCAGATCTGAGTTATGGCTTTCTTCCGGATTCAGCATTGGGACAGTCACCAGGAATCCCCTGACAATAGGAAGCAGGAAGCAGGCCAGCTGCAAGGAGCTGAGTGAATTGATTACTGGCCCACCTCTGATATATGATCTTGGATTAATACTGTGGAGAACATGAAGCCAGGTGTTACTACTGTCGGTTTTTCTGGAGCTAGGTTGTGACTAAAATCAGAAGCTACACATTTGCTGGGGGAAACAACTAAGGCAATTGTAACTGAAAGTCTTCATTAAATGTGGCAGGGTCTTGATCATCCCATGCACCGTGGCTTATTGCCACGTTGTGCATGTGTATGAACTCAGTGTGTGTAAGTGTAATGAGTGGTTTTTACACAGGACCCACACAACCCCACCCAGCTCTATCACGGGGACTTTACTGTGTTTTGCAAAATATATGGGAGGAGCCCTTGCCACAAACTGCAAGAGTTGTATTGCGACACACATGGCATGTGCTTCACTGTCTGCTGCAGTAATGTATTTATGGCTTAGAGCATTGTTTTATTTAAGCAGTGTTACCCCAATGATGCATTTACTTAACATTTTATTTTCCATGTTTAATGTCTGCTAGGTATGTGTTCACTATTTGCTATGACATTTTGACATTTTATAACCATGACATCGATATACCTAGTTCTTCTGGGATCTGGTGAACTTGTGAACTCTGACTTGCAACAAGTAAACTCGTTCCTAGTTAAATGGTAAGAATTAAATACTTTAAGGTCAATGATTGGAGGACCTTGAAATATTTGATTCTTTCCATTTAACCAGGAACAACTTTACTTCTCTGTGTCAAGCGTGAAAAAGTTTAAACCCTTGCAATCAGGGTTTTTTTCCAAATCCAGTCTAACCACAATACGCTCTGTCCTTAGCCGTGGGTAATGCATTTAAGTGACGCTTTTCGTATTTCTTACAAAGCACAATTCTTACATCTCACTGACCTGAAAATGCATACTTTTGTGTATGAACTGGCCCACTTCCTTAAATTTGTTGCACAAAGTGCATTGCGGTTAAATTTGATAGAGTCTTCTGTCGCCACTGGACCAGATGCCTTTTATTATATATATATAAATAGCCCTCAGCAGTCCTTTACTGTGAACAATTCTCTTCCATTTTCAATCAAAGCATATGCTCTCACTAAGTCCATGCATGTAATTATACAAAATTGCAGAAGTATAACTGTGTTCCTCATTGGGCTCTGCTGTTGTATCAATATAAAATGGCTTTTGGGTAAAATTATGGTGCAAAATGGGTTTCTTCTGTGGTAAGCATTCTTAAGGAAGCTACAGACACTGTAAATCCAATTACAATAGAGCTCAGTTAGTAAAAACGACAAGTAAGAAAGCATGTCATTTTTGTCATTGCTGGATCTCTGTAGAAGAAAAAACATGTGTGTGACTTGAGCAATGTCGCCCCCTCACTACAGGAGTCCAACAGGGATCAATGCTGTGTGCCCTTCTCTTTGCTATCTACACCATGGCACTTGGCTCAGTTATCAAAGCACATGGTTTCTCATATCACTGTTATGCTGACAACACCCAACTCTTTTTCTCTTTTTCACCCTCAACCCCCCATGCCAGCAAAAAAATTTTGGCATGCCTGAAGGACATTTCTACATGGATGTCCTCCCTCCACCTGAACTTGAATCTCGACAAGACGGAGCTGCTCTTTATCCCAGCTATGTCCTCCCCGCTACAAGAGCTCTCCATCACCATCGACAGGTCAAAAGTGGCAGCCTTCCAGTTGGTGAGAAACCTGGGTGTCATCCTTGATGACAAACTGGACTTTGAGGATCACATCTCCCATACGGCACAGTCCTGTTGTTTCAACCACAGATACAACCATTCTTGACTTCGTACTCCACCCAGCTACTCATCCAGGCCACGGAGCTTGCTCGCTTACACAATTGCAACTCCCTCCTCTCAGGACTACCAGCCTGCACCATACAGCCTCTACAGCTGATCCAGCATGCAGCTGCTCCCTTGGTTTTCAACCTCCCTAAAGATTCCCATGTCACTCCTCTGTGCAAGTCTCTCCACTTGCTGCCAGTAGCTGCCAGATCACATTCAAAACCCTGACCCCTTGTCTATGCTGCAGCTAACTGGTTGTCCCCTACCTACCTCCAGAACCTCGTCCAGCCATATGCGCCAGCCCGGCCACTCTGATCTGCAGCGACAGGACGTCCTGCACTTCCATCACTGAGAGAAAAGGGCTCCCATGCATCCAGACTACATCGTTTCTCCATGTTAGTTCCCCAGTGGTTGAACAAACTCCCTGTCCTACTACGAACCGGTCAATTGTTGCACACCTTCTGATGTAATCAGAAAAACCACCTCTTTAGACTATACCTGGCCTACCCATCGTACCCCTGTTTAGCACTCACTGTACCCATTTGTGACGCTTGACACTTGGATGCTATATGTTTATTACTCGGCTATGTACTATGTTTACTGGGCTATACTATGTTTGTTACTATGACTATTACATAGACTTTATTTATCTTTAGCTTTAAACTGCTGTAGCAATGAAAAAATGATGTTCTTTCTTTCCTGTATTTACGCTGACTGTATGCACTCTTTGTGCATCACTTTGGATAAACGCATCGGCAAAATAAATACATGTACATGGAATGTTTGAGTCAAAGCTTGATTCAGTCACAGTTGCACTCCATATAGCACCTCTCAAAGACAGTCCTACCACAGACTGATGAGAGTGGTGCTAAGGGTGAAGGCAGGACATCATGGGGTAGCAGCCAGGACTCAGAGAGCTGCATATGAGGCATTGTTATCATAACCTTGAACAATGAAAAGTTTAAAATATAAAAATAAATTATACTGATATTGATCATTCAAAAAGATACATGCAACTTGTCCCAGATGAAGCCCTCTGATGAGGTAAAACAAATAGCCGGATATGAACGACAGTGACACAATAAATTAATAAACAGCAGCATCTCTTGTGGGTTTAATTAACTTTAAATCTGATGCTTTAAGTGACTGTATGATTATGCTATGATTTCCTCCCAGAATGTGGAGTCTCTTATAAAAACTGTCCTGAAATAATTTTCTTGAAGGCTTCAGGAATACCAATATATGTCACTAGACACAAGACAAGGAGACCTATCAACATGCACATGGCTATGGCTGTGTTCAGTAAGTATTAGACTGTATGTAAAGCAATGATAGTAGCCTCCCCAAGATAATTCAGTAGAAATAAAAGTCTTCCTCTCCATGTTAGCTGATGTGTGTTGACTGTTTTGGAACAAAATTGTGGTTTAAAAAATCTAAATGGATGCTATATGTTAGTTGTGGCCAAGGTAAATTCTTACAATGTTGCATATATGTTAATTCAGTTTATCATCATAATATAATCTTATATACTCAAAAGCTCAAACTGTCTGCCCTCTCAATTTTTATTCTTCTTTCCAGATTTTATTCTTTTTCTGAAGAACATGCCAGACCAAAATGGAAATGACTTTCTTCAAAATACCAGCTAAATCAACAAAAACGTTATTCTGACTTGATTCTGGTAGATAGGGTTTGCTTTAAAGGTAGAGCAGTGATAGGATTGTAATAATTCCACTGATAAGGATGTGCAATGTGACATAACTCTGTCTCTGACATTAAAAGAGACAGGTGAAATAGTGTTTCAAATGGCACAAGTAATTTGGGGGTGTGTTTACACACCTAGCATTAAACCGTGCTCACCGCTCCGGTACGTCTGCCTCAGGTCACGCTCTCCTGCCCCACTGACAGTAACCCTGACATTTAAAAGTAGGCAAACACTGTGCTCTCGCTGTGGTGCAGAGACTGTCACCTCTCCTGGCACATCCATTTCAATAGATTTGTTCATTTTGCAAACACCAATTTAACACAAAGGCCCATGGTGGTGGGAAGATTTCTTTTGAGCGAGCACTCAATAAACAGCTTATTTGTGTCCTTTTGAAAAGCCCACAGAGGGTACACGAGCACTCAATGTCAACATTACTTTCCTCAGTTCCCCCAAATGACAGCATGTAGGTGAGGCCATTGGTATTGCATAGTGAAAGCATGGATTTTGCCATCACATGGAAACTGGCTTTTCACCTTTTTTCCCCACTATACCCTTTGGCAAAACTTGTAAACCCACAGAGGGTATGTTTGTATGTTTGTGAGCTATATAGAGAGGGTTGTGTGGGTATTGGTCTGCTTTTAGATATATTCATTTCAACTGAGGAAATTGTGGTTGCTGAATTGTGGCCTACCCCCTCAAAGTATCACAGAACAGCCTGGTATGTCCAGGGTCTGGACATCAGTACACCTAGGGAAGGCTTCTCTCATAGTTCACATGGCCTTAGTTGTATGTGTGTGGATGTGGATTTGTGTATGTGTATGTGTATGTGTATGTGTTTGTGTTTGTGTTTGTGTTTGTGTGTGTATGCGTGTAGGCGTATGCGTATGCGTTTGCGTTTGTGTATGTGTAGGTGTGTTGTGTATGTGTATGTGTATGTGTATGTGTTTGTGTATGTGTATGTGTATGTGTATGTGTATGTGTTTGTGTTTGTGTTTGTGTATGTATGTTTGTGTTTGTGTTTGTGTATGTGTATGTGTATGCGTATGCATGCGTATGCGTATGCGTATGCGTATGTGTTGGTGTATGTGTATGCGTATGCGTATGCGTATGCGTATGCGTGCGTATGCGTATGCGTATGGTGTATGTGTATGTGTATGTGTATGTGTATGTGTATGTGTATGCGTATGCGTATGCGTATGCGTATGCGTATGCGTATGCGTTGTATGTGTTGTGTATGTGTATGCGTATGCGTATGCGTATGCGTATGCGTATGTGTTGGTGTATGTGTATGCGTGTATGTGTGTATGTGTATGTGTATGTGTAGATGTAGGTGTAGGTGTTTGTGTTTGTGTATGCGCATGCGTATGCGTATGCGTATGTGTATTTGTAGGTGTATGCGTATGCGTATGCGTATGCGTATGCGTATGTGTAGGTGTAGGTGTATGTGCGTATGCGTATGCGTATGCGTATGCGTATGCGGTGTATGTGTATGTGTATGTGTATGTGTATGTGTATGTGTAGGTGCGCATGCGTATGCGTATGCGTATGCGTATGTATGTGTATTTGTAGGTGTATGCGTATGCGTATTCGTATGCGTATGCGTAGGTGTAGGTGTATGCGTATGCGTATGCGTAGGTGTATGTGTATGTGTAGGTGTAGGTGTAGGTGTATGCGTATGCGTATGCGTATGCGTATGCGTAGGTGTATGCGTAGGTGTAGGTGTATGTGTTGTGTATTTTTAGGTGTATGCGTATGCGTATGTGTAGGTGTATGCGTATGCGTATGCGTATGCGTATGTGTAGGTGTATGTGTTGCCTCCCCCAACATATTCCTGACATGGACGAACCCCCGTCTGATTCCTCAGCAAAAACATTCCATGCGGAGTCTGGGCAAGGCAAGAATGTGCAAGAGGCAGCCAAAGCCATCTGAATTAGCATAACTGCCATGTCTCATCCATCAGACAGGCTCTTTAATGATTTCTGCTCCTCTAACCCCCCCGCATCCACCTCCACTCCACCATTGTAGTGGAGGGAGCCATGAACCTGGGGGGATTGGGGGTGTTTGGGTGGGGTGGGGGGGGTTGGTTTGGCCTGTTTAGATTGATCTAGCTCTTGAAATAATCCAGAGCAGATTTCTGGAATCGGGAAAGAGCTCCCTCGTCATTTCCTTTTATGCTCATCCTCAGTCCTCGAGGTCAACCCAAAAGTAAACATGAGGAATCCAGATGCAAAGGGGGCAGTGACTGCACAAGTCTGCCCGCCCCTGCTTTGTCCGGCTTCGGCCCCCAATCTTGCCTGTCCCCTTGATGTTACTGCTGTCTTCTGTTTTCAGTCCAGGGAGCTGCTCTGCTCCAAAACTGGATTTCAGTCCCATTCCCTGTGGTGCTAAAGGGAATGTTTGTGGACCTTTTGGTAATATTTCTGATTAGCATATACCACTGATTCCCTTGGAGGGAATGCCTCAACCCCAAGAGAATTGAAAACACATTTTCTGAACAAAGAATGATGACATAGTTATGATTAATTATGAATTATTTAAGAACATAACGGGAATAAAATTCTTCCGCTTTATTCAGAACTACAACAAGTGATTCCTTGACAAGTAGTTCTGTTATAAATACTCCTCATAATAATAATAGTAATAATAATAATAATAGTGTATCTGTGATTTTTCATACTTGTTTAAAATAAATACTACTGCTTATAAATGACACTGGGATTTTACCTATGGGGTTTCATTATTGATTAAAAATCCACTGTTATTTATTTATTACTCTTAGTTTTAATTTACTTGAGCTGGTTTTTTAATTGCCTGTTGGTGTTAAATGATTTCCAGCTTACAGTCTCTAAGAATATTGCTGTGAAACAGACCTGATGAAGGCCTTCTGGGACTGCAGTATTGTTTATTTATCATACTAATCATTCAATAATGTTAATATTATTATTCCGCTGGGTGAAAAGAATCCATGTCCAACATACTGATGTGGATGTGGTACTCTGCATCTAGGTATGGATTTGCAAAAACAGAAACAGCAATGACTAGGTTAACACAAACCATCTTTAGATGTAATACGTACAATGATACAGTCCTTAGAATCCAGTTTTACAAATAATGTTCTTCAGCAATAAGTTCAAAATGTTAACTAAATAGCATCGTAAGTCATACTTTTCATACATTAATATATAATTATTTATTAGTAATTAATACTATGGATGACAGGGATTTTTTAATCTTGCTATTTTAATAATTCAAATTATTTTACATTTTATTGCATTCGTAGTTTTCTTTCTTCTCTATAGAATCCTTAAACATTTTTTCTTAAGCAAGAAGTTACACCTTTCTATGCAGTTATCATAAACAACTAATACAATCACAAGTTGTTTTGTATATTAATATATCCTCCTTTTTGGGGTTTAATATTGAATAGTTTTATATAAAACAATGCATACAATCTTCTTTATTGTGTTGGTGGAACTTGTCATCAGAGGAGAGGTCACATGATATGTAAACCATGTTTCTTTCCTGGGAGAAGGGGGCAGACGAGGCATAAGGCCTGTCAATGTTTCTCCACATCTCAGAGCCCCATCTGTCCCAGGGTATCTGGCGGCCCTGGGCCAGGACTCATCTGGTACTGATCTGTTTGGTCGTTTAGCGATTCCTCATAAACGTCTCTCATCAGGTCATTAGCCTCTTCAAAACGCCATCTCTAAATCTGGCGTGATGAAATCGCAATGGCGGTGTCGCTCCAATTCCCTGCATCTGCTCAGATACGCGCAGGGGGCGGGAGCATCAGTGGGCGTGAAGGCTGTCAGTCAGTCAAGACCAATATGGGGTGATCTCGTGGCATTAATTTTTAAACATTTTTCATTTAAACATGATATGAGCAATGTTTGATTAAATGAACATATTTAATTTTGGAACTGCTAAAAAATGGCGCTATACAACAGACAGTATTTGTGTGATGTATTAAACAATCTGCAGGTGAGCTTTTAAACCACAGCTGAGATTACACATGGTTCAGCATTAACATTTACTCCATTTTGAAGGAAGAATATTAACGATACATCTGTTATACCACCATAAGGTGTTACAAGGTAAAAGAAAATATATTGCACCTATGATCCTTGATCCTAATCTGATCCTAGGATTAATGTTAATAGAATCATTGGCAGCTTTCTGTCTTTTCTGCAGCATTTCACTAGTCACTAGCATTTGTTTGTTCCAGAATCAAATTAGCCCAAACTCCATGTATTTAAAAACATAATTGAGAGAAAGAGGGAATGAGAAAAAGAATGAGAGAGCAAAAGAAAGAGATACAGAAAGAGAGAGGGACAGAGAGAGAGTAACAGCGGATGCAGCTTGTCACTGATAGATGATCAGTAATTGCTCCAAATGGCTTCCCAGATCTGAAATCCCGTGGACCCAGTAGACAGGCATGGCCGTTCTACCGGGTTAAGCGATTTAAGACATGTCTTGGATAACAAGCCTAAAAAACCTTGCTTGTCTGAATCATATTTTGGCCAGAGCGATTGTATCTGGGCATGAGAAGTACAAGCACATTTGTCGGGGTTGTTGCACTTGCAAGACAAATGTGAAATTGTTTTTGTGTTTTCCATTTCTACGGTGAGACACTTGTTGAAGAAATTATGCCTTGCAGGATGTATGACAGCAACTGCATCCCTGTTTGTGTTATGATACACATAGTACTAAACCTGCACAGTTTAAAATGAATCTGACACTCCTGAATCCATGTAAATGAAAAGTTTCTCATTAAAACTTTAGGGCCCATAGAATGATATGATGAGGACACAATGTAGTAGTTGGAATTTATTTTAAAGATGAAACTGAATATTTTACACCACATAATTTACTAGATATGTAAATGAGGAATAAAACTTAGTCAGATTAGTGTATAAAAAAGATTAAAGATGATTGAAATAATCATCTTTAATCATGTATTAAAGATAATAATTATGAACATTAGTGATATAGGCCTACTTTTCCTAGAATGTCCATGCCTCAAACTCAAGCATTCTGTTCACCTGTTTTGTATACTACATGAACTGTATGAATGCCTTTTAATACACATTATTCATCATGACTTGTGTAACAAGAGACCACTATAAAGGAAATGTATTTTCACTTTGATTAAGATAGCACATGTAAACTGTTACAAGCTACACACCAGTGAATACATCTTAATGCTGTGGCCTATCAATCATCAAATCTAGTGGAATGAGCCATTCAGAGCATAGATCCAACACCAAACAATTTGCAACCACTGTGGGAAGCACTGGAACTGACATGGACTAGAATCCCTATGCCACACTTGTGACACCTGGTTGAGTCTATGCTCCGGCGATATCAGGCTGCTTTGAGGACAAAGGGGGGGCCTACTCACCATCTGGAGGGTGTACCTAATAAAAGGCCTCTCAATGTACATGAAATCCAGGCTTTATGGGAGCTAAAACATGCCTGGCCGAGTCCTGTCTCAAGTACTTTTTGATTGTCTGTTTGGTTCAGCTTCGTACACTTTTTCCCTCTTTGGAGACATTGTTGAGACCGATACACACCTGCTACATATTAGGACC